>OY728128.1:1812214627-1812839627 GCA_963277665.1 Viscum album | reverse complement strand
TTGAGACTTTTTAATAATTACACTAATTTAATAGGATAATATGACATATTTTGGTCGGTTAGATGAATTTTTTGCAATGTAATAATTCTGTTATGAATTTATCAAAATCAAAAAACCAAATAGTGTCAAAATTGACATAAAATAGTTTTTAAATAAAATATTATATTATCAATTTATATTCATTTCCTAAAAATCTAAGGATCTGGAAAAAGACTTATATAATTATATGTGTATCATTTGAAAACCACATGGTGTTCTCTTGGAAGTATATAGTATGTTTATTAACCATATAATATGAAAATACAAAGAGACATGGTAAATGTCATACTATTTAACTCAGAGTTAAATCTAAATGATAAGGATAATATAATGAAACAAACCTATATAAAACATATTTGTTGAGTGTTTTTAGACACATACCACCATATCATTTAAATAATTCTTTTTGGAGCTATTAGAAACCGAATATGATTTTATTATAAAATAATATTTATAGCTTTTCCTAAGGTACCCCTCACCCCTCTTATAAAGGGGCACTCCCTCTTCTCTCTAATTCACACCTTCAAATCCATTTGTCTTGGCCAAAACATGCCCAAATACCCTATCAACTATCCTCCCTTAATCTTAGAGGCCTTTAGTCAAAAATTCAACCTAAGGATCTCTTTTTATCAAATCAAACTGAAGAACTCGTAGAAATGGAAAATATTTCATCACCTCTTTCATGTTTCTTTCTTCTTCCACTTCCTATTTCATTTTTTTCCATTCTAAAATTATAATTTCAATTTCTTCAATATACTTTGATGTTATTATAAATTTGGTACAACCACATTCATTATTCTATTAATCATTCGAATGACATTTCACTATACGTTTGTACGTACGGCTTACCATCTCCACGTCGTGGTGTAATTGTTCTTCAATACATTATTATTTGTATGGGTATAATAATGATGTGTAATTGATGTAAATACTAAATATAAAATGATAATTATTTCATATATATGATATACCATACAATTATATATTATTTTAATATCAAAGGAATGATATTTTCGCTCTTACATAGGTACGGATTAGCATCTCCATGAACATGATGAGATTCATTCCCAATCGTATACATTCAATTCAAATTTTAAATATATGATTAAAAATAATGTTTAATGACTAAATATAATTATGAATATGAATAAGATACATCCTATCCATAAAAAACGTTACTTACGTAACAAAGAATATAAAGGAAAACCAATCAGTTTACATCCATAACGATGATAATACTGAAATATTATTAACAAAGAAATATTAAAAGATCATATATGATATAATATTAATGTATATGATTCTTTTATAATTTGATAAAAATTATTTCACCCTTATTAATGTGGTTAACCTACCCTCGACCAATGAAAAATACAATGTAAGGGTTAATTTTACAATCTCATTATTATCCGAGGTTGTTTTTACGTAAGTATCAACTGGGACATATTTATCTACCATGTCCATGGATCATGAAAGAGTTTTCAAATGGATTCTTTTAAAAATACTTTTTTTACTAAAACATCATTTTAAATTTTTTTAATATTGATTCTTCAACATCATTCGCATTAATTTCCATGATTTCAAAATGGTTTGTATGGATTTAATTATACGGACATGATAGTTTTTTTAAAATGTTAATTCCATTAAAAAGGTTCAGATGAGAATGGGAAACTATGATTCAAAAATGTATTTAAATGTTTTCCATTTTAAATGGTGTTACTTTTAAATGTCTACATGAAAAAGGGATATATATCTCAAAGAGATTTACAAATCCTTTTCCTCTATGTCAACATCCTCTAATGGATTTTATACTTGTTTGATATTGATTTATTATGATACAAATCAACCATATTGTGTTGAAGTTTTTGTGTTATGATTGGCCGTGGATGTGTTATTTTTATACCATTCATGGATTATGGATAATGTATCGACATTTTTTATTCTTGTTTTAATACTAATTTTTATGTTATGTTTAAACCTTTTCATATGAGGAATGCATTGGACTTAGTAAGTGATGGGTGGAGCTCGCTATAGCTCCTCGATGCATCGGTATGTCTCATGAGACAAACTAGTGTCTTGGAAAAAGGCCTTGACAAAATCTTATTTGTAGTTTGGGTACAAGGCCTTGACTATGTGGTTATGAAAGTCTGGCATTATGCATTCCATCATTTTGAATGTGGCTATTGATATTTCATGTGATTATTTCACTAGTAGAATATCCATGTGAATATGTAAATGGTATTATTTTATTTTAATATTTTCCAAATTATGCTGATGTTCATGATTAAAAGTATTTTGTTTTAGTCTTATAGATTTCCATAAATGTTTATGATTATTTAGGAAAGTTTCTGCTGCATCGTTATCCTTACTCAACAGCTGAGCTCACCCCATTCTATGTTTTATTTTTCATAGGATGAGAAGATGTATATTATGACTGATATGCAGGGATAGTCTATGTGATCTCAGTGTTGTCTATGGAAACAATGTTGTTGTAGTTTTCCATTTTATGATGTAATGTAAACCTTATGAATGTATCTAGAATTTAAAAGGATACTAAACTAATTGGTATTTCTAGGAATGATCTTTTGTGATCATGACAATGTTATTTAATAATGCACCGACTCTGGGCTTCTGGGGTCGGTGAATTACATAATAAGAAGTGATATATAATTGATATGACATGGTAAAGTAAATGAGGGAATATCAAACCAACAAGATAGTTAAGTAAGCTTATCCAAACGCAAGGAACTAGATATAGTGAGAATATAGACTTCCCATTGAGTCTATTATTCCTATAGTAGGATATTGGAGTCGTCTATGCCTGATAAAATAGACACGGAAATAACGCGGTATACCACATGTATCTTCACAACTCCTGGTAGGAGAGTAACCAAATCCCATGGAGTAGGTATTATAATAGGGGATATATCTATAAAAGCTAAAACCAATGAATATAAAATGAGTCAGTAAGGGGATCTCCATCTCAAAGGTCATCCCAGGAAAAAAGTCACCAATAGTCAAAGAAGTAACCTCCATCGATTCACTATATCCCAATGTATACCCTAAAATACAATTCAATGTGTATCAAGAACAAGACCTTGATATTATCTTCTTTGGGAGGGTTTATCTCACCTGCATGATTTTAGTTTTTGTCTCAAGGATGCGTCGTAGTGGGAAAGAACCCCACATACACATGATTACAAGGTGAAATAAAAGTAAGTCTCATCACTAATACGAAGCAATATGGTCATCTCATTGTTGAGTACCCATGCCTAGGCCAAATGGAGTGTTCCACTATATGAAGGGTGGAGGACCCACGCCCAACCTAGCTAGAGGTTTCCACTCTAAAAAGGGTTGAGGACCCATTCACAGCCCCATTGGATGGTTACAATCTTGGTTCATTGATGAACCATGCCCTGTCCAGTTGGAGGGTTCCACTTTAGTGTCATCGAGGACCAATGATAAGCCTAGCTAGATGGTTCATGTCAATTGTCCTTGAAGACCCATTCCAAGCACAGCTAGAGGGTTCCACTAAGAAGTCACTGATTATGTCACCTTATCACTACTGCCGTCGAATGCCACCCAAAGATTCATCATGCTCGAAAAAAATTAAAAGGTCCTTCCAATGATATTCATTTCATTCTTCCAAATTTAACAAGATCATGAATAATTCATTACAAATAAAAATGGACCACACCATTGCGATCCATGTGGAATAAATACGATGTAGATTATTCACTCGCCCCAATCAGGCATCTGATGTAAAATTTTCATAACATGAATTATGTGAGAAATGTATCTAATGGGGCCCAAATCTTGGTCCAGAATCAAATTTTATAGATCAATCCACTACAACACAACCAAAAAAACAAATGGGATTGACTACCTGATCATCCAAAATGGATACCCAATGAAAAAGTTTCTTTCCACCATAGACTGTGTGAAAATGACCCCATGGAGAACACACCTATACATTAGTTTAAATGATCCATTAAAGTATTTAGATGTCCAAATAATCTCCAGTGAAAAAAACCCTCTAATGGAATGTCAATCAGACATGGAATTCAAGCACTGTGTCCAAAAAGAAGAAATTGTGAATAATACTAATTAAAATTATTATTAATAAACTGACCATTTCGCACAACGTGCATTTAGGTTGGAAAATTAAAATTTCCAAAACAACCTCAAATGGTCCATCCTAAAAGAAGGACCACACTTCCATATAAAAAACATGTATTTTGTGCCCACATCAAAAGAAAAAGGAAATAAATGTGTCGTTTCCAAATTTTTTTGGAATGGCCCGGTTCGGTCACGCCTGTGACTGGATCATGCAATATGGCCATCCTGCGTGGCGCACACCCCTCTAGGAAACACAGACTAGCCAAGCTTGTAGTCTCCTTCATCTCTCCCAAATCAGCACATGACCCTCATGAAACATTTTCTTTCCCCCTGGTTGCTACCTCGGGGCCCCCGCATTACCCCACTCTGCTGGCGCCTCCCAGTATCGACATGTCATCCTACTAGCTGCGCCCCACACTCCAGCTACTAATTCCACTTTTATCCAGCTCTGATGACCCATCTCTACCCTGGCCCTCCAACTAAATTCCACTTCCACCTTATTCCTCCAAACGAACACTGTTTCTACTTTAGCACCCTACCATTGTCCAGCCATCCCCGATCGTGGACCCCCGCCATTTCTAGAGCCTCTCCATCATCTCCTTCCAAAGGCCACCAAGACCACTCCATTGTTCAGTATTTCGAAACAAGGTAATTTTTAGGATCCTTAGGTCAAAATCATTTCAACACCATCCTCCTCTCAGTTATTTTGTGTTGTTTTGATGTTGTGAGATATTTTTAGCGATGAATGATGAAGAACACAACACAACTGATGATTCTAACGAGGATCAAGTGATGGTTGTGTTCAATTTTACATCGCCTATAGAGATCCAAAGCATGACATACATAGACGTTACATTGTTATTTGTGGAATAATTAATACATAACAAGAACCAACACTCAAGGACCGTAATAGTTTAGTGTCTTTGGAAACCCGGAACACAATCTTCTAATCGTGGTGATAGATCTTCAACATATCCCATAAAGATTTTCCCCTTTTTGTTTTCTTACCTAAAACATTTCTTTAAATTCTAGGGAAAAGAAAACATTTAAATGGATGAGCTCAAATGCTCAGTAAGGGTACGAATGGAGAAAATAAAACAAATAATATACATTTGAACTTAAATACATGAACATAATGTTTAAACATCAAGTTCTTGAGCAATGACGTAAAACATGGCAGTACGTAAGGCATACATCATAAAGAAAAAAAATCCTGGTAAAATAGCATGAGAATAAAACATGTAATTGTGGAAAACATTAATCACTGTTATTATTTCCATATTATCCAAGGCATTGCTGCTAAGACAATCTTAGTGGACAAAGTCCCTTTTTGAATCGAGTTCACTCATCATTTCAGTCATGTAACACATAACCGGATTAACATACCATTCCATCCATGTCAATATCATGAGATAAAATTCATTTCCAAATGCATTAGAGGGAGATATATGTCCCACCCATCTCATAATGAAATCATTCTTACTTTTTTCACAAAATATACATAAATCATTTATCATAACGCGAAGAATAAAATGGGTTTCATGAACATGATCCCATCATCACATAATCCATATAAAACAAATGGATATCATTTCATCATAATAAATGTGAAACCATTTAAATCATAGAGACATTGTACATGAAAATTAAATATATGAAATAATGTTATCTTATATAGAAATTGGTTTTTATAAAACACTTGAAATGAATTCTTAATGAAAATATCCTTTCTTTTCAAAATCATTTTCTTTTCACAAAATGCCATTTAATTTTAAAAGAAAAGGACTTCTGTTGAAAATAATCATGAAATATTGTAAAGGATTCATTATAAAAAAGTAGGCGTTATGAAGTCATATAAATCCATTCATGCCGTATAAGTTAAAAAAACATTCTTCTCATACTTTTGCTGGAAAAGTCAAAAAGTACCTCGTCTGGTAAATGAAAGAATGATTCCTTCCATACGATTTGGTAAAAGTAAAAAAAAGGTAAAAATGACTTTAAACATACATGGAAGAAAAATAAAATTTTTATGAAAACATTTTGAGAACATATGGGAATGGATAATAAACATAACCCCAGTAAATACTTACGAATAAACAATCTCAAATATGAATGAGATTGGAATAATTATCCCTTACCTTATGTCTGATATGATTCTTGTGTATCCGAACCTCCTGTATAATGATTTAAATAATTTCACTGACTTATTACAGAATAATATTCATTTTTATGATATCATATATGGTTCACTTATGAGTTTATATTACCCGTTCATTTTTAAATCCATGTTAAAGCAGCATTTTGGGTCAAATCATTTAATTTATCGTACGTGTATCGACTTGTTGTTCTTTATATTTTTACTTATATCCTAATTTCATTAATTTCAGAATGTAAAAAATGATTTATATATAATAAATATTCAGCATATTCATATATATGATAGATTGATAAATGGAATGATATACACTATTCATGGAGACGGTAGGCCGTACATACGCATGACCGCTGTTTTAGTTTCCTTATTGAATTGAATTGAATTAAATAGATGACATACATATATATACATAATCAAGTAGAATTATTTTGTAAAATATTTTATTATTATTCATTATATATACTTTATAACCATTCATGAATGGTTAACATGAAGAATGAATCTCATCGCGTTCGTGGAGACGGTAGTCCGTACATACGCACGAGCGATGATATCCTTCCCATGATCTGGGAATTGTATAGAACTGTATATATACTATTTCAGAATAAATATCAATTTACAATAATCACATAGATTTATTATTTACACCATTAGACCCATCCAAGTAAGGTGGTGGTGGAAAAAAAATTACACCACGGTGTGGAGACCGTATTCCGTACGTACACACGTGCGGTGATTTCATTTTCCGTAGGATGGATAGAAGGGGAATAAGGATGTTTCATATTTATAATAACATATCTATATCTGAATGATACTTTTTTTATTACTTCATAATGAAACAACTAATGAATAGGGAGTATAAGAGGAAATTAATTTGAAAGAATCGGTAACGAATTTTACCTCTTCTTCGACACGCCTCTTTGAAACCTCCTCTTAGGGCACTAAAATTGGACTTTAAAGATGATCAGGACCTCTAGAATATTTCTAGCTAATTTTATAAGGGAAATGGGTAGGGTTTTTCTGAGCATTAAGGCTCAATTTTGTGTAAAGATGAGAGGGAGGAGGTTCCATTTTAAAAGCAATGAGAGGGGCACCTTTGGAATCCTCAATAATATTAGTCCAATATAAATTCAAACCCCACATAAAAACATAAAAAATTACTTAATTCAAATATTAGATGATATAGGGTTGTAATATCATCAACCAATCAAATTTAGACATGTTTTGATCTTATTTTAAACCTTATCATATTGATTTATCCTTTTTTAATCTATTGAATTTCATTTTTGATAATAAAATTTTAAATTTTAAATGGATTTAGATAACCAGTTATGTGTTGTTAATTTTCCGTAATTGGATACTTAATTACCTTTTAGATTATATAAATTTTAATTTATAATTTTTAAATTTTCTTGTGATTTTTGAACAATTTAATAATATGTTATTTCTATAAAATAACAATAGTGTCAATTTTGACACTATTCATTTATTTTAAATTAAATAAAATCCACATAGAGGATATATTAGAACTAAAATATTTAATAGGTTCCTAACATGTCATATTCATCTATAAAAGTATTGGAGCACATTAAATAGTTCATATAATATTTATTTTACTAATTTAAAAACCATTTATTTGATAATTCTATTAATAAAATAATTTCTACAAAATTATTGTATAATTATTAAATATACTTATTTGTTGCATAAAAATTAAAAATAAAATACTAGGATGAATTTAAATCTTATATATTTTATAAGAATACTTTTAGTCGGATTGATATTCTAAAACATGAATCATTTTAAAAAGATATATTTACTAAATTATGAAGGTGACTACTTTGACATCATTTATAATAATATAATATAAGTGTCATAGTCACTTTTATAAGACTCCAAACGGTCATATATTCGGTTATTCAATGATTATTGTGTATATATATACTACCAAAAAGTTTTGGTCTGGTTTTTCAGCCTTTTAATGGGTATTATTATTTCAATAAAAACTATATTACTTATTTTTCACTAAATAAATAATTTCTGTATCATTAATGTATATGCTATTAAGGTAATTAAATATCTCTTAAAAATTATAAATAAATAACCATGATAAAGAAAAATATTTTATATTTCAAATGAGTATTTATAACCGAATTTATATTCTGTATAAACTTATATTAATAATACTTTAATTATTAAAGTTCAGTGAGGCATATTTCACTTTTCATTAAATAAAATAATCTAAAGGTCTTAATCACCTCCATGTAGGTTCCAATAGATTCTATTTCGACACAAATATTCCTTAGGATGATATATAAGCATCCAATTATATTATGACAAGTGTTAGGATAATATTATTATATTATATTTACCCATAATTACAGGATTTACCTTTTACTATGGTAAATAAAACTTACCGTAGTTACTATTCATAATGACCAAAAATAAAAAGTAGCCTATTAACATAATTTGGACCCAATGATTCCAAATATGGAATCCATTTTTCTAAATTCAATACAGCAATGTTGCAGAAATTAATTTAAAATTAATCTCGTTGTTAAGAAAACGAGTTTTAAAAGTTAAAACATAGGAAATGATTAAAATGATTTTACCTATGAATTCAATGTAAAATCAATGATAATGACATAAATTTTATTAAATGGTAAAAATATATTATATTTATACTTTAAAACCATTCAATATTATAATTTAACCATATAAATTACTACGATGAAAAAATTTGTTTTTAATTAAAATATAGCATGATTTTACTATTTATTAAAATATGAAAGTTGTCAGAAAAATATAAAAACTTTATACAATGTAAATATTTATATCATGACTCAAAATAAGAAGTTTATTTTGTAAAATTTAACTTCTTAACCTTTCAAAATTTATATTTAAAATGGTTGTGCCATCAAAAGGTGGCAAAACTTAATTTTGTTCAAAATACTTATTTTACCCGAAAAAATTATATTGTTCTCATACCATGTTCTATAAAATGTGTAAGATGAATTTTAATGTCATAAAATTAAAAATTTATTTACTACTATTCATAACGGCTAGTTAATAATAATATTTTGACCATATATTGTTGTTTAGTGAAACCCAGTATTGCATAAGACACACGCTATCGAGGAAAGTTGTGATTTCTTGTAATGCAATCCAAGTTAAGGTTGCATGTAGTGAAAGACTCCTTTGTTGTTGCATATTAAAAAATCCAACCATATTTCATTTATACATTATATGTATATATATATATATACACTCAATGTTGCGTAGAATAACTACTATCAAAAAAATTTGAAATTGTGTGGAACACGATCCAAGATCAGTGTTGCGTATACTGTAAGCTAATACAGTGTTGTGTATAGCATAAGATAATCTTTGTGTAGCATACAACAGAAGATGTGAAATAAATTAAAAATAATATATCTTATTAAATCTCGGGTTGTTACATTCTACCCCCCTTAAAATGAATTTCTCCCTCAAAATTCGTCTGGGATATAAATAGTTTACTAATCATAGAAACTCACATCGAAAAAAGGAATACTAAAAATTAATTTTAAAAACTAATGTATGAAACATAATGATTTCTAAAAGTAACTCATCACTGGGTTTCCATATAGGAGAACATAGGTGAAAATATGGATATGGAAGGAAAATCTGACCATCAAGTTCTGATGGAGAGTGGTATAGAACATGGCTATGAAAAATCCAAAACTCACAAAGCCATAAATTTGTGATGATTTAAGGTACCATTTGACTCATCGGATATAAGGACACTAGGAAAACATTTTTTTTTTCAAGATCATTTCCATAATGTTGAAGAATTGTTGAATTAGAAGAAATACTTACTTGATTTTGGTACAATCTTTTTGTTTTTTGTTCCTTGAACAATTTCCACTTTATCTCTAAAAGAAATGACGTTGAATTTGTCTTCAATGAAGTGTTAGCAGATCATGCGATGGAATGATAGGTCATTCCATCTATCTCAAAAAAAAAGGATAACAAAAGTTATAAATATATATAATTCAATCTATAGTGAGATTAATTGTATATAGTTCCTAAAATGGACTTATAGTTCATATATCATACTGCTTAATAAAATAAAACTAGTTTCTACTAACCAAGGACTTCCTGTAGGCCAGTGGTAGGCGATAAAGCCCTATCGCACTTTGTTTGTGGGTTCAATTCCCATAGCCTTGTCAGAAGCGACAGGTTGTCTCCCATCCTATAGGTTGTCATTTTTCTAAAACAATTTTATTAAAAAATTCCAAAAATAATATAGAAATAAAATTAAAGCCTTAATCTATACTAACATATTCCAACATAATCCATTCCAATATTTAGGATTATCCAAAAAACTTCTTTCCAATCTTATAGTATAAAGAAAAAGATTACTATAAATTTAATCTACCGAGCATGTGAATACCATCATTTATCCCCCATATAAGATATATCTTTTTGGTCACGTTCCAAACATGTGAATACCATAATCATGTATTCTCTTGAAAAATGAATACCCATTGAATCGTAGTGAAAACATTAATGCTGTCATAAGTTAATTCTTTCCACATAACAAAATCCAAAAATTCAATATAATCAAACAATGAGTTAACTTTGTCCTTATATCATTCATGAGCTCATGAATATTATTAAACAATTAATTTTCACATTATCATATCATCTGCTTTCCAAAATCACATTTCATGGTTACCGGTACCATAAACTTATTGAAAACCACAATAGACCAATACATAAATATTCTAATATTCCACGATACTATATACAACATTATTTTCGAATCCCATTACATAAACACATAATAATTCAACCACATAATTTTCATATTCAACATCGCCAATAGTGATCGGATGATAGTTCCCATTATCCTTTTCCTTAAGAGGTTTCTCATGTTGATCATCACTAACCCTTGGATTAGGTCATTGATTAGCGTAATGCCCCATTTCCTTACACTTGAAGCATTGAAGTTTTGGTGGTACATTATCTTAAGTATTTTATTTATTCACATCATTAGAAACATTTTTTCCATTACTTCGACACTCAACTGCTCGATGAACTTCTTTTCCACACTTAAAACATTTCCTAGTCCTTTTAATACAATCTCCACCATAATTCTTTCCACACTTTGAGCATAAAGAAAGATTCATCTTCTTTTCACCATTATTCTGAGATTTTTACTTGAACTCTATCTTTTGTTTCTTGTCAAATCCCTGAGATGGATATGTAACACCAACTTCTTTTTCTACCTTGATATCACAATACACCATTTCTTCATATCTATTAAAGTCTCTTATAGCTAATGCCCTTTGAATAATTGGGTTTAAGCCACTAACGAATCGATAAACTTTACTTTCAAGTTGGATGATAAAGCCAGATGCATACCTTGCAAACCTTGTAATATTCACTTCGTATATACCAACAGATTCATCATCCTTTTTCTTAAGCTCAAGGAAATCCTTTTCAATTTTTGTTCGAAGAATACGAGGGAAGTACTTATTGAAAAATATGTTCTTGAACTCGTCCCATTCCATGGACTCAATTTCTTTTCTTTGCCTCGTATTCTTGATAATATTCCTCCACTGATCAGCATCACCTTCAAAATGATATACTGCTATGACGACTTTATCATGCTCAGAACATTGTAGAACTGAAAATATATTTTCAGTGGTACTGAACCATTTTTTATCCACTATTAGATCAGAAGACCCGCTGAATGATGGTGGACGCTACCTCATGAAGGATTCAACAGAATGTTTCTCCTTTCTCTGCTCATTTGGAAGTCCATAATGATTCATAACTTGTGTAAGTATCGAAATAATATTGTGCACTCCATCTCCCATAACATTGGTTTGTTCAGGAGGAAAATCATTACATCATACATTACACTGATCAACATGGTTCCTTCATGTTCCATCCATCGTCTTAAACGCAAAATGAATAGCGTGAGGAAAACATCATGATACGGAAAACAACATAATAAAGGGGGAGTACCTTATATATCTAGAATCCTAGGTCTAATTATAATATCATTACCATAATTATAGGACTATAACATATACATATACTTATACTTAGGGATATCCCTAGACATACCTTAGAAATATCTCTAGGGATCTCACTAAAGTTCTCGCATCCTAGTTTCCAAAGGTTGACTAAACCTTTAATCTGATACAAACTTTAGAGACCCAGAGCTTTATGTACATGGACATTACATTGTTTTTTGAGGAATAATTAATATATAACATGAACCATCACTCAAGGACCATAATAGTTTAGTGTCTTTGGAAACTCGAAACACAGTCTTCTAATCGTGCGGAAAGATCTTCAATATCTCCCATAAATATTATCCCCTTTTTGTTTTCTTACCTAAAACCATTCATTAAATCCTGGGGAAAAGAAAACATTTAAAATGTTGAGCTCAAATTCTCAATAAGGGTACAAATGGAGAAAATAAAACAAATCATATACATTTGAACTTAAATACATGAACATAATGTTTAAACATCAAGATCTTGAGGAATGACGCAAAACATGGCAGTACGTAAGGCATAGATCATAAAGGAACAAAAATCTTGATAAAATAGCATGAGAATAAAACATGTAATTGTGGAAACCATTAAGCACATGTTATTAATTCCATATTAGCCAAGGCATTGCTGCCAAGACAATCTTAGCGGACAAAGTCCCTTTTTGAATCGAGTTCACTCCTTGTTTCAGTCATGTAACACTGAACAAGATTAACATACCGTTCCATCCATGTCAATATCATGAGATATAAATAATTACCCAATGCATTGGAGGGAGATATAGGTCCCGCCCATCTCAAATTGAAATCATTCTTTCTTGTTCCACAAAATATACCTAAATCATTCATCATAACCCAAAGAATAAGATGGGTTTCATAAACACCATCCCATCATCACATAATCCATATAAAACAAATTGATATCATTTCATCATAAGAAATGTAAAACCATGTAAATCATAGATACATTATATATGAAACATACACATGTGAAATAATGTCATCTTAGATGGAAATTGGTTTTTATAAAACACTTGAAATGAATTCTTGAGGAAAATATCTGTTCTTTTCAAAATCATTTTCTTTTCTCAAAATTCCATGTAATTTTAAAAGAAAAGGACATTTGTTGAAAATAATCATGAAATATTGTAAAGGAAGATTTATGAAAAATAGTCATTATGAATCTATATAAATCTGTTCATGCCGTATAAGTTAAAAAAACATTCTTCTTATAATTTTGCTGGAAAAGTCAAAAAGTACCTCGTATGGTAAACAAAAGAATGATTCCATCCATATGATGTGGTAAAAGTAAAAAAGGGTAAAAATTACATTAAACATAAATATAAGAAAAGTAAACATTTTATGAAAACATTTTAAGAACATATGTGCAAGGATGATAAACATAACCCCAGTAAATACTTACGAATAAACAATCTCGGATAAGAATGAGATTGGAATAATTATCCCTTACCTTATGTTCGATATGCTTCGTATGTATTAGAACCTCCTGTATAATGATTTATATAATGTAATTAACTTATTAATGAATCTTATTAATTGTTATGATATCATATATGGTTCACTTATGACTTTAAATTACCCGTTCTTTTGTATATTAATTTTAAAGCAGTGTTTTGGGTAAAATCATTTCATTTATCATACGTGTTTTGACTTGTTGTTCTTGATATTATTACTTATATCCTGATTTCCATAATTTTAGAATGTAATACATGATTTATATATAATAAATATTCATCATATACATATATATATTATAGATTTATAAATGGAATGAAATACACTGTTCATGGAGACGGTAGGCCGTACGTACACATGAACATTGTTTTCGTTTACTTATTGAATTGAATGGAATTAAATAGATGACATAAATATATATTTACATATATATAGTAGAATTATTATGTCAAATATTTCATTATTATTCATTATATTAACTTTAGAATCATTCATCAATGGTTAACATGAAGAATGAATCTCATCGCGTTCGTGGAGACGGTAGTCCGTACGTATGCACGAGCGATGATATCGTTCCCATGATCGTGGAATTTTATTGAAGTGTATGTATACTATTTCAGAATCAATATCAATTTACAATAATCACATATAGTAATTCTTTACACCATTATACCCATCCAAGTAAGGTGGTGGTGGAAAACAAATTACACCACGGCGTGGAGACGGTATTCCGTACGTACGCAAGCGCACTGATTTCATTTTCCATAGGATGGATAGAAGGTGGAATTGGATTGTTTCATATTTATAATAACATATCAGTGTATGAGTGATACTGATTTTATTACATAATAATGAAAAAACTAATGAAGAGGGAGTAGAATAAGAAATTCATTTGAAATAATCGATAACAAATATTACCTCTTCTTCGACATGCCTCTTTGAAACCTACTATTAGGTCACTAAAATTGGTCTTTGAAGAATACCAGGACCCATAGAATATATCTAGGGAAGTTTATATGGGAAATTGGTAGGGGTTGGCCGAGCTTTAAGGCTCATTTTTGTGTAAAGATGAGAGGGAGGAGGTGCCCTTTTGTAGGGGAGGGGAGAGGCACCTTTGGAATTCTAAAAAATATTAGTTTAATATAAATTCAAACACCACATAAAAACCTACAAAAATGACACAATTCTAAGATTATGTGATATAGGGTTGTTATATCATCAAACAATCAAATTTATACATGTTTTGATCTTATTTTAAAACTTATCATTTTGATTTATCTTTTTATAATATATTTAATTTTATTTGTGATAATAAAATTTTAAATTTTAAATGGTTTTAAATAATCACTTATGTGTTGTTAATTTTCTAAAATTGGATACTTTATGACCTTTTAGACTATATAAATTTCAATTTATAATTTTTCAATATTCTTGTGATTTTAAAACAATTTAAAAATATTTAATTTTTATAAAATAACAATAGTGTCAATTTTGAAACTATTCATTTATTTGAATTTAAATAAAATCCACAAAGAGGATATATTCAAAATAAAATATTTAATAGGTTAAAAACATGTCATATTCTTCTAGAAAATAAGTGCATCACATTTAATAGTTCATATAATATTTATTTTACTATTTTTATAACCATTTATTTGATACATATCTTAATAAAATAATTTCTACAGAATTTTTGTATTATTATTATATATAATTATTTGTTTCATAAAAATTAAAAATAAAATACTAGGATGAAGATAAATCTTATAGATTTCATAGGAATACTTTTAGTCAGATTTATATTCAAAAACACCCAACTTTTTAAAATGTCATATTTATTAAATTATGAAGGTGACAACTTTGACATCATTTAAATTAAAATAATATAATTTTCATAGTCACTTTTATAAGACTCCAAGCGGTCACATATTCCATAATTGGAGGATTATGGTGTATATATACACTACCAAAAAGTTTTTGTCAGGTTTTTCAGCCATTTAATGGGTATTATTATTTCAATAAAAACTATACTACTTATTTTTCACTAAATGAATAATTTCTGCATCATTAATATATAAGCTATTAAGGTAATTATATATCTATTAAAAATTATAAATAAATTACCATGATAAATAAAGAAATTTTTCTTTCAAATGAGTATTTATAACTGAATTTCTATTCTGTATAAAATTATATTAAAAATACTTTAATTATTAAAGTTGAGTGAGACATATTTCACTTTCCTTTAAATAAAATAAACTAAAGGTATGAATCAACTCAAATTGGGTTCCAATGGATTCGATTTCAACCCAAATAAGACTTAGGACAAAACATAAGCATCCAGTTATATTATGAAAATTGTTCGGGTAATTTTATAATATTATATTTACCCATAATTACCTGATTTACCTTTTACTACGGTAAATAAAATTTACTGTAGTTATTATTCATAATTCAAAAAAAAAGTATACTATTAACATAATTTGGACCCATTGATTCCAAATATGGAATCCATTTTTCTAAATTCAATACACAAAAGTTGCAAAATTTAATTTAAAAATAATCCCATTGTTAAGAAAATGAGTTTTAAAAGTTAAAACATTGCAAAATATTGAAATGATATTACCAATATGAGATATCATATCATGATTTTTTTAATCATTATATTCTAATTTTTATTATAATCTCACACATCCAGTTGGGATTGATACAATTGTTTCTCGTTTGACAATGTTATTTTTCTCAATCATTAATTCCTTGATACATGTTTATGTTATGCATCATAAATTACACTAAACTATTTTTTCAAAAGATATGGATACATTTTTCCTCCATATTTATATTATTAAATGAAATAAAAATAATAATAGATTTTTTAAAAAATATATTTCAATTCATATAAACCCTTGTTTTGAGGTTTTTTGGTAAATCCATTTTCATTCAATGCGAAATGTTGATCACCTAGGATCCAATAGTCTGGTTTTCTATACCAATTTAGTATACAATATGGTGATCTATTTTTTATAAGAATTTATATATCTACCACATAATATAACTTTTGGGATATTTCTTAATTCAATTAGTGTGTTTCAAAAAGGAAATATCAATAATTCAAGTCTATTTTCATTGAGTTATTTTTTTGATCATTATCACATTTAACCCATCAATAGGTTATCAAACCCTAATTTTTTGTGTTATGGTAATTTATATAACTATATGGGGATAATTAAACTTTTTGATTGATTATGTTTTTACACTGTTGGTATTGTGGGTTTTTAATAAAAATATTCTCAAATTAGTAAAAAAAATTCATTTGAAATTCATAATTATTATATTCCTACCCTATGTTTTTGATGATAAGAATTATATATTTTAAATGATATAATTATAAGGATTACTTCTAAAATTAAATTTTCCCAAAATATTTTACATAATTATTTCAAAATTTTATTTTCAATACGTCATGTAAGTATAAATTTTTTCCATTGTAAAAAAATGCATAATATCTTCTTTGTTTTTATTTCCACATCCATTTATTTCAAATGTATTTGAACTAAGGGGGATTATGTTTATTTATTTATTCTCAAATATTTGAATATTATCATTTATGGTACATAACAAGTAGTATCAAAAAATACAATTCATAACCCCATCTTTTTGGATATCTTTTGATGAAATCTTATTGGATGGTTGTTTTCATCTATATTAAAATACTTCCTAGTCTCTATTCCTTACACTGTAATTATGTTCATTTAAAACCATATCCCTTCTTTCTCTAGATGGTTTACAGTCATAAAATTATATTATTGAATAAGTAATACACTATTTTCTATATACAATGTGAACATCAAAATTTTTACATAATTAATATTGGAGAATGTACACCTAAAAATAATATAATTTTACTATATTGGGGGAATGAATTTTCATTCAATAGGTTGTTAATCAGATATATATGATTATTGGCTAGTTGACTATGTATCACTTGAATAACCACCTTATTTATTTTTATGGGTTATAATAATTGAATCCCTACAATTACCATTTGGAATCATATTGATATGCTCATTGATTATTGACTGCTAAAATAGGTTCATTATGTATTATCATTCTATATAATTAATTATATAGATAACCATGTTTTATTCAAGAATAAGTTACATAGGGATTGGTATGAAAATTATTTTTTTACTCTTATTGTGAATGGATTATACTTAATCATGTGATGGATGGGGGTCAAAATTAATTATCCCCTCAATGAATCAATACGTTTCCTGAAATAGAAAACATTGATTTTGGTGAATATGAATTCCAATATAAATATAGTTCATTTTTATAAGACTTTAGAAAACTTTCTTTATGTTCAAAATTATTAATAATATCAGTATTAGATAACCGATTATTTTTATCCATGGTTTCATTTAATGTTATTAATATAGAGGGGAATCCATTTCAGTTTATTATGGAATCATTTTTTTATGTATTCCTACCATATTGCATGTTCCATTTTTATATTTTGATTGATTCCACTATGTCATAGTCTGTACTGATCATCAAATATCAGTTTGATTTTTTTCCTTTACTTGGTTATACTTGAGGTGGTCAATGTCTAATTTTCAAGGGAATGATAGGGGGACAATAAAATTATCATAATGTGATCATGTGATATCTTATGTTTTAAAATAAAATGATTGTATTTCTACTGTCTTCCCCTACTAATAAAATATTTTATCTTAAATTAAATGTTATATTATTCAATTATAATATAATATAAATATCGTATCTATGATAAACGATTATATGATATTATAGTTATAATTTGAAAATGTTTTTTCAAAACCTTGGGGAATTTTTTTTGGACCCTAGTAAGATTGAACAGGTACTAAGAAAATACATAAGATTTATAAAAAACACTATAGATAATATAATTGAAATAAAATTTTAAAATTAAAAATAATTTTTTAATTATGTGAATTTAATAGTATAATGGAGAAATCTAATTGGATGAATGTAAATCGTAATCACACACATAGGCAATGAATAAATATTAACCAGAAAAAAAGACAATGAAAATGGATTTTGGGCTAATCAGTTCATAGTCATATTAAAAAAATTCTACCTGGTTTTGGAAAAATTATGTCACCAGTATAAAGTGACCTAGATATATAATACATGGTATAATTATGTGGGATAACTTCATAAGATAACAACCTATAACATTCGATGAAACTAATATTAGATTTCTAGTAACAAATATATCAAATCCTTAGAGAAGATCATTCTCACTATGGGATATAGTGGAAGGGAAAAAATCATTACGGTTGTCTATCATTAGAGAGGATATGTGGATCAATTGTTGTTATGAATTCCCATAACTAAATAATAATGTAGTAAAGAGCATGAAATGGGTAAAATTCGAGGAATTAATCTATAAAAAATACATTCCATGTAAAAAAATAAATGATTTGGAAGTTCATAAACATTATAGAAATGGTGGAGAAATTTTTTGTATTTATGGGGATAACATTACAAGGAAAGAAATATATTCTATAGAATATGTACATAGAATAAAAATTAGGAATGGTCAATTATTTATTTTCTTAATGGTGATCCTTAAAATGAAAATTGGTCTATGAGATCTTTCCATCATCTGAGGATGTATTTTTAATCACCATTACTATAGAAAATTATTTCTCTAGGATGTATGTATTCAATTGAAATTAGTAAAAGAAGTGGTTGAATTGGAATAATGGGAAGAACAGTGTGGAGAAGGGGATGAATGGATTATATTTTCCACATGTGATAATTTTTTGAACAATGGGACATGTAGGAAATGAATAAGGGTTTTCAATAAATGCATAGAAAATGGATATAAAGGTATTAAAATAAAAGTAAAAGTATAATATGTTTATAATCAAATAAATAATTGTAGAGAAAAGGGATATAATGTAAAATAATTCCCAAAACATCAGGGAAATTCAAAGATAAAATTCTATATTGGAAAGGTGAATTGTATTAGATTACCTTATTTATTATTGGAGTTTCAAATGAAGTAGTGGAAGGTACCTTTATCATTTAATCATATATAAATTGAGTTTTTAGTTGATTCGGGTTATTATCACTCTTTTATAACATCTATTATTTTCATAATACATTAGATATTTTCCTACCAACCTAGTAATGGTGTTATCAATGAGGACACCATGTGGTGATCTAATTCCAAGAAGGACATGTTAATAAGTTTCAATTATTATGCCTTAACATAGCTTATTTGAAAACAATGTATCTATATAAATGGTTGATTTTATAAGTCCCTTTTAATTGATTGAATTTCAATGTATAGTTCGAAAAATTACTTCCATGTGAAACAGATTATGATTCTGGTTGATAAGGTGATGTAACATGTCTTTTGAGGGTAATATTTTTAATATAAATCATATTTAGATCATCCATAATAGCTATCCAAAAATGAATTATGGAAATAGTGGATGATAATGTGTGATCTATAGAGAATGATGATATTCTGTGAAGCGTGGTTGTACCTATGATACCAAAGTTAAATGATGTTTTTTAAAATGAATTGTATAGTATTCCACTAAGGTGTGATGTTGAGTTCTTCATTTAAATCATTTATGATACAAGGATAATGTAATAAAACCCATATATAATCAATGAAATGGAGTTGGTGGACACAATAAAATAGTTAAAAGTGTTTTTTAAAGATGTATTTATACAACCCCAGTGTTTTACTAGTGGTAGCCATGATTTTATTGGTAAAAATAATGATTGTTCTATGATTTTTTGTGTTAATATTAGGGAAATATACTACATTATAATAAAGAATAATGATCATTGAATTGAATTGATGACTTATTTGATCGATTTTATGGATCCAAATATATTTCAAACATCATTATTTACTCTTTTAATCATCTATTAAGAGTAATAAAAGATGAATTTTTGAAGAAAACATTTAGAAAAATATATTGAAATTATGAGTTTAGTAAAATTAATTTCAGATTTAACAATAGACCATATATATTTATATGTTTGATGAATTATGTGTTTAACGTGTATTAGGAAAACATTATGCTGATATTCGTTGACTGAATCATCATATACTCTAATAGATATATAAAGAATGTGATTTATATGAAAATAATTAATGAGACACTTAGAAAATAGGAATTCTATAGGAATTATAGTATATGTTCATATTAGCATAATGAATTTATTTTCATGACCATATATTCTCGTAGAATTACGTATTGGTTGACCTTTCGAAGGAAAATCTTGTCAATGAATTGCCTATGCCAATGAATATAATTGGGATGCAAAGCTTCATGAGTGTTTTGATTTAATATCGCTATTTTGTTCATGATTTCTCTCTTTTGGATAGTAAGTTATCAAACATAATAAATAAAGGGATTAAATCCATTTGGTCAAGAGAATGTTAGCAATGTATGGATGATATGGAGAGGGGAGTGATTAATGAATTGATATTTACATTTCCATAATTTAATGAAGGATTTATAATATATAGTGATGAATTAATGAAAGGACATTATTGTGACCTTATAAAGAATGATATTGTTATTTTTAATGCATCAAGGAAGTAGAATGAAAATTAACAAAACTATAAGACTCATAAACATCAGCGAAAATATGTAATAATTTACATTGAAATGTAGATATGAATTCTCTGTGGTGAAATATGTGATATATTTATATTGAAGACAAGGGATTGAAATATATCTTCTCATTGAAGATCTCAAAAATAGGTAATAAGGATGGTCAAAACAGCTTATGGACTATGATTGCTTGTTACACTACCACCCTATAAATGAAAACATGGTAGATGGTGAATTGTGTAGGAGGGACCATGGAATGGTAATCATGATGATGAATTACCTAGATATTATATATAGATATCTAGTAATTATGAAAATGTAGATCTCTAGGGAATTAGATATATCATTTCTTTTCTTTAAAATTATTAAAAAACAAATTTCTAAAAAATTAGAGAGTTTCTATCCCGGTAGTCATAACTTACAATAGAATATTAATGTAGTGAATAATGGGAAATTTATTAACATTATCTATGGTGATGGAGTGATGATGTTTGGAATTGATTATGTATCACATCCATATTGGTTTTGAAAAGAGAAAAATTAGATGAATCACATTTCTCATATTACATGAATCACCAAGGTAGTGAAATATGATTATTTATTGATGATAACATTTCTATTGGGATAGTATAAAGTGATAAATTTCAGACTGTGTTTCCAGATTATTAGTATTCATGTAAGAGTTGGAAAAAAACATTATAAAAGAGTTATAAAACTCATGCCTATACCTATATGGAAGTGATACAATATTATTATATAAGATTACCATGTGCATCCATAGTCTATATGGATTACTAATGATTTATCTTCCATTATTGATCTTATTACTTGATTTTATCATTTATTAGTGATAATAGAAATCGTAACTATTTAGTTTCTCAGAAAAATTTATATTAATTAAATTGTTTTCGTTCATGGGGAATCTCTATGGTTTTTATCTGATCTTGACACTTAGTTAAAACAATTATTGAACTGTTTTTAATGAAATATTAAAACTGAGATACATTTAACAACTTCTTATCATAAAAAACCGATGGGTATTCTAAAAGCATAATCTATACATCAAAAGGAATGTTGAGATAAAATGATATATTTAATTCCATGTTATGTGGTATCAATATCTACAATTTGTAGATTTTTTAGATTATAATAGCTATCATTTGAGCAACTATAAGGGACTATATAAATAATTTTATAAGAAGAAGTGTTTTATGGCATCATATTTGGATGAATTTGGAGAAATAGTGCATGATGGACTAATTCATGTGAAGGAGATGGATATATAAGTTTAGAATACTTGGGTTCGTGTTAAATTATCCCAGAGTGGAATAATATTTAAACTAATATTAATGGAATGAAATTGAATTTTCAGTTTATGATCAGGTATTCTATATGGTTCCTTCATAGAAGGGAGGTATAATATTTTGTAATGAGAGAATTTAAACCCTAAGTACATTTGGGAGATTTAAAATAATATAATTAATTGGACATGTATCTTATTAATTTTTTATAACTCCCATCATTTCTAATTTCTATTATGCGTTCCACATTTCATTAATGAGGAAATATATACCAAATCCAAAACATTTTTTCACATATGTTGAAATTGATTTAGGTAATAAATTTGCTTATAATGAAGAGAATATCCACATTATTAACCCAAGAGATAAATTGTTACAGAATCAAATAACTATATTGTTGAAATTAATTTAGAGAAAAAAATCAATGGGGAAACCTGGGATCTTGATGAATCTATAAGGATCTAATATCCATTTTTTCAATAACTAATATATATCATCCTTTTGCGGGATAATTTATTTCAATGGGGAATAATTTAAGACCAAAGAACTTACTTCACCTTGAAAAAACCATATTCTAAACTGTCACAGAATACTATCTCTAAGGAGACTTTATTCAAAAAAATATTTATAATTTTACTTTATAGATGTTAGAATTTTATTTTATTAACCCAATTTTATTATTTTATTTTTTTCACAGTGATATTATCTTAAGATAAATTTTTTATGATTTTTTTAAAAATAATGTTTTTAAGAGAATAATATAATATTTCATTTGTACTTGTAAGATGACATTTTTCACAATGTTTCTATATTAGTATGACATTGAAATTTATGAAACCAATTTACTAAAAAATTGGTATTTAATAATTTAAATTATAAATTTTAAAAAGTTAATTATAGTTTATAAATGTATGAATGACATTTTAGAACACATGCAATATTTTTCTCAAATATGTTTTTCAAATATTATACATTTTGTATATTAAAATTAATTTTTAATAGTTATAGAAATTGAATCATTATGAAAGGATTTAATATTTGGAATCATTATGCTAAAATTATCTGACAAGTTGTACTTTAATTTTATTCATAAGTGTTATTCTACATTAGGTAAAAACTATTTATCATGGCAAATGATCAATTGGTAAAACAAATAATTCAATGGGTAATGGGATTGAAAAATGAAAAAAATTATAATTGAGTGTATGATGTGTGTATCGACCTTATCTCTTTTCCACTCTATTATATCTCTATTTTTTGATTGACATTACATGTTTTACATGTTACTACATTATATTAAGTTTAAATAGTTATAAAAATGACTGGTAATCACTAATAAAATTGATTTATTAAAAACCATTCTCCACTATTCTAAAAATTGTATTTACTCCCAAAAAAATAACCTATTTAATTCCCCTATAAAATAATTTTCTCTTATTAGCTTCTAGTTATAATATATTTTCCTAATTTAGTCCTATCTAATAGATCCTCCAAGAATAACACAATGTAATCAACTAAAGATCAATCGTTTCACTAACAAAATATAATTTTATTTTTAATTTTTAAAACAAATCATTCAAATGTGTATGATGAGAGTATTATTTACATTATACTAACCTTTTTTATATTTTTTAAATAAACAATATCCCCCTTTCCCCCTTCACAAAAGAAAAATAAATTCCAAATTTATGTATTTTTCATACTACCACCTCCATGAAACAAAATGATTCCTTTTCCATTTCTTCTTTTAAAGGTAGGATATAAATATGCGAATAATGGATTATTTTTATATTTATGACATCATTAAGGTTATTTTATAAAAAAATTAGAGAACCAATTAAAGATATGATAAACAAACAATAATCATTATTTTAATCATTCTAAAATCAAACTAAGATAGTAATATTTTTTTCGTTTTTTGTAATGTTTTCATATCAATTTATTCTCCATTATTATCATCAAATTTTACCATATATAAAACTATTAAGAACTATATAATAATATTATTATTCTATATTATAGATATTATAATCAAATCACCCCATAATAATTTAATAAATTATTTTATGTTAATGTTTTAGTTGGTATAATAAAATACTTGAACTATACTATAAATTTATTCCATGAATGGATATGAGAAAATAATTAAATTTTTAAAATGATATAAATTTGTAAATAATTTTTTTTTAAATATTTGGACATTGTATCAATATTTTATTCATTATTCTTGAATACCCACATTGATTACTAATAATCACTAAAACTTACTTGTTTCCATTTTATATTTACATAGAAAGACTAAAACATTATTGGATTGAATTTGAAACAATATGATTTATTACTAATAATTCCTAATAGAAAATTGAAAAAAATTATGTATGACCTTTTTCATAAAAATGAATATGAAAACCTCTATTAAGAATACAGTATAAACAATCAATATTATATTAACATAATTTAGAAAATAGTTTGATTTATTATTGAGGTAGAATATTAATAATGATAATGGTTGAAAATGTATATTATTTAAATTATTATGTTAAAATTTTTTATATATGTTGTTAAAGTATGTTCGTGAAAGATATGACATGTGGTAACAGTTTTCATCTTAAATTCACATAATTGATACATTTTTGCTGTTTTGTTTCTAATTTCATTAATGTGGTGTATTTTAACCCATTAAGAGATATCATGTTAGGAATTATAATTTGGTAATTATATTTTATGTTCAATTTATTTCCCTATATTTCTAAAGGGTTTGATTAAAATATTACAAAATTCATGATATTTCGTTATCACGAACATTAATTCACAACAAAATTCTTATATTTTTTACCATGATATCATTTTAATGGTTTAATCAATCTCCATGAATGTATCATTGTCAAATATTTTTTATTAATGGTAAATAATAATAAATATTAGTTCAGTATCTTTAAATATCATTTCAATTAGTTATTACCCTAGTTGTAATGCATTTTGGTAAATCAATTTTCATTCACCGAGTTTCAATTATTCGAATTGAATTAATGATTTAAAATATTAATCCAATTTATAATATTATGTTTCATTCATTTTTAAATATTAATTTAATGATCTATAACATAATAATATTCTGTAAATATTTCTTACTTCAAGTATTATGTTTTTCATAATATATACTGATAACTCAAGTATAATTTACTTGTTTTATATTATTTTCCATGAAATTATTTATTCCATGATTGGGATATCCAACCGTAATATTTTACGATATGGTAATATATCTACCTATATTTAGAAAATATGATTTTTATAAAGAATAATTTTTTTTCTCTTTTTTAATTTGAGTTTTGAAGAAATGTATTATCAAAATAATAAAACAATTTATTTCACACCCATAGGGATTATCTTCATATCACCTTTAATAAAATATAAAAATTATTTTCTTTTATAAAACCATTATAAATGACTATTTTAAAAATTTATGCTTTAAAAAATCTCTTCACCTTATCAAAACATAACTTTGAGAGTAACTTATAAATTATATTTTACATCAATGTTGAAAATGTTTTCTAAAAATAATCTTGTATTTTTATCTAAATATCCATTTTAATTTTCAATATGATTTTTCCTAATGGGATTTCTATTTCATTATTTATCCTCTAATATATATAGTTTATCTGTTGTGGTATTGAACTTGTGGTATTGAGATATTTGATTCCTGAACCATTATTTTGTGATATCATTGGAAGAATTCATTATATATGGATAGTTTTATTCATATTCAATATACTTATACATTTCATATGATACACTGGGTTTCTATTAAATTGAAATAATCCATCTCATTTCTGTGGATATTTCATGATCATGTTATTATTGAGTTTAATATTCATATACTAAATTCTTTACAAACTTTGAGCCTCAAATCTTTTCATATTTAAATTAGATGTCGTTTACCATGAATTAATGTTATTCTTTTAAGTTTGGTAAATAGTTTGGTATTAAATAATTTTTTATTAAAACATATACTATTGTTGAATAGTTTGCTGCATATCAATGGATAATTATATATATTTATCTAGATGAGTTAGGAAAATTTATCACTTTTATTGAATTATAGAAATTTTTATGTCCATGATGATTATTGACTAATAATTCAACTTTTTTTCATGTGGAAGTTTTTATTCATTCATTATAATGATATCCATGTTTTTGTTTGTAATAATATCATTACTTAATGGAATAAATTGTATTTTTTTTATTATGGTGAATGCCTCATAATTAAACAAGTTATAGGTTATCTTGAAATTATATACACAGTTAATTCAAATATAATTCTCATGTTAAAAAATGTCTTGTGTTTTGGTCTATGCCCCTTGAAATATTTGTATAGTGTCTTGGAACAAGTCTGTGGTTTCATTGTTTTTTGTTAAAATTTATAAATTCTATCATTTTGAGATTAATGATAACTTTTATCCATTTTTTATTTATTTTCATTATTATAAAAAATCCAATGATTTTGTTGTGGGTGAATTTATGATGTATGTTTATTCTTGTCATATCATTATTTTTATATTTTTGTTACAATTTTATATGGGAAAAATTATTCCTTATTGTTCATTTCAGATCACCTTTATTTTTTCCTATTCCATGGTAATCCTAGAGGAGGTCTCTATGAAATGGTAACGGATGTAATTAATGCAATAATAATGTTCTAAAAAAGTTTTCATGTTGAATAATATGTTTTCAAATGTAATGTATGTATGTATAAAATTTTCCAAGGCAAATAAACTATTGGATCATTTCAAAAAAAAATTATCTTATACCAATAATGTAATAAAACTACAGGATCTGGGTTTTTGAATTTATTGATGTTAAAAACATTTTCATCCCTTGATGACTAATTAGATCATCTATAAGTTGATTGATTTTTCTCAAACATTGATATATAGTTTTGGATATCAATAATTAAAATTTAAAAGGGATAATATAACAGTGATATACTTTCATATTATGTATGTCCATTATGAGGTCATATTTATACCGTTTGTATTAAACATTTCTCCCTCTTTGTTTATTGATCATTTGATTAAAATAATTTGGGATTATCCAGATAAATATTTTATAGTTTTTATTTATGATATAGGATATAATATAAAAAATATAAATAACCTGTGGTTTTTTACATATTGTTCACAAGATTTAATGAGAAAAAAATATAATGATAAATCACTTATGTATAAATTATTGTATTGGGATATTTCTTTTCATTTTTATATTTTCTCAAATAGAGGGATATTTGTTGAACCATTAAATAAAAAAATCCTCAAAAAGTTGGGATTAATAATGAATATAAATAAGATGATAATTATTCTTTACTTATCTTGTGATAATCTAGGATTTACTAACATTTTTTCACTAAGATATTTTTTTAATCATGTTGACTTGTTAATGGGTCAAATTCACATGGTCAAAAGAATGTGAAGAATTTATTGTGGCCTTAATGAATATATTATTTAGTGAACATTTATTAATTTTACCATGGGGAATAAATAAATTTTATTATGTATCTTGATGTATAAAAGAAAATATTGGGGTGAATTTATATTAAAAATTTACAATCATTCCTTATGTGTCATAGTTAATAAAAAAATGTGAAAATCAGGATCATGGTTTGGTAGATATTATCATTTATAACAATATATAGATTAATTACCTATAAAATTACAGATGAAATATATATATATATATGATAAGTGTGTGAATAATATATGAACAAAAGAAGTGTAATGTGAGATATAGGTGATGATAACATCCACAGATGGAATAACATTATACAATATAGTACCACCTTAGATGGAAACATGGAATTAGATGGATTGAGTAAGAGGTTTCATAGTTTTTATCTTTTATGAGGATAAAAAAGGGTTGGATAGTCAAGGATTTAGTAAATTAAGGCCTGAAATTTATTATATAATGTGAATAAAAATTATTTTTCAATGTAGTTAAAAAATATCAGTACTAGATATGTAAAATATTTCTTAATAGTATAAAATGATTTCATGAATGATACATAGAAATTATCATAATAATATTGTACCTGATCCATTAGTGTACTGTCAAGTCAACTAATCTTTGAGATTTGTGGTTCCTTCCATAACTTGGATACCATGGAAACCATTCTTAGGGTCGAGGACAAACGAGAATTCCATTATTTTTATATAACATAAGGTTTTCAAAATTTCTACCATAGAGACATAATCATTCACATGGGATGTTAATTATACCTCATCCATCAGCAGACTGATAAATTGATTAATGTCTATGAACTCTAATTCATTCTATAATCATGATGTGGATGATGCATTCATAAGGCCTAAGTAAAAAATGGGGATCGGCATCGGTACCGGTCCCATTAATCCTCTAGCATTTTAACTATTGAGACTTAATCAATCCCATGGGTTTATAATTCTATTACATCCATTAGTAGGTAGACAACTCAACTAAACAACCAAAATATGATTCTTCTTATAACAAGGATATGTTGGATGCCCTCCTATGGAATGATATCCTTGTGAAAGTATCAAAAGTGTCTTCTATGCATGCCATGCATCCACATATAGGGATACTGACTACATTTATCCCTTATTTCTCACCCCAACCATGTCTGATGTTAGATTACAGAGTTACAATGGTCATATTATTTTCACCTTGAATCACCATTATCCATGGAAACCTTAGTGTGTATGTATCGATTAGTGTCATGATATCAAAACCTTTATATAAGTGAATTTAACTTTTGGATCATCCCAAGTGCATGGAGAAACATTAAAAACTTTACTTCCTTCTTTAACTCAGATATATATATATATATATATATGACATTTCTATGAGACTCCAGCTAAAATAAGTAGTGTTTTTGGGCAAAAAAAATGTCCTTCATGAATGATGATAATCATCAGAGGCTTTAATGAACTAAATGAGACCTTATTCTTGTTATAAATAGGATATTAAGGATTCCTCATAACTTATAAATACCATCATCAAAATATTTAATGCTTCTCTAAATGGTAGAAAATTCCAAAGTGTCTGAATATTAAACTTCAATATCTAAGAATCTACCCATTAGTGGGATTGGAGGAAGAACCTAGATTACATAAATAATGATTCACTAAAATAGTACCCTTCCTATATAAAATATACTAAACATATGGTCTTTCTATGAGGGTAAATGGTTGTGTATTGGGATTTTGGAGGACGGTTACAAATAATCAATTTTTAGTGTAACCTATCCCATTTTGGAATTATAAAGAGATTCATGAACATATCATAAATCTATAAGATGATACCAAAGTAGGAAAAAATTCCCCCAAAAAGGTTTTCATGGTCTCGACCTCCCATCCTTTTGAACAATTGAATTTACTACATTTTATTTGTTATAAAACCCTAAAAGAACACCATCATTTGGAAGGAATTTATATACCCCGCTATGGATGTGGGGGCCTTCAGGTGTTTCTTTTAAGAATGAAAATGGTGACCTAACATCAATGACTATTCAGAACATCAATCCCCCAATCATCTATTTAGCCAAATCAAATTCACATCACAAGTCCCTTTATCGGTCAATTCAAAAAATGGTTAACCAGATGAAAATCTGTCAAATAAAAGAATGAGTTTTTTTACCACTTGTTGGTAAATTTTGTTCACACATAATAATAAAAAATGGTGAACCTAATGTGATTCATTAAAATAACAAAATGACTAGTTGACTATCCATCAGTCCATTTTGTTTACATATTCTACTAAATCAAAAATGATGAACCCAACTTGAATATATAATATAAAAGAATTTTCACGTCATGGAATTTTTTTCACATATCATATGCAGAAAAAAATGGTGAACCTGATGAGAAAATAACAAGTAAAATAATGATCAGTTTACCATGTGTCAAGTGCTTCTATTTACAAATCATAAATAAAAAGAAATGATGAAATCGATGTGAAAAACTCAAATAACAAAATGATCTTTTGACCATGAATTGGACATTTTAGTTCGCTCAACATGTAAAAAATCAAAAACATGAAACAACTATTGCAACTAATCTACATAACTAGGATTCTTATGAAATAAATCTATCCTCTCTTTGATAAGTCCACCCTAAGAAAATGGCTAGATCAAGAATAAAAGGATTTTTTACCAATGCATATCTATTTGAGAATATATCATTCCAATGATGATGCACTGATCATTGATATTATTCCTTCTTTTCTTTATGGTTGTTGGTCTTGTTCTCACAAACAACATCTTAATATAATCTGTCATAATAATATGATCATTATGTAAAATAAGCTATAACCATAACTCAAATGAGCCTTAGAATATAATCACCCAACAAAAATATTCATCATATGGTGGTTATTGAAACCGTCTGGGAATACCGTCAATGTGGTATGATCATAACCTTTGACTCTGCTCACAATGGTCAGGAAGTGATAAAATCAATGAGTCAGGCTCATCTATGAATATATATAGTAATTCTAGTGGACCTCATTTCCACATCCAACATCTTTGGGAGATTATCCACCATGCGTGGAAATCACCACCATTATTATCTAATGATGGTGAACCAATGTGTTAGATATGTATCCCTTGCAGTTCAAGTTATGGTGAGGATGGTTCTTGTTAATCATTGCTCATAGTGCCATCACATCAGCAACCATTATTCGAATACTAAGGGTTAAACTCAACACACAACCAACATTGAAAAACGTGCCTGGGAGAGATGGAATACACATCAAGAGAGGAAGGATCTAGATAACCTTCAGAGGAATAATATCCCTAATCCCACTAAAGATTCATGCTAGTATATTTTGATAGTAACTAGGAAGTATGATCATATTCCTTCTCACTTATAAAAATTCTACAAGAATGTTAAAATATCAGGACTCGGGTAGGATAATATCCATAAACCTTTTCAAAATTCACATCCTTGTATTCATTTGGTATAATAAATAATGAAGTATTATCATATTTCTATTTCAATCATAGATAACTTCAAGAATTTTATATAGATAGAAAATGTGTAGGATTATATCCCTGCACACACTTTTCTAAAATTCCATTACATATTTGAAATAGATGAATAATTATTCCAAAATATTCAAGAACATTTATAGATATAGGGAGAGGTTCATATTCCTATCTTTAAATCCTAGGTAGCATTACTATATGATCAGTATGAATAAGTGGTTACACTGGATAATGTTTACATTCCCCCTCCTTTCTTGGAGGATTACCTCCATATTCCAATAAAGGATGTGGCACCAAAAATAGGATCATATTCCATTTTTAATCATAGATCCCCATGTGTGAGCAGCACATAACTCTTGATAATGGCATATTACTTTCAAAAAAGGCTAACTGCATATTCCAAAGTCCACGGATTGAGCACATATCCCCATTATGGATAGGGATCACCATGTGAGATGGTAACATGCATTGTAAAATGATCATTTTGTTATAGAAAAATACAAGTGGTCTACTACAAAGTCTCAGGATTGGGACCATATCCTTATCCTAGAAATGTCTCCCCATGTGATATTAGAACATGAGTTGAGTCATGATCATATTAATTTTAGTGAATCTTATTTCTGTATTACAGTAGATCACATAATCATGTCTCATATCCCTACTTCTTCCCATGAAATACTACACTAGTATCCTTCCACGACTATATAGAAGATGTTAATATCCTATCTCACATTCTTTAGTTCCATCAATATATTGTAATGAGTAAATAATATTTATAAATGGATCATACTCTGGCTCCAACTGGGGCAACACAAGTGAGAAGACAGCATTCCTCAGGATAAGCTCAAAATCTTATGAGAAAATATCACTGACAAATTCTAATGAATCAAGATCGAGTTCTTATCCCCATTCGGATAGAGGCATACCAAGTGAGAGCGTAACATGTATCATTGAAAGATCACATTCTTTTAAATAATGATAAAAAATTTGGATATTCCAGAAGCTTCTAAAGAATAGTCTCACACTCCCACGTCACTAGATTGGTATAAAAAAGGTTCGGAAATAGTCTCATAGTAGGATAATATTCTATCAAATATTCAAAAGGAATGTCGGCATATTAAAACCATGAAATGGAATGAATAAAAATACCTCATCTTATCAATTCTAGTTTCTTTAATATTTTGGGACACATTTTCAACAACCTAAGGACCTGTCAACTCTTCAAATGAAGTAGAATGAAACCCTCAGCATGGAACTCCTGATCATAGTAGAGTGGAGATAGATAAATGGGGATATATTACTTACATCTGTTATGGTCATCATACACATGGAGATATATTCCACATATAGGAAAATAACCCCTTACTAGAAAGATCCATATATAGAGGTTTTCAAAACTCATATGCTTTCATTTATAGAGTGGTTTGAGACATCATGTTCAATCGTATATAGTTCCCCATAAACAATCTGTAACATTCCACTCGGGTTAGCTGACAACCATATGCAGCCCCATCTATGGTATGACAGGATGAATTCATGTAATTATAATGAAAATGAGGTCTTCATTTACATATGGATAGATTTATCCAAAATAATCCTTCCATACATGTTTTGGCCCCTCACCACTTCTTAATATGAAATCCTAGTTGAGCTATAAAATGAGTGAATTCATTATATACAATAAAAATATGTGGAATAATCACCATCAACTGATGGAACATCATCTCCCTTATCTAGATACATGTATCACCTTTATATCATCAATAAATAGTACTTTCATCTATATATTTTTTCCTTTTCTATATCCCAAAACCCGAGAGTGGATGAGCATGACAAGCATCTGCGCAGTGTTTGTCTAATCATCCTGAATACTATGTACTAAATTATTTGGAGATCATATCCAGTCATACATATCTAACGATCAAAGAAATATGAAAAAATTCACATCAATATTTCCCCATAATATCATAACCATTTATATATAGTATCCTATAAATTTCTAGCCTCTGGATAAATAAAAGGGTTCGGTAACATGTGAGACATTTTCTTACTACGATATAATTTCTAAAAATCAAAATTATATAGAAACCACAAAAAAAGGAAGATAACCACACATAGATATTTAAAATAGGTCCATTTATGAAATTTGGATTTATCTTTGACATAGAATTTGTTGTTATGATCGACTCAACAACATAACCTTGAAACAGAATCCCATTATTGGATTACATTTCTCCCAGCTCCTACACTTGAAAAGGTAACCCACATCAAAGAATACATAATACGAGTTACCATTGCATCCATCTAGAAGAAAAAACTGATCGAAGGGTCAGGGTAATATCTACCACTACCTACACCCCTCATATAATCAATTATTGAGAGGATACATGCCATATCAGTAAAAATTGCAAAAAAACACAACCCATTGGGTTGGGGGAATTTATACATCAATCCAAATCATCAGGATCATCATATTATGATAAAATCCAAGGGAAATTATAATCATTTCTAGATTAACATGATTTCACTGTGCTAAAGAAAATTATATTTCAATGTCTATCCCAAGAGTCATTAAATCCTTGACTAAAATGATTTTATACTCAACAAAAGGATAAATCAATGGGAATTGTGCCACCAAATAGGTAATTGCCTGCCATTATGGGGGAGTTCTAATCAACATCGTCATCATCATAGTAGAGGGAACCATTATTCTCTAGGATAGGAGGTAAATATTGACATTTGGCATCACATCTCTTCCTCCTTCTAGATAACTAACCATGATATTCGTGCCCCATAAGTAATATATGAATATAATTTCCTCAATGAAACTTTTTTTGACCAATAGAGGATTAGATAATGACAAAATGAAAACATAATACACTAGTGTCACAAGAAGAAATGTGATTATATAGACAAGGGATTGAAAAAAAACTCATCCTTATTGTGTAGAATTATACTAATGAGTTTTATGTAATGAGATAACCACCATTTCTTGATACTCCTCTATAAATGTTATCAGAGTGAGCATGAATGATATTATGGATCAATATGAAAATGTTGGAGGACACAACCCGAGAAATCTACCCCAAGATACGGGTGATCTAGATTCCCCAACTAATGATGTATGCAACCAGAAAGAGTATAGGTTCCGAAACATGGAACCGCATAATATAAAATTGCCACATGTTTGACATAACACTACGAAATAAAAATTGATAGGTGGGGAACCATCCTAATACCCACCTAAATGAGTAAACATTCCATCCTTAGAGGAATAAATTTCATAATATGAGAGTTAAATTAAAACTCCCAAACAACTCAATATAAAGATATTCAGTGGAAATATTACTGCAAGGAATCATGTTTACGTAGAGACCAATATTCTCACACCTTGGGCAGATCAACCTAAAATATTGGCATTAGATCGTTAGACTGGATCCATATCTAAGCATATCATAAAAATAAATAACAAAGCTAAATGTGTTCCCTACTCATCTCAATTGAGGAAAATCCTCACCCATTCCTGGGAAATCATTCAATCTTTTCACAGATTTATAATTATTAAGAGATAAAAAATGTAACACATAATCAAGCCCCACCAACACTTTGTAGATTTTTGTTTCTTATACAGTAGTTCCCCATGAGCTTCTCAATATCATATCATCCAGGGATACTTGAATAGAATACATGGATAATTGAATAGACTCCATGGAAGGGAAACACCCACTTGAGTAGCCTGAGATGAATCTAAATCTTGAGTGGGTCGATTGGAATTTTCCTCTACCTAATTTCATCAATCCTACATTATCAACCTTTGACGATGAAGGTGACCCCATCAAAAATATCAAACACTTCGTATCCCAATGTGGACTAATAAGGGAACCTCAATATCAACTTGATCCTACCAAGCTGAGGAGTTTTATACTATCCTAGTAAGGCCATCCATCAATTTCAATAGCATCCTTCAATATTGATCTGTTGTCGGATGGTAATACCTTCATCATCAATCTCATTAAAAATCCATCTCCATGGTGATAAAAATGAAACTTTTTGACCAAATGAAGTAAGAAAATATTGAAATGATGTGGTGTCTGATTTCATGACCAAATTAAAAGGCTTGACATATTCATTCAATATCCTTCTCTAATAAGAAGAACGTCTATAAATTAGTGATGAACATATTAAGGTAGAGTTTTCGATGCATTATATCCCAATTAATTATCTAGGTTGGTGCCATGATATTTTTGACATAGAAAAATTTCTAGGAGATTCTATTCAAAGAACTCGAGCCAAATCCTAAACATACCACTAAAACAATATAAATGGAATGGAAAATAAGAAGTTATAGCTATATGGACCCAGTCTTAAACCATACTTAATCTTGATTTATTACAAGATTACACATTGAGGATCATTTCAGGTTTAGAGTTTTAGAGAATTAGATCATAAAACTTGCATTACATTCCACATTTAAACAAAGTGGATACATAAAAGATAGTATTAATTTTTCCCATCAACTAAAACATATTTAAAAAAAACATGGATTCTTTCTTGACACTTCCTTGACATTATCATCACATCGTGTACCTTTCCCTTGACCTGTGAAAAATATTTCAAAATCATTGGATGATCATAAAAAGCTCAGTATGGGATATAAAAATATGGAAAGGAAACATGAGTACATATATACATAAGGATGAAATCATAATTTAACCATAAAACATAATCACTTTAACATACCTCATTAAATCATGAATAAATCATAGAAATCATAATACTTAAAGTTATCTTGTGGAATTCATAACATTCTTACGTAGGGAGTAACCCTCTTGGTTACGTTTGGAATACCTATCATAGTATATTCCCTAAATCTCTTCGTAGAAACCTTAACATTTAACTCCTTCGCATTACCCAATGCATTGGATAGCTATATCGGGCTCACCCGCCCTTAGTTTATCACGAAACCACCCGTCTTCATAATAATTCCAAATAACCATAACATAATCGTATCTCATAAAACATGCATAATGGAAACATAATATTTCCACTTTTCAATCACAAGATATCAATACAACACATTGATATAAAAACATTATTAAAACCATTTTCAATACAAGAATAATAGAAAAGTAAAACATGGTATTTATTTTTCATTTTTTAAAAAAGGTATAGCTTGTAGAGGATTCCGAAACTCAAATAATGGTCACGATGGTAGAGAAGTCGTTGTCACTGCATACGTACGACAAAAACATTCCCTTTTGTCATTTATTAAAACACTTTGTATAAAAAATATTCCTTTTGGATAAACGTAAAAGTCAAAGGTGTTTATACAATGTATAAAATAAGGTTGTGTAAAAAACAAAATATGCCTCAATTAAAGGAGATTGAGACGATGTCCCTTACAAAGACGGTATCCATGGATTAAGGATCAATCAATTACATAATTATGTGTGACAAAAAAATACACCAAATATAAGTGGATATTATGTATAAAACAATCAGATGTTATTCACACATATTCATATAATGACATATTCAAGGAGTACAAGTTTATCCCAAAGAATCAAAATTGGGTTAGGAAGTTCCCTTGCAAAAATTTGACAGCCTAACGGCGCCACTACAAAACCCAGAAAATGAGTTGATGAGAGATAAAAAGGGTATATACTCACTTGGACATAAAATTTACATCAATAAGGATATATAATAACATATCCCAACATTACAATATGTATATTAAAAGACCCAACAAAATATGTCTTTTAAAAAGAGGAGGGTTAAAGGTTCCCATACCGACTTGGGTATCTTTTGAAACATACACCCCCTGAAAGAAGGATAATACAACATTGATGTAAATAATCATAAACAAAAGTATATTACACAATGATAAGAATAATGGGCAGTAAATATACCACTAAAATGAAATGGTGGCAAATGTAGCATAAATCTCACGGGCATAAAAGTGAGATGAAAAATCCATTACGAAAACTCGGAATCCTAACTGCATCACTTAGAACATCAAAAAATGGATTGATGATATTAAATAGGTTCTCTCATAATATTAACATAAAATGTACATAAACATAAATATAAAATAACATCCCCCAATATAACAAATAAGAGCTTAACAGAAGTGACATAAAGAAGAGTACTTAAAAAGAAAGAGAGAGGTTCAATCTCTTACGAAAATTCAGCAGCCTAACGGCGCCACTCAAAACCTCCAAAATAGATTGATGAGAGGGAATAGGGTATCTCATCATATGAACAAAAAAAATTACAGTAAGAGTAATATAAAAGAAAATCCAAATCATAATAAAGATAATATTAAAAGGAATTACATAAAATAGTGTACTTAAAAAGAAAGAGAGGGGTAGGATCCCTTACCTCGTGTTCGACATGACTTGATCATTCTTTAATCTCATGAATAATAAAATTTGGTAAATTTATAATTTCATAAGGACCTAATTTAAATATTATTATTCAGTAAATATCACATATTATAATGTTATAATAATTGGTTAATAAAGTGAGTTCATATCAGACGTTTTGGTTGATATTCGGTACATGAGTAAAAATTGAACTTATTGGAAAAGAATTTTCTATGTAGTTATAGGTACATCATATCAATAATAGTATTGATATTTTAAATAACATATATATCCAGTATATATTAATTTTATACTATTCCATAGAATTTGGAGATAAAAAAATTAAAAGCACCGTTCATGGAGACGGTAGGCCGTACGTACGCATGAACACTACTTTCAGTTTTTGTCATATTAATGGAATTAAAAAAAATGAGAGATATGTATATTATAATTCCAGATTTATATCCATAATTTAGACATAATATATTATATATATATCCATTATATATATGTACTTATAATAGTACATAACATTTGGAGATATGAAATGAAATGTACCGTTCATGGAGACGGTAAGCCGTACGTACGAATGAACGTTACTTTCGTTTCTTTTTTTTTGTATCCAATGTAATAAAATAATAATTATATAAAGGAATATTATAATTCCAGTAGGATATCATATTTAATACCATTAATTCCATCCTTTATACGTCCCAAATATGGAATTAACGAATCAAATCATTTTGAGGGGGAGGTAGTCCGCACTTCCTAAAATGAAGATAGCGCGCTTACCCATAATGGAAACCATAAAGTTATGACATAAGTGAGAAATAAAGAATCATAAGGATAAAATAAACATATTATATATCATATATAAAAATAGTTACACCTTAATGGCCACATATTAATGTGTTAAAAGTATATTGAACAATCATCGTTTCTTGAGGCAGTAATTCGCCCTCTACAGAAACAATATGTTCTTTAACCATTAGACGGAGGTGTGTAAAAGTGTAGCTTGAATAATTCTTATAAAAACATCCTAGTATAATTAATATACTACTTATTTTACAAAAAAAAAGTAATGAAAAGAGTTTAGGGGTTTTGAAAAGCAAAATGATACAAAACAACACAATGGAAGACATTACCTTTAAATCGGGTAACTCTATTTGATTTGAGCTCAATGGCTTCCTTTTAAAGGATTATGCCCCAAGTGAGGCTTCAATGATGAATATATGGATGTGGAGAGACAAAATGGGCAGGGTATGGCCGATTAAATGTCTTGAGAGGTGTGGGTATGGTGGTATAGGTGGGGGCCTTTTATAAGAGGAGAGGAGGGGCACTCTTGGAACGTTATAAAAGGTCACTTTATTATAAAATTATTTTCAGATTTTAATGGTCCCAAAATTATATATTTCAACAGAAATGTGATAATAGTTCTAAATCCACCCATCCAATAGGTTTTTGACATGTGTAGGTCTTAGATGTTTCATTATCTTTTCATTTTATTTAAATTGTTAAATAATGAGGTAATCGCTGCATCATCATGGTGTCATAAATAAATTAATTTATTTAATGTCTAAAAATTATAAAAAAATATCATGATGTAGGAAATATTTTTATATTTCAAATGAATTTTTATAGTCAAAAATATGACTTGTATAACCCCATTTAAAAATTGTTTTAGTAAAAAAAGTGATGTTTGTGACATTTTTATTTTAACTTTAACTAAAAAGTTATTTATGTCATTTTCCTAACAATGTGGCTCCATGGGGTCCCCAAGTTGACCCATGGATTTTATTGGTCTGACATGAAACATTCAATGAGGGTAGGACATGTGTATAGGTCATTTAATATTATTAAAACATTATTTTTACCTTAAATTACACTAATTACCTTTAATCGCGATTAATAAAACTTAAAAGTTACTATTCACCAAAAATTATTTTAATCTCATTGAACAACATTTTACTTCTTAATGACAACCATGTATGTAATATTTTTGAAAATCAAATCACAGAAGTGGAAAAGTTTCATTTAAATGAAAAAATTAGTTTCTTTAACTACCACTTAGTGGTTTCACGATTCATCTAAAATGGATGTTTTTCAGAAAAATACCAAAAATTCACCCTAAGCTATAATTGATATTAAAAATTAAAAAATTATTTCTATTTTACAAAATTCAAAACATATATTTTGCATTACTTAATTTACTAATTAATTTCCGTTGTCAAAACAAATAGCGTGTTTTTAAGAAATAATATCTATTAAAAGATTGACACTAGTTTAAGTCCAATTTCAAAGTGAAATTAATTCCAATGACCACTATTGGATTAAATGGTAAAAATATATTTTAATTTCACTTAAAAAAAATTAAAAAGATAATCTAATCATATAAATAAATTATATTAATTAGAGGTTTTGAATTAAAATACAACATTTTACACTATTCATTAAAAAATGAACTTTATCAGAAAAAACAAAAAATTTACAGAAAGTAAATTTTGATGTCCCAATTATAATGATGAATATTATTTTGTCAAATATAACACATAAAATTTTCAAAAAGTGTATTTAAAAGTGGTTCTCTATCAAAAGGCGGTTAATCGACCTTTTAAAGAATATAAGAATGTTTACGCTTAAAATTGGATTCATTCAAAATTTTAATCCTCTAACATTTACTGTAAAAAGTAAAAATATTTGACAAACATATATAATCATTTTGTAGTTATTTCTGTTCATTCCCACCATTACAACTGCTAGGCATTAAATACCATTTCAAATAATATTATTTTATTATTAGAGTGCAACGTAAGATTCCCAAGAAACTCGTTGTTGGGTATTGGGTACGCCATCGAGCATAGCGTCCCCTTTAAAGTAATATTAATATTTTATTCACAAATATGGATAAATGTGAAAATCTCATATTCTTTATTTACCTGGGGTGTTACATCCTTCCCCCCTTTTGGGTATTGCATCCTCGAAATTTTAAAATTGGGTTTGGAAACATCATTGAAAATCCCACATCGGAATACTAGTTAGTAAAAAATCAATTTCAAATAAAGAGAAGTACAATGGTCTCCCGAGTTAACCCATACAATGATTCCATGTATAAAAACATGGATATAGAGGAAAAAACAAAGGGTCATGTTCGGAGGGAGAGTTATAGTAAACATGTCTAGGAGAAAGCTAACCATAAGAAAATCACAAACTTGTAATGGGTTAAACGGTATTCGATTTCCCAGTAGGAAAAGTTAACAGACAACATTTTTTTAAGTTACATTTCATTAAGAAATTTATTTTTGAGTTTATATAAAACATAAGGAAACATACTTATTTGTCATGTTGACATTCAACTTTTACTAGATTTCTTACACGAACTCATATTTTTTCAAAAGATGAGTATTTAGGATGACTTGTTGACATTAAGAGAGCTATAATCAACTTCTATAGAATAACCTAATTACAAAAGAGAACAATATATTTCCCATGTCTTTATACCCTTACCAAAACCAAAATTGTTAGGACAAGATCAGATAATCCAGAAAAGGATTACCCTTTATAAAAAGAAAATCTATTCTTAATTCCAAAATTGTTCCAACAAAACACAATGTTCAATGGGGACCATTCATTAAACAATTTGTACATAAAATTATTCAATGTAAAGAAAACTAAGATTGAAACCCAAAAATTTGAAGGATTTAGTCACATAGTCTTCCAAAGTACAAATTAACACTTATCTCTAAATAACATCAATTGCTCTAAAAGTCTCATATTGAAAAGTCATTAACCAAATCACATATCCTCCATGATAGGATAATAATTTCTATAGATAACCCAAAATAAACTTACTCTTGACTCATAAAATCATATAACTAAAAATAATTAGTCAAACTAACCGGGGACTTCATGTAGTCCAGTGGTAGGTGATAAATATCAGTCGCACTTTGGTTGTGTGTTCGATTCCCGCAGCTTTTTCCGACATGACGGGTTGTCACAAGGTCTGTGTGTTGTCCTTTTTCCAAAACTATATAATTCTTAAAACATTCCCCAAAACGAGATAAAATCTTCAAAATTAATCATATCATATTTTAACCTCAATTTTATCTCATGCCATTCATTTTCCATCCCATCATAGGGTAACCAATAATTACCCATAAAGTAAGGATCATATAAACCATAATGGTTACCTTTATAATTATTACCTGAACCTCCACATCAATTGGTCATCTCATAAATGATGCATTACAGAACATACCAAGGATCAAGTGGTTGATCATGACTCTTTGATAGTTGGTTTAGAACAACCACAAGTTTCCTCAGTGAATCCCCACTTTCATCCAGTCTCTTAATCATGGAACCACCACAGTTTCCTTCAAACCTATTGCCACTTTGGTGCTTACTAGATCCATCCATTCACTAAAAACAGAAATTTCAGTGTGAGTATATCAACAAAACCATCATGTACTAATGAGGAAGATATACACTAAGATATACTTACTCATTCACTTTATCTAAAACTAGGACACTTTCTGAAATCCTAACCATTATGGGAATGTCACTTATGCTTAGAGAATACCCTAACCACTAAAGTTATCTAAACCGACCTCTGATACCAACTACAAGGCCCCAGCCTTAATCCTTACATAATCATTAGTTATTACAAGATTACACATTGAGGATCTTTTCAGGTTTAGAGTTTTAGAGAATTAGATCATAAAAAATACATTAAATTCCACATTCAGAGAAAGTGGATACATAAAAGATAGTATTCATTTTTACCATTAATGGAATCATATTTAAAATAAAACATGTATTATTTCTTGGCACTTCCTTGACACTATCATAACATCATATACCTTTCTCGTGACCTGTGAAAAACATTTCAAAAACATGGGATGAGCATAAAAAGATAAGTAAGGGATATAAAACATATGGAAAGGAAACATGAGTACATATATACATAAGGATTAAATCATACTTTACCCATAAAACATAAGCACTTTAACATAGCTCATCAAATCATGAATAAATCATAGAAATCATAAGACATAAAGGTAACTTGAGGCATTCATAAAATTCTTACGTAGCGAGTAAACCTCTTGGTTACATTTGGAATACGCATCACAGTATATTCCCTACATATCTTCATGGAAACCATAATGTTTAACTCCTTCACGTTACCCAATGCATTAGAGAGCTATATCAAGCTCACCCGCCCTTAGTTTATCACAGAACCACCTATCTTCCTAATAATTCCCAAGAACCATAAAATAATCGTATCACATAAAACATGCATAAAGGAAACATAACATTTCCCCAATTCAATCACAAGATATCAATACAACACATTGATATAAAAACATTATGAAAACCATTTTCAATAACAAATAAAAGAAAAGTAAAACATGGTATTTAGTTTTCATTTAAAAAAATGTATGGCTAGTAAAGGAAGTTGAAACTCAAATAATGGTCATGACGGTGGAGAAGTCGTTGTCGCCGCATACGTACGAGAAAAACATTCCCGTTTGTCATTTAGTAAAATGATTAATATAAAAAATATTCCTTCTAGATAAAAATAAAATTCAAAGGGGTTTATACACCGTATAAAATATGGCTGTGTATAAATCAAAATATTCCTCAATGAAAGGGCATTGAGATGATGTCCATTACAATGACGGTATCCTTGGATTAAGGATAAATCAATTACATAATTATGTGTGAAAAAAAAATACACCAAATATAAGAGGATATTAAGTGTAAAACAATCAGAGGATATTCTCACATATTCATATAATGACATATTCAAGGAGTAAAAGTTTATCCCAAAGAATCAAAATTGGGTTAAGATGTTCCCTTGCAAAAATTTGACTGCCTAACAGCGCCACTACAAAATTCAGAAAGGGAGTTGATGAGAGATAAAAAGGGTATCTCATCACTTGAACATAAAATTTAAATCAATAAGGATATATAATAACAGATCCCACCATTAAAATTTGTAAATTAAAATACCCAACAAAAGAAGTCTTTTATAAAGAGGAGGGTGAAAGGTTCCCTTACCGACTTGGGTATCTTTCGAAACATACACCCCATGAAAGAAGGATAATACAACATTTATGTAAATACTCATAAATGAAATTATAATACACAATGATTATAATAATGTGTAGTACATATACCACTGAAAGTAAATGGTGGAAAATGTAGCATAAATCTCACGGGCATAAAAGTGAGATGAAAAATCCCTTAGGAAACTCGGCAGCCTAATGACACCACATAAAACTTCTAAAAATGGATTGATGAGATCAAATAGGGTATCTCATAAAATTTACATAAAATTTACAGAAGGAGGAATATAAAATAACATCCCCCAACATAACAAATAGGAGCTTAAAATAAGTGACATAATGAAGAGTACTTAAAATGAAAGAGAGAGGTTGGATCTCTTACGAAAATTCAGCAGCCTAACGGTGCCACTCAAAACTTCCAAAATGGATTGATGAGAGAGAATAGGGTCTCTCATCATATGAACATAAAAAAAGTGCCGTAAGAGTAATATAAAAGAACATCCCAGTCATAGGAAAGATGAGCATAAAAGGAATGACATAAATGAGTGTACCTAAAAAGAAAGAGAGGGGTATAATCCCTTACCTCGTGTCCGACATGGCTCGATCGTTCTTTAATCTCCTGAATAATAAAATTTGGTAAATTTATAATTTCTTAATTACCTCATTTAAATATTATTATTCAGTTCATATCACATATTAAAATGTTATAATAACTGGTTAATAAAGTGAGTTCATATCAGACGTTTTGGTCGATGTTCGGTACATGAGTAAAAATTGAACTTGTTGGAAAAGAATTTTCCATGTAGTTATAGGTAAATCATATCCAGAATAGTATTGATGTTTTAAATATCATATATATCCCATATATATTCATTTTATACTATTACATATCATTTGGAGATAAAAAAATTAAAGCACCGTTCATGGAGACGGTAGACCGTACGTACGCATGAACCCTACTCTCATTTTTGGTCATATTAATGAAATTAAAACAAAATGAGAGATATGTATATTATAATTACATAATTATATCCATAATTTAAATGTAATATATTATATATATCCATTATATATATGTACTTATAATAGTACATAAAATTTGGAGATAAGAAATGAAATGTACCGTTCATGGAGACGGTAAGTCGTACATACGCATGAACACTACTTTCATTTCTTTTTTTGTATTCAATGGAATGAAATAATAATTATATAAAGCTATATTATAATTCCAGTAGTATATCATATGTAATACCATTAATTTCATACTTTATATGTCCGAAATATGGCATTAAGAATCAAATCACTTTGAGGGGGCGGTAGTCCGCACATCCTAAAATGAAGATATCGCATTTACCCATAATGGAAACCATAAAAGAATGCCATAAATGAAAAATACATAAGCCTAAGAAAAACATAAACATATTATATATCATATATAAATATAGTGACATCTTAATGTCAACCTTTGAAGGTGTTAAAATAATATTGAACAATCATCGTTTCGTGAGGCAGTAATTCACCCTCCACAGAAACATTTTGTTCTTTAACCATTAGACGGAGGTGTGTGAAAGTGTAGCTTGAATAATTCTTATAAAAAAATCCTATTATACTTAATATACTGGTTTGTTACAGAAAAAAGTAATAAAAAGATTATAGGGGTTTGGAGATGCAAAATAAAACAAAAGAACACAAGGGAAGACATTACCCTTAAATTGGGTAACTCTCTTTGATCTGAGCTCAAAGGCTTCCTTGGAAAGGATTATGCCCAAAGTGAGTCTTCAATGATGAAGAGAGAGATTCAGAGAGATAAAATGGGCATGGTTTGGACGAGACAAAGGCTTGAGAGGTGTGGGTAAGGTGGTATAGGTGGGGGCCTTTTATAAGAGGAGAGGAGGGCCACTCTTGGAAAGTTATGAAAGGATACTTTTTTATAAAATTATTTTCAGATTTTAAAGGTCCAAAAATTATTTATTTCTAGGATAAGGTGATAAGAGTTCTAAATCCACCCATCCAATAGGTTTTTGACATGTGTTGGTCTTAGAGTTTACATTATCTTTTCATTTTATTTAAATCGTCAAATAATGAGGTAATCGCTACATCATCATGGTGCCATAAATAAATTAATTTATTTAATGTATAAAAATTATTAAAAAATATCATGATGTAGGAAATATTTTTAGATTTTTAATGAATATTTATAGTCAAAAATATGACTTGTATAACCCCATTTAAAAATTGTTTTAGTAAAAAAACTCATGTTTGTGACATTTTTATTTTAACTTTAAATAAAAACTTATTTAAGTCATTTTCCTACCAATGTGGATCCATGGGGTCCCCAAGTGGACCCATGGATTTTATTGGTCAGTCTTGAAATATCCAATGAGGGAAGGACATCGTTCTAGGGCATTTCATGTTATTAAAACATTATTTTTACCATAAATTACACTAATTACCTTTAATCGCGATTAATAAAACTTAAAACTTACTATTCACTAAAAATTATTTTGATATCAATGAACCAAATTTTACTTCTTAATGAAAACCATGTATGTCGGATTTTTGAAATTAAAATCATAGAAGTGGAAAAGTTTCATTTAAATGAAAAATCAGTTTCTTTAACTAGCACTTAGTGGTTTCACTATTCATCTAAAATTTATGTTTTTCAGAAAAATACCAAAAATTCACCTTAAGCTATAATTGATATTCCGAATTAAAAAATGATGAATATTTTAAAAAATTAAAAAAATATATGTTTCATTAATTAATTTACTAATTAATTCCCACAGTCAAAATAAATAGCGTGTTTTTTAGAAACAATATCTATTAAAAGATTGACACTAGTTTAAGTCCAATTTCAATGTGAAATTAATTCCAATGACCGCTATTGGATTAAATGGTAAAAATATATTCTAATTTCAATTTAAAAACAATTAAAAAGATAATATAATAATATAAATAAATTAGATTAAAAAGAGGTTTTGAATTAAAATACATCATTTTCACTATTCATTAAAAAATGAACTTTATCGGAAAAATACCAAAAACTTACACAAAGTAAATTTTGATATCCTAATTCTAAAGAAGAATTTTATTTTGTCAAATATAACACATAAAATTTTCAAAAAGTGGGTTCAAAATAGGTTCTCCATCAAAAGGTGGTTAATCGACCTTTTAATGAATATTAGAATGTCTACGGTGAAAATTGGATTCATTCGCATTTTTAATCCACTAAAATTTATTGTAAAAAGTAAAAATATTTAAAAAACATTTAAAATAATTTTGTAGTTTGTTCTGTTCATTCCCACTACTACAACGGCTAGGCATTAACTACCATTTAAAATAATATTATTTTATTATTAGAGTGCAACGTAAGATTCCCAAGAAACTCATTGTTGTGTATTGGGTACGCCATTGAGCATAGCGTCCCTTTTAAAGTAATATTAATATTTTATTCACACATATGGATAAATGTGAAAATTTCATATTCTTTATTTACCTAGGGTGTTACAATAGCTATCACCCTCAAACCAGTTTTAGTTCATACTGAAGTTCCAAGACAGGTCCAAAACCTCCTAGTGCCTCCAGTCGAGTGGTGTCAACAAAAAAATAACCGCCTTCTAGAATCTGGGAGAGACTAGGGTTGCTCGAAATTTTATGAACAACTGAATAAAAAACAATCATTCCAAAATAAACAATTCCTTAGTTATTTAATGAAATATGTTTCCAATAACTAACTAAATATTCCATATCCAAGGAAGGACAATGAGGTTAATGCCACAAATCATCCCAACTACTTCCCATTCCATTGGAAGTTGAGTCACAACATCCAATATATATTCACCTTTAATGATGTTCCCTAAGTCGTTATTGATTCTAGAGAGGATAAATTATATAATTCCCTAGAGCAGGTGGCTTACTAAACCAGCACCCAATAATACGATGAATGTTATTTTAAGAAATTTTCATCGAGGTGTACATAGAAGTTCACAAATATGACGACTTGAATGATAGTTGACCATGATCATTACTCCCTAAGAGTACAATTCCTCATTCCAATAATAGATCCAACACCTATGGGTGTAACATCAGATATATCCCAAGAATATATATGCCACCATTAGATTTATGAAGATATATAATTGGAAGAGTCATTTTTTCTACAGCATAATCTATTACTCTTACATATTTCTCCATTGAAACGCCTGAAGCATAGTCACTACCCCACCAAATATACCCTCATTAGAATAAAATTTCATATTTAGGTATTTTAATGTGATACATTTAGCAAACCCCTTATATGATGATCAATATTCCCCTAAGTATGAGTTCCCCACACCCAACATGGGAGCATGAGGTTGCATGCATATAATACATGGATACCTTGGAAAATAGGGGAATAGAAAAACATAATAATTTTTTCAATTTCACATAGTGGAAATATATGACGCAAAGTCCCATGGGAAACTACTCTTGTAGGCACAATAAAAACATTGAGGTCTCTGATAATTCCAAAGTGGTCACTCATACTGAGTTGTCTTACATTAACACATAGAGGGTGTGTGATTTTATGATCATCACAGAAAACATGGAAGGATTTCATGACCTATTCCCATAGAAGTAGATACTCCCTCAACTAGTTTGTAAGTAATAGGTCCATTTCACTAAAATGAACTAGTTACTAGGAAATATAATAAACATAAAACCCACCTCAAGAAGTTCCAACATTTTTAATAAAAATATGTCATTATGAAATAGATGGTGGTTTTTCATTACATTCTCTCAATCCTAGATGTTCTCTATCTTACAAAAGAACTTATAGATGAACTCATTGAATCCCTATAGAGCCCATAGATGTTCAAGAAAGATGTTTCTGAAGCTGAGGTTTGATTAGTGGAGGCCATGCCATCATACTTATTTTTGTCCATATCATTTATTGAGATGGAATAGGATGAGTTCATCCAAGTACACATCATACCCCTATACCTGTAGGTTAGAGTCGATAATGGTGATGTTCAACAAAATATGATTAAAAAGGGTTATGAGATGAACCTCATACTGATATAAACCCTCTGACATTCAGGATATATTATATGGGACTTATCTCCAACAGTACTGACCATTCAAGGGAATTACATTCATGAGAAATATTCTTTTTGGAAGATATAGACAAAAACTCAGGTTGGGGATCCCACATCTGGCACTGAGTTTATTATTATCTAGAAACACACTACATACAAATTATTTTAGAAGGACCTAGATCTATAACCATGGAGTAATACCATCAAAATTCCATAAATTTTTGAAACATTCCATTATGATAAGGCCAACACACTACATGGTGATAATTCCCCCTTCATGACATGCGAAGAGAAAAATACCAAGGAAGGTTTCTACAAATGGGAGGGAAAAAGACTAATGGTGGATTATGACATATAGGTTATATCCCCAATTTTCTTGGTATCCACTCCTGAAATTCATTGAGTATTCTCAAAATTTGTAATGTTATCCCCATAAATCAAGATACGGCAATATATCTGATCATAGATATGAAATCCCCTTCATTCTCATGTGAAAGCATAAGATGAAATAATTTGTGGGATCTCCATGTAATTACACTAATTTTAGTGCATGATAGTATCTTTTATTATGGTCTCTCTCACATTTATATTGATATAGATTCCCCTAAATTACCGATTTCATCTAAAAATGACTACACCGACTTAATAGTGGGAGATGGGGAGAATGACCATAGGCAACACCCTCCTATATTCGGGGAAGGAATCTCCATCACCATTAATGACCAGAAGACTGTAAATCTGGTAACAGAACAAGACCCACAACCTAAATTTATTAGTGTCTCTATACCTCTATAAAGTCAAGATATATACATCACATTTGTGAAGAAACACCAATATGTGTTCTCTGGGTATTATAATAAAATGACCAGACTAGATCCAGATGTTACCACACAATATTTTTTCATATCTGATGAGAATAATAGTTTCAATAAGAAATCTACGTGGATGAAACCCTATCATACCACCAATGTTGAGGTGGAAGTTGAAAAATTAGTCAAACCCTACATTTTTTGAGAAGTGAAATACCCATGATGGTAACATACATTTCCTTATAATGAAAAGGAATGTAAAAATAATTGACATAATCAATTTCATAGACCGTAATCAACACTACACAAAGGGTGAACTCCCATTATCGATGAAAAAACTCATGATCGATGAAAGTACTATTTTCCAATCCATTCCTTCATGGATGGGTATTCATAGTAAAATTGAGAAAAAATGGGCCTTGATCTTGAAGAACCCACTTCCTTCAAAGAAACATAGTGTACCTTTTTCTTCCAAATAATGTCTTTCAGCTAATAGAACGCTAGTGCTATATATCAATGTGACATGCATCATATATTTATTATATTCATGGGATAGAGAACTGAATGTTATGTACATTACTTGATGGTTAAATACCTAAACATATGTGATCATTTCATAGAACATAAATCGGTGTTCAACAAGCTATGACAACATATCCTAAAGATGAATTCATGGAAATAAAATTTTAGAGTAACGTCATGGAAATTACCTAGGTTTTTGGTATTCCACTATGGAATTGAGATTGACCTAGGAAATAATTGTTCTATTTTATAAATTTCATTGCATAGAAATATCAATGAACTGAGGGGGGTCCAAGGTAACCTCACCTACATTCGGTGTTTCCTAGGCATCCTAGCTGAAAATGTTATTCCCTTAACCATGATAATGGAGAAGTGAATAACCTATCAATGGGATGTTGACTTATAACAAGACTTTGAAGATTTCAAGTACTATCTTTTATTCCCACTAGTCCTAATTCCATTGGTGGAAGAGAGGCCACTCATCTTATATGTGGCCACCATGGAATTCTCACTAGGTAACCTCCATACAATGAAGAATGATTCTAGGAGTGGGAACAGTTTATACTACCTCATCTAGATGATACTAGGTTCTGAGAACTGATTCAATGATATTTAGAAGAACTTCCTATAACTCATCTTTTCAGGGTAGAATCTTTGGAATTACATGAAGCACCCTGAAGTCTGTCTTGTATCTTATATTAATCCACTGAAGTACGTCCTTGGTCATTCTATTCTCACCCAGAACATAGCCTAATTATCGGTCATTCTACAACAATATGACATCTAGTTTCTCTCACAGTGGTCATTGAAATTAAAGGGAATGGTTTCTATCATTATGGCACATCCTACCTTATAAAATAAACCTATAGACACCAAACATCTTGATGAAGATGTTTTATTTTCTGATGAAACTCCCGATACATTAGATATGTATTATTATTGAGCCTCAATATGTCCTAGATTAAAAAGTAATGAAACCACAAAAATCAATTGGGTTGGATTAGGGATTGAATTTTTCTTTCTTTAGAAAGATAATTTTCCATAATATTTCTCACTATTTGAAGGTTTTACAAACAATGAGGCTGAATACCAATCCTGCATAACTAGCATGGGATTCCACCTATATCTATAAATATCCTACATATACATCCATGTGGATTCATGGATTGTGATAATGAATATAAATGGTGAATATTTCATCAAAATGAAATAACTATCCCCTCCCACTAGCTATGTTAGAAGAAATTTAATAGTTTCCTTTTGGGCCAATGTTGCATCATATTCCCTGATCAAAGAATTATTCCACTGACACAATGGTTAATTCAACCACAATCTTAACCAAACTTGATCAGTATGAAGAAATAATCTATATCATAAACTAATGAATAGTCTCATCAATATTCATAAACAATATGGAATGAATTAATCCGGTCCAAAATACTCTAGAGTGTGATGAAATGGTATCCACCACTATATGGATGGATCCCATTATTGGTTATGTCTAAAGTGAGACTCTCCTCATACATTGAGATATAACAGATTAGATTCAATGGTGAGAAGTAAAAATTACCCTATGGGTGGTCCAAATGGGAATAAGTTCCTCCATAAGGAATGTTTTTATGGAGTCCTCCATAGGTTCATAACATATGTTGATATCATCACAGTCATGGAAGATGTCTATGTGGGATCTTAGGTCACTCATATATCATGTATGAGTCAATCCTACCATATCCAAAGGTTGGGTTACTATTGGAAAACAATGATACATGATTTGGTTGAATTCAATTGTAAATTTCATTCCTTTTAGATTCATTAAAACATCATCTACCAACCTTTAAAATTACAACATAGAAATAAATATTCATGTCCATTTTTCCTATGGGAAATGGATGGTGTGGGGTCGTATCCCCGATCCATTAATAATTAGTTCAAGTACATATTTACTACTATAAACATCATTTCCAAATGTGATGAGTAATAACCCTCTAAGATGTTAGGAAAACGAACAGTATCAACTTTTTAAAATCCCATATCATCACTCGGTTTAGATTCCCTCAAACAATATTGTTGGAAGATGAAACCAAATTATATTTGATAGAGTTGTGGAAATTATACTAGGACTATGATATTGATTCCAATCAACGATATATCTATCTTGGAGTGGAAAGTGGATAAATAGGAGCCACTGACAAGAATCTCTAGAATATACTTCAAAAGATGTTGAACTAGGATAATATGTCCGGATCAGAGAAGTTGCTCCATTATTTATGGGTCTACCGTACTACCATGAATACTATTACACAAACAACTCCATATTCCTTAGTATACAATATTGAGGAATTGTTACCAATATATTTCCAATTTCTTTCACTCAAAATATTATTTTTCAGAAAACTATCTAATGATGAATAATCAAAAATACCACTGGATGAATTGGAGTAGGTTTATGAGAATAATTTTTTATATTACAGAACCTTAAGCTCCATCATAATTGAATCACATGATCCATCTATAAAATTTTTTCCTTCATTTATTCATATAATTAGAATTAGTTTTGTCTCATATAACCCCAACGATAATAGGATATAATCCTTATAAGATGTTATACAAACAGGAAGTGCCTCACATATTGAAAAAGGTTTATCACAATGGAGCTTTCCCCCTAGCCATAATGGATGAGGAGTGTGTTACATCACCCATAAATGTGAGATTTATCTATTAATACATTGTATATATTTCATCATTCCCCTCTCATACTGGATGAATATCACAAAACTAAAAAACAATATTCTATAAGTAATATGTTTAATTGATAAACATCTATTATCTGAACCAAAAGACGTTATACTACTAGGTTCATGTCCTAATAGATATATTATAAACTACATATAATTCCTCATCCATACTAGAAGATGATAAAAGACACAACATAAGTCCCCATGAAATGACATTAACTATATGGAATGTATCTCCTCACTGATAAAGAAATTCATGAGAGCTACATCAGCATAGAAGAATGAAAAAATGCGACCAACCCTATATAAGAGTGAAAACCACATGAGGAATATTTTATCCAAGAAATACATATTGATTGAGTCGTAAACTTATAGGATACATTATGATGCTCAAAACTCTATTATTTAGCCCATCCTCAATATTTCATTTCTTCCACATCAAGTGAACCATATAATTACTGCAAAATGTTTAACTGTAGAGACCTTTTCCATATTTAATTCTGTAAAACTACCTAGATCCCCAATATTCATATTATTCTGTGAGATTATGAATTTTGGTAATGAATTTCTCACTCAAACATGACATACATATCACAATAGTTTCATCATGGCCTTGAATACAGTACCATGAAGGGAACTACTTGAGTACTCTCCATATGATGTTAAACTACACATTTGATATCCTTACTACAAGAAAAAAATGCACAGGTTTCACAAACTATGTGTCAATTTATTACTACCATCAATGAAAACATAGTTACTTCTAGATAACCAATTCCCACATCCAGCTACAACAGTAAACATTAAAACACCCATATCTGCATACGGTTTAGGAATTCATAGGATGTTTTCATAAGAACTATGTGTGGCTTGATTCCTATATTAACCTGATATATAGTGATTTATAAACCTCTAGATCGTAGTCACAACCACATAATATTCTTTTTATGTTATTGAGCACATTTCATTTATACCTAATAACAAACTGTATGATTTTGGAAGAGCTACATGTAGATTGACTCCTATCATCATAATATACAGAGTGACACCCATATACCCAATCCTTTACCATTAGAAAAAAATTAATGGAATAAATACCCCCATCTATGTATGGTCCAAACATGTATACAATTTTTCCCTTTTGTTTCCCTCGGATTTCGAGGATGACCTCCTTTTGATGGGAGGTTCAAACATTCCTATCTGTTTCTAATAGGTTTTTGTAGAACCGGAGACATCCAATTAATCCACATCCATTCAGACCTACTTTCCAAAGGTAGGCGCTCATTAGTTTGTGGACTGATGAGGCTTAGGAATTTTCATTGGTCGAGAGGATGGGAGGTTGGACTCATCACACCTTTTTAGGGGAATTATTGTCTACCCTGGGACTCTCTTTATATATTTAAGTTATGTCCGTGAATAATTATTACATTACCAAGTATAAAATGGGATTTTCATTTAGATCTTACAATCAATGATCGATATGTAGGAAATTTAGAGAATCTTTTATATGTATTCAAGGTTCTTCATTGATAGAGAATCATCTGTATTTATTAGAGATTCTTGGTCAATGGTACCCTTCGACACATTTATGTAGAAGTCTCTTGGTCATTCTGATGAAAATGATAGTTTTAAATCCAGTCAGTGGGGCACTTGAAGTTTATTGTCATTCATAAAGACATGGATTATTTCAGAGTTGGGATCGAACTCGTAGATGAGATACCTATGTATCCTTTGTTTAGAAAAAAAATCAGAACCCATGTAGTTCGAGTGAGGGAGTATGATGTTTATGATTGATGGATTAAAGAAGAATTTCATAATCACTTTTACACTATATGCTCATGTGAGTCTTGCATGGTGTGAGAAACAAGACGTATTTGTAAAAATTAGACAATTGTTCCATAAAATATGCAATCATAAGAAATAATGTGGGACTTATGTATGTATGACTTCCCAGATAAATGAAGATTAGGATTTACTTCAGGGAACAAATCCAGGAACAGGGTCCATAAAGGTATATGTGCTTCATAGAGATTTAAATACTCTAACTTGGAGCTTACTCCTGAAAAGGAGGCCCAAATTAGGATAGGACTTGTGACTGGGTTTTACTCTTGAGAAGGAATCCCAAATCAAAGGTAAATTAGGACTGGTTAAGAAGAATTAAAACTGGGGCTTACTCCTTAAAAGGATGCCCATATTTAAGAATTATGACTAGGGCTTACTCATGAAGAGGATGCCCATATTAGAGACTGGGGTTTATTCTTGAAAAGGAGGCCCATGTTAAGAAAATTATGGTTGGGGCTTACTCCTAAAGAGGATGCACATATTTGAGAATTATTGCTGGGGATTATTCTTGAAAAGCAGGCCCAGGTTAAGGGTTTCTCTCATCTTAAAGGATGAGGTTTAATGAATTAAATCTCAATTTTTAGTGACATAAAGATGTGTAAATCACTAGATTTTGAGAGATATTCCACAGAATTCCTTTCAGAAAAGGAATTCATATCAAGAAATCATGCCATAAATGGATTTAAAGAGTGTCTTGAAGACTGATTCTTGAATAGGAGAGGTGGAATGGCTTAAGAGGGGTGAAATGGGAAAGAAGGGCACCCAAAAATGCAGGGGCGCGCAAGTCCTGGCAGGCACGCAGGTACTGCGTCGGCGCGCAAGTCCTGTCGCACAGGTATGCCTGCACGACACATGGTGTACTTTCACGATGGATAACCAGTAGAGTAATACTTGAGTGACTCTTGATTAAATCCTTTAGAAGCCTAATGAGGTTCTTCCAGAAGAGGGGTGCGCAAGTTCTATTGAAGTAGTAAGGTGGAGCACATGTGTGGCCTTTTCCCTTAAGGGCATTCCAGTCAGGTGCACAAGTGTTGATGAGTTTCGACACTTAGGCCTTCCTCCCCCTCTTTAGATCTTCCGTTATAGGTAAGAAATTACCATATAAGTGTTTCAGAATCTTTAAAAAGAGACTAGGGTGCCAGGAGCTCAAATCTGAGTTTCAGGAAAAAATCCTCCTCAAATGGGGGGCCCACAGGGTCTATTTATAGGTAGGAGAAGACCCCGAGTAGTTATCACTTAGGTCTCAAAATTGACTTGTGCGACCATAATTTGTCGTGTAAGTGGACTTGTGCGACTATGAGGAACCTTGCGCGACTTATGGGCAATCTTCTAATTGTTCATCCCTTTGTCGATTTTTAGATATTTTCATCAAAGGATGAATCAATTTGTGCTAAGTCATTTCCCTTTCCATTCTTTTAGGCAATGTGATGAAAAGGAGCATCAACAAAAGTCCCCCCTCAGAGTTGGATCCAAAAGAAATGAGGATTTGACTCTAAGGAAATGAAGAAACCCAATGGAAAGGTGGCGCACAATTGTTCAGTGTGCAACACTTGGCGTGAAGGTATGAGTCGCGTAGGGCTTGAGCGCACTGGGTGTAGGCGCACAGAATCTGGCACACAGGGTTCTGCCATGTCAATAAATAGAGGGCCTCACTTCCATACAAAGCATCTGGATTTCCGAACTTCCAACCTTCGAGCTCTCACCGTGCAGGTCACTATAGCCGCGCAGGTTGCTCTGTTTTCCGGTGTTTCCTTGATGGCGCGCTGCTGTCAAGGTATCTTGAATTGTGCGACAGTATTTGCGCGCCAAAATTCTTGCGCGGAACCTCCATACTTGCGCGCCAAGTTTTAGACTTGTGCGCCTTAATTCCTTTTCCATTTTTTTGAATTCTTTCACAAATTTTATGAAAAATCAACTTACTTAAGAGTTAATTATTAATCCTTTGTGAAGATTCAATGGTTCCCCAGGGAATTGGAATGGCTGATGAATTGGATAGCAAGAGGATTGATGACATGATGAACATCATTGGCCATGATTACTATGATATCTATTACATCACTCTCCCAGATTAGGCTAAGTACTTGAAGAAATATCATCTTAATTTCCCATAGAGCATCTATCTTCCTCTGTGTGGTCATGGTCATCTTCAAGGAATCATTGTTCTATATATAAAGAACTAAACGCCTGAAATGCAGATGCACTGCTACTCCTCCATTTCAGTTATGATGTTCATTGAGAACAACAACAATGGTGTGAACTTTCAAATTCTCCTTCCATTCCATTTCCTTGCAGATATGAAAATAGAAAACCCATGGGCTGAAATGTTTTCTGCTGCCGGTTGGTGGAGAGAAGACAAACATGGAATTAAAGCAATATCTAAAATGATTACACTCTCCAAATGGCTCTTTACTTCCAATTCCCCATTCTCAAATCCGTGTAACCATATTCCAAGTCTCTTGGACAGAAACAGAGTCACTGTTTGATCAATAGAAAATTTTCTCAAACCACACTCAAGAACATTCTTTTACAATTGTTCCAAGAAAAGTTGGTATCACTGAATCTCTTATGGTATCCAGTTGAATGAATTAATTCCAATGGTTGCTGACGAAGCTTGGGATGTCGTAAATAAAATGAAGAGCTATGTTGAAAGCCTCTTGTAATTCTTGAAAAAGAGAAGAGACTCCAGTCTATGGATGTCCATCTAACTCTTGTACATTAATGAAAAACACTTTCACTTTCACTCATTTGTACCTGCATTCTCTTTTGCAAAATGCTTTAAATTTTACCTAATCCAATAGGTCTAGTAACCATAGTTTGATTTTTACTAGGATTAATGTAAATAACCCTACAAACTTCGAACCTTTTAATTGCTCAATGTTACCTAAATCATACAAAATGTATGTTTAGCGAGTTGGGAACTTGACATTTATTTAGAGTTCCCTTGCCTTTTGGGGGGAGTTTAAAATCATGCAAGTCAGACATAAAGAGGCTAATGTTTAAGGACGAAACCGCTTTGACTGAAATGGCTTAGAATTGACTCAATTACTTGAAAAGTCATCTGAAAACATATTACCATACTCAAGCATGAGGGAAAATATGTAAGCTATGACTTAAGAATATTTGAATCTGAGAAATGACATGAAAAAGAGCTAAATGGCATTAGAAGAAGTAGTTTCCAAGAATGAAGTTACCATTATTTAACAAACCCATTAGTGGGTTGAATTATGTAGTGCCACCTAAGGGCTTTGGCTACATTGTTAAATAAAATAGTATCTTTTGGCTAACAAGTCTATTATGTAGACTGTTTATGCAAGGCCTCCTATGGGCACATGCTGCATAGTTAGGCAAAAAAACTCTTAGAAATTTACTTTCCTACTTCTAAAATCCAGTGAAAATTTATGGAGATGCAAATATTCGAAAGTATAGAGTTTTCTGTATGGAAAGAGGTACTTGAATATGGAGAAGATATTTCCAAACAAGATTATCGAAGAACTGGATGAATATCACTCCTACGAAGTTATGACCCAAATGTAGGGAAGGAGAATATAAACCATAGAATTGAATACATAAAGATCATGAAAAAGGATATGGGACAAATATGTGAAGGATGGATATTTTTTCAGATCCCTACATACTTTTTTTAAGAAATATAAAAACAAAAGAGACATTATTTAAAAGAATGAAGTTACCACTATCCGACAAACCCGTTAAGGGGTTGAATTATGCAGGACAACCTTAGGGCATTGGCAGCATAGTCAAATAATAGTATCTTTTGGCTAACAAGACTATTTTGTAGACTGTTTATGTAAGGCCGCCTATGGGGACGTGCTGCATAGTCAGGAAAAATAACTCTCAGAATTTTTACATTTTTGTGACTAGAAGTCATGTAAATGAGTTATGAAGATATGAATATATTTAAGGTTAGGATTATAGAACATAAATATGGGTATTTTTCAATGTATACAGAGATACAAAGATCAATTCTAACTATAATCATGTTGTGGCTAGGTCCTGAATTGAAATGATGGACTTCACTACGTATCCCACAAGGATGAGAATCAAGACATACATAGTTCTTAAACTACAGTTTAATTGCATGTGGGATATAAGGATTAGAGATCTTAGTTTATGGTCATACAACTTGGACTATTGTAAGAAATACATAGTGTGTGTTTTCATGGGGACTTTTTAGCCAAGGGACTGAAAGTGGAATTTGGGGTTAGGCCCAAAGACTTGGGTCTGGATTCTAGGGACACTCGAACGTTCCTATGTATACCATAATGATGGGAATCAAGCCAACATAGTTCTAGAAATTCCATTTTCAAAAATTAGGTTGATATATGTGAAGGGTGAAAGGGGAAATTAGTACAATGATTGTTTAACCCAAGATAAAAGGTTTGGGTGTTGCCATGTATGCACATAGTCTTTGAAATGAAACATGATTGAAAAATAAATGTAAATAATTGTTACCTCTCAGGTGAGGGAATCAAATAATATTGTAGTTTATTGTCATACTGGACAAAAGTGCTGTACAGTTTAACGTCGTATAACAATGACGAAAGTGAATCAATGTAATGATATTGATTCTAGGGGCGGTTTCATGAATCAACATCATATGCGATGGAGGTGAACTGATGTGAAGAGATTGGTTTTGGGCTTGAACCTTGGGAGGTTTCCTACATACCCAGCCTAGACGGAAAGGATCAATGTCTATGTAGTTAAATTAAAGAATGAATTATAGATCAAGTTGTTCTTAGGGACAACGACCTAAAAAATGATGCTGGGACTTACACATGGTTAGCGACCCATTGAGAGTGTTATGGATTAGGTTTTCTCTAAGCTCTCGTGAGTCATACTCAGTGTGAGAAACACGAGGTAACAACAACCTTAACGATGCATAGATTAATGTCATGTAGGACATATAAAGGCACTATGATGTTTAGAGTATTGCAGTTAGGACTATTGGTGCTACACAGTTTAGTGTCATGTAGCAGGGAAAAAGTACAGTTTAATGTCATGTAGGATGTATCATAGACTTTTTGTATAGTTTAGCATCATGTAGTTATAACTATGGGGACAATAGAGTTTAATGTCATGTTAGAAGAAAGGGGGACTGTGCAGTTTAATCTCATGCAGTGAGGACAAAAGAGTACACCATTTAATGTCATTTAGGACGCATTGGGGATTGTTTCCATAGTTTATCGTCATGTTGGACGAAAGTGTGAATAGTTTAAGGTCATACATGACATTTTTTTGATGATTATGTAGTTTAACATCTTGCTGGGCGTAAGGGACTTTTATACAGTTTAGAATCATGTAGTTAGGATGTCACAGTTTAACGTCTTGTTGGACGTAAGGGACTTGAAAATAGTTTAGGGTCATATGCAGGGACCGTTGATGATGAAGTTTAAGGTCATACAGGACCTATGTTGGGACCAAGTTGAATGGAGAAGAAAGTTTGAAGAGTTAGCCTTTGCAGAGTGTTGTATTTTGTTGTCAAAGAAGATAAATCAATTCACTTTGTAGAAGGGTCACAAATCAGACGATGCTTTGCGGGTATGTATTTCACACAAATCAAGAGTTAGGAGAACTTGTGATGCAAGCCGTATGAAGGAAAGGGGGATAAATGATGATGCCAGTCATATAAAGTTTTTATTGGAAGGAATGATGCTGTTGAGGGATAGGGAAGTTTCAGTTGCCATTTCAACTCCGACGATGCTAAAGATGATCTAACAAATGATAAATATCACGATAGTGGGATTCGTGATAAGATTAGAAGAATGGTTATGTGAAGCAGTGAAGAGAGAAAATGACAAAGCAATGGACAATCTAGGGATGGCAAAAAATCACAGTTTAAGGTGGCTCCGTTTTCCAGTGTTTTCCAAATTTTAGGGCCTGAAAATCAGGAGATGAAGAAATGTGTCTGGCAATGGATGTTGCGCACAAGATTGGAGATGGTTTATATTTTCACGTGCAAGGAGTTATTCAATGACAGAACATTGAAAAATGACAAAGGAATGGAGTGCGCAGAAATTGAGGCATGTTGCGTGCAAAATTAAAGTGGTGTGCGCAATATATGCGGGTTGCGCAAAATAGTAGCGGGATGCGAGAAAAATAAAGTTGTGTGAGTAATATCAGTGGGTTACACGAAAAATGAAGTTTTCGTGAAATATTGTATTGGTGCACGAAATTGAGGAATAGAGTTTTCCCGCGAAAGGAGGTTCAAGATCAGAAGTTCGAAAATTGGGAAAGGCATGAAATGCGTGAAAGGTTGGAGTAGTGCACGAAATATGATGTCTCGGGAAAGATTGGGTTTGCGCGCAATATGGAATGCGGTGTGGAATTTTGCACACAATTTATGCTTCATGCTTAGAAGGATGAAAAATGGAAAAGGCATGAGGTGCACGAAATATTGAAGCATGGCACGAAATATGAAGTTTCATAAAGGAGTTTTTACACGCATGGAGGAGGTTTTACGTGCGGATTAGTGTTTTTCGAGCGGGTTCAAAAATGCCTATAAATATGAGGCTAACCCTTGTCAGTTGTTAATGCTCGACAATTAGAAGAAATCTCGAGCTCTGGTGCGCATAAATTATATGCTAAGTGAGTTGCGTGAAAAGAAATAAGTTTGCATGAAAAGAGGATAACTGCGCGGAAAATTGAGAAGTTGCGCGAAAAGAGAAAAAGTTGCGCGTAGAAGGAAAGTTGCGTGAAAACGTTTATCGCGCCAAAAAGGATTTTTACGCACAAGCCATTTGAATTGTGTGCAAGGCACCCTAAACGCTGCGCGAAATATTTTGGGTCTTCGCACGTATTCAGTAGTGCGTAAGAGAGTTCTTACCGGCTTATGGGTAAGAAAGTGAAGATTTGTACTTCAGAGAATACATCTGTTCAATTGTAAAGAAGCACTGAAACATTGTGTTACCCTATTTGTGCTAAGAGGGAGCACATGCACTGTTCGATTGATTTCAAAGTTATGCACGAGTGTAAGGGTATATCCTACTAGTCGTATTCCACATCAAAGGATTGTTTTCTAGTGGATTGTATGGTACTGGATTGTTTCCGTACCATACCAAGGACGTAGCTACTCTTGTTGAGTAGTGAACCTTGTAAATCTTGTGTTCCTGTGGTTGTGTGTGTTTATCATGGAAGAAACTCTTTAACAGGAGGTGAAGGTTGTTTCAAAAAGGGGAAACATAAAAAGAAAGAGATATCACTGATTCACCCCTCCCCCTCTCAGTGATACTTGGATCCTGACTGGGAATTTCAAGTGGTATCAGGGGGAGGTTACCTTCATTTACTCGTAGCTAAAGTGTTTGAAGAGAAGTTGTGATGGAGAATCTAAATTACGTAAACAGTAAGGGGATTCCAATCTTCGATGGAAAGAACTATCACATCTGGAAGGACAGAATGATTTTGTATCTTATGTCTCTTGGCTATGAAGTTCTTGAAACTACAACAGATGGATTTTCTGATATTGATGACAAGGTCCCTCTTACTCTTGTCGATAAGAAGAATCTTGAGAAGGATGGAAGAGCTAAAAATGCATTACTCTCATCACTTTCTGAGAGTGAGTTTTTAAGAGTGAAAGGTGTCAGTACTGTTAAAGGCATATGGGATAAGCTAAAGAATATCTATGAATGAAATACAAAAGTGAAGAAGGCCAAACTTCAAATCTGGAGGCTGAAGCATGAAGACTTGAAAATGGGAGAATCTGAATCTGTTGGGAAATTCTTTACCAGGGTTAATGACATTGTCAGTACAATAAGTTGTCTTGGTGAAAAGTTAGAAGATGCTACAGTTGTTGAAAAGATCCTGAGAATTCTTCCTGAAAAATTTGATGCTAAAGTTTCTTCACTAGAAGACAGTGATCCGGAAAAATTATCTCTTGATGATTTGCACAGTACTCTCATCACTTATGAGATGAGAAGATAGAAAACCATGAAGAGCAATGCAAAAACTGATAGAGAAATGTCTTTCAGGGCATAAAAGAAAGAGAAGTCGAAGAAAATTCTTATTAATGAATAAGCTGGTGAATCTGACTCTGAAAATGACGTATGTCAAAACTTTGATGTAATTCTATCCATGTTTTCTAAAAATGTAAAAAGAGGCACAGGGAAATACAAAGGGAAACTCCCTTTGAAATGTTTTGAATGTGGAGCAGTTGGCCACTTTGCTGCTAATTGCCCTTAAAAAGTGAAAGATTCCGTCAGTGATGAAGAAGACAGAGGACCAAGAAGGTCATGGAAGAAACAGGGTCGAAAAGATAAATATTCTGGTAGAAGTCAGAATAAAAAGTTCTTTAAATCTAAAAGGAGAAGATTTTTGTCAAAAGATGAAGAAGATGATGATAGCGAGACTGAATCAGAAAAATCTGCTACTGGAAAAACTAGAGAGAGTACCTTTTTTGCAACAGTGAACAATGATGATTATGAGTGTAGTAGTACTGAAGAAGAAGAGACTCAACTTGAACAGTATCTGAAAGAAGAGCTGAAGGAATGTTTGAGGAAGATCAGAAAACATGAGAAAGAAAACAAGAAGTTAATAAATGGAAATTCCACAGTAAACAATCAAGAAGATTTTACTAATGAAAAAATCAAGATGGAAAAGGAGATTGATGATCTGAAAAACTCTCTTGAGAATACAAAGAATCGTAATGATCATCTTGAAGTGAAGTTGAAGGAAAAAGAAGAAGTGTTGGAACTTGTCCAACAAAAACTTCATAAAGATAAAGAAATGAATACCAGTTCAAAAAATTCTATCTTAGAATTTGTGGAATGTTCCAGTAAGAATGAACCAAACAAGGATCTATGAAACTTACCTTCAAAGGTTGAAATGAATGAAAAAACTGGTTCTGATAAGAACAAGGCTGGAAAGAAAAAGTATGTGGTCAGAATCAGCAATGAAGAAAAATCAGAAGTGCATAAAAATCTTGATCCAAGAAACACTTCTAATACTTCTGGTACTGATGAATCTGAGCTGAAGAAGAGAGTTACAAATGAAAATATGATGGTTTTTGAGAAGTGTGTTCACAAATCCATTCAGTATAAAAGTTTCAGAGGTAAATATTCATTCTATGGTTACTGCTGGTATTGTGGTGGATTCAGACACATGAAAAGTATGTGTTAGTTCAACCAAAAACATTACAACTATTCTAAATGTGTTGAAATACAAGGATTGAGGGGGAGTCAACGCTTTCCAAATAAACGATCTCTAAATATGTTTCAGAAGATATCTGAGAAGACTGGTGTGCAAGTTGAGAATAGATTCCAACCACTGGAAACTTATTGTGAAAGATGTGATCAACCTGGACATCTTGCTAAGGGCTGCCTTAGTGTGTTACCAGAGCAACAAAATTTTGTTAATAATCCTCTGAAGACAGAGTTTTTGAAATCAGAAAGGGAAAAATTTGATAAGTCTGAAAAGAAAGAATGCATGGTTCTCTGGCCAGAACACATTGATTTGGCTTGGAAATTGGAAGAAGCACAATAGAAATTGAAGGAAAAGGATGAACAAAAATCACTTGTTGTTGAAACTTCTTTGAAATCTACAAAAGGAGAACGTCCATGGATTCTTGCTAGTGTATGTTCATCTCATATGACAGGAGACTTAAAGCTGCTGAAGAATGTGAAAGACTTTAAAGAAGGAACTGTGACATTTGGAAATGATGAATCTCTAAGGATCAAAGGTGTTGGATCAACCATCATTGGAAAAGAAAAGATGAAATCTAGAAAAACACTATATGTTGATGGACTAAAACATAACCTGCTCAGTGTGTCCCAACTTTGTGATGAGGGCAACAAAGTGATCTTCAGAAAATATGGATTTTTTGTGAAAAGTGAAAATGATGGAAACATAGTTACAAGGGGCCAACGTACAAGAGGGAATTTGTTCCAAGTTGGGGATGTGTAGAACTCTTGTTACATGAGTGTGGTGGATGAAGATAAATTATGGCATAAAAGGCTGGGTCATATATGTCAGAGAAATATGTGCAAGTTATCAAAGCGAGAAAGTGTTCGGGATATGCCTGATTTATCAAGAGAAAGAGACTGGTGCTGCACTATTTGTGAGAAAAGGAATATTGCAAATTCTATGCACAAGAGAGTTGAAATTCTCTCAAAAAGACCCTTAGAACTCATACAATCAGATATATGTGGGCCAATGAGCAAGAAATATTCAAATGGTGATAATTACTTCATTACTTTCATTGATTACTTTACTCGCATTACTTGTGTTATGTACGTGAGACATAAGTCAGATGCTCTAACAATGTTTAAGAGTTTCAGAAGGAAAACAGAGAAAGAATGTGAGTATTCAGTGAAGAAGTTGAGAACTGATAATGGTGGTGAGTATAAGAATGAAGAGTTTGAAAGTTATCTATGAAAAACATGGAATTCGGCATGAGTTCAGTTCACTATACGCACCTCAACAAAATGGGGTGGCTGAAAGAAAGAATCGAAGTCTGGTGGAAATGGGGAGAACTATATTACTTGAACATAGTGTCTCTCATTATTATTGGAGGAAAGCAATGAGCACTGCTGTGTATATTCAGAACCAGTGTTTTTATAGGCCAAACTCAGATATGACTCCATATGAAATGTTCTATGTAAAAACTCCATGTCTGAAACACTTGAGATTCTTTCAGAGTCCATGTATTATAAAGAAGAAAGGTGGAAATCTGGGAAAGTTGGAGCAAAGGGGAGATGATAGAATTTTTCTTGGCTATGCTCTAGAAGGAAGAGGATATAGATGTCTCAACAAAGAAACAGGAATAATTATTGATTCTTTAGATGTAAAAGTTGTTGAAAATGATGAGAAAGAAAAGTAGGCATATGTTGATGTGGAAGTCGAGCGGGATAGAGAAGATTTTGTTAACAATTATGATAATGTTGCAGACTTTGTTCATACTACTCAAGAAGAGGAATCTGACTCAGAAATATCATGTGATGAGGATGAAGTTCAAACAACTCATCCTAGGTTGAGGAAACAAGTGGAGGCTTAGAACATTTTTGGCGATAAAAATTAGAGGGTTCAAACAAGAAGAACAACAAATGAAATATTGCATACTTCTCTTTATTCGAAAGTTGAACCGAATGATGTAAATGAAGCATTTGAGCATCCAGAATGGGTTCATGCTATGAATGACGAGCTTGATCAGATAGAGAAGAACAATACTTGGGAACTTGTACCCAATCCGGACAATAAGAACATTATTGGTACAAGGTGGGTTTTTTGAAACAAGCTGAATGAAGAAGGTAATGTAATAACAAACAAGGAAAGATTTGTCTGAAAAGGGTATTCACAAATTGAAGGCATTGACTTTGATGAAACCTTTGCTCCAGTAGCTCGATTAAAAACAATCTGAATATTTTTTTCCATTACTGCACAACAAGGTTACAAAATCTTTTAAATGGATGTAGAATCTGCATTCTTGAATGGTGATCTTGACGAGGAAGTTTACATTGATCAACCATGTGGATTTGTTATTGGGAAAGATGAATGCTATGTGTGCAGGTTAAAGAAGGATCTGTTTGGGATAAAATAGGCTCTGAGAGCATGGTATTCTAAATTATATACTTGCTTGAAGAATATGAACTTTAAGAAAGGGAGAGTTGACAGTAATCTCTATATCAAGAAATGTTAGGAGTTTTCACTGATCATTATTGTTTATGTTGATGATATTATATTTGCTGGAAATGATGAATGCTCATGTGAAAAATTTGGTGAGGAGATGAAGAAGTTATTTGAGATGTCCATGCTAGGTGAAAAGATGTACTTTCTTGGGTTAAAAATTTCACAGAAGAAGAATCATGTTTTTCTGTCTAAAGAAAAGTATGATAAGGAACTTCTGAATAAGTTTCGCATGGAAAATTCGAAACCAGTTTCCACACTGATTTATGTGGGAACCAAGTTGTCTAAAGGTGGAGAAGGCAAGGAAGTTGATCAGAAAGAGTTTTGAAAACTGATTGGAAGTCTGCTATATTTGACTACCTCAAGACCCGACATCGTCTATGCTGTTACTTTATGTGCAAGATTTCAGAGTGCTCCTAAAGAATCACATTTGATTGCTGGAAAAAGAATTCTCAGATATATCAAAGGCACAACAAATTTTGGAATCCAGTATGACGTTTCTGAAAATATTGATCTATTTGGGTATTCTGATGCTGATTGGGTAGGAAATGTTGATGATCGAAGATCCACATCTGGTGGAGTATTCTTTCTAGGAAAAAGCTGTGTTAGTTGGCATACCAAGAAACAAAATTCAGTAACTCTTAGCACATCTAAAGCTGAATAAGTTGCTGCTACTCAAGCTGCAACTCAACTAATGTGGATGAAGACTCAGCTGGAAGATCTACTTGTTGAAATAAAGCTACCATTGCTATTGGGTTGTGATAATCAGAGTGCAATCAATCTTACAAGAAATACAGTACAACATTCTCGTTCCAAACACATTGCTATAAAGTACCACTTCATCAAAGAGCAGGTTGAAAAGAATGAACTAAGGCTGGAGTATGTTCCTACATCTGAACAAATTGATGATATATTTACAAAACTGTTACCGAAGGAACCATTTACAAAATTGAGGTTGAACATGGGTGTAAACCCTCCTTCTCATCACGGTTAAGGTACATGTTTCTGTCCCCTCTCTCGTCTTATCTTTGGATAGTGTTCTCAAGGGGGATAATTGTTTCATAAATCTATCCATAAAGAAGAATGTATTAAAGGGGAGTGGTGGGTAAGCTGTGAATTCAGCATGTATGTGTGTGAACTATTCTAACTGTTTGTTGGAGTGGTTGTAGGAAACAATGTTTTTTTACAGGAAAGTTGAATAAGTGAAGAATGCTGAAGTAGAAGGTTGAAAGATGTTCTGAAGAAGGATGAGGAGGTACGCTCCTGAGATTTCACAGTCACTGCTTTTGGGCAGCATGGTTTTGGCTGTCAATAATTCTTGTTTCCTACAATGATTTTGCTCACGTAGGCTTAGAATTGTTGATAAGTAATCCATTGCAAAAGGTTTCAAAGTTCAGTGATTTATGAATCTTGGTTGACAACAAAATCCAAATGGGGAGATTGTTGGGATCAAGTTGAATGGAGAAGAAAGTTTGAAGAGTTAACCTTTGCAGAGTGTTGTATTTTTTTGTAAAAGAAGATAAATCAATTCACTTTGTAGAAGGATCACAAATCAGACGATGCTTTGCTGGTATGTATTTCACACAAATAATGAGTTAGGAGAACTTGTGATGCAAGCCTTATGAAGGAAAGAGGGAGAAATGATGATGCCAGTCATATAAATTTTTGATTGGAAGGAATGATGCTGTTGGGGGATAGGGAAGTTTCAGTTCCCATTTCAACTCTGATGATGCTAAAGCTGATATAAGAAATGATAAATATCACGATAGTGGGATTCATGATAAGAGAAGAAGAATGGTTATGTGAAGCAGTGAAGAGAGAAAATGACAAAGCAATGGAAAATATGGGGATGGAAGAAAATCACAGTTTAAGGTGGCGTCGTTTTCCAGTGTTTTCCAAATTTTAGGGCCTGAAAATCGGGAGATGAAGAAATGTGCTTGGCAATGGATGTTGCGCACAAGATTGAAGATGGTTTATATTTTCATGTGCAAGGAGTTATTCAATGACAGAATATTGAAAATTGACAAAGGAATGGAGTGCGCGGAAATTGAGGCATGTTGCGCGCAAAATTAAAGTGGTGCGCGCCATATATGTGGGTTGCGCGAAATACTAGCGGGATGCGTGAAAAAGAAATTTGTGCACGTAATATCAGCGGGTTGCGCGAAAAATGAAGTTTTCGCGAAATAGTGGCACGGTGCGTGAAATTGAGGAATGGAGTTTTCGCGCAAAAGGTGGTTCAAGATCAGAAGCTCGAAAATTGGCAAAGGCATGAAATGCGCGAAAGATTGGAGCAGTGCGCGAAATATGATGTCTCGGGAAAGATTGGGTTTGCGCGCAATATGGAATGCGGTGTGGAATTTTGCGCACAATTGATGCTTCATGCTTAGAAGGATGAAAAATGGCAAAGGCATGAGGTGCGCGAAATATTGAACCATGGAGCGAAATATGAAGTTGCATAAAAGAGTTTTTATGCGCATGGAGGAGGTTTTACGCACGGATTAGTATTTTTCACGCGGGTTCAAAAATGCCTATAAATATGAGGCTAACCCTTGTTAGTTGTTAATGATCGAAACATAGAAGAAATCTCAAGCTTTGGTGCATGTAAATTATTTTCTAAGTGAGTTGCACGAAAAAAAATAAGTTTGCATGAAAAGAGGATAGATGCGTGGAAAATTGAGAAGTTGCGTGAAAAGTGAAAAAGATGCACGCAGAAGGAAAGTTGCGCGAAAACGTTTTTCGCGCCAAAAGGGATTTTTATGCGCAAGCCATTTGAATTGCGTGCAAGGTAGCCTAAAGGCTGCGCGAAATATTTTGGGTCTTCACATGTATTCAGTAGTGCGTAAGAGAGTTCTTACCGGCTTCTGGGTAAGAAACTAAAGATTTGTACTTCAGAGAATACATCTGTTCAATTGTAAAGAAGCACTAAAACATTGTGTTACCCTATTTGTGCTAAGATGGAGCACACGCACTGTTGGATTGTTTTAAAAGTGCTGCACGAGTGTAAGGGTATATCCTACTCATTGTATTTCATATCAAAGGATTGTTTTCTAGTGGATTGTATGGTACTTGATTGTTTCTGTACCATACCAAGGACATAGCTACTCTTGTTGAGTAGTGAACCTTGTAAATCTTTTGCTCTTGTGGTTGTGTGTGTTTAGCAGGGAAGAAACTCATTAACGGGAGGCGAAGGATGTTTCAAAAAGGGGAAACATAAAAAGAAAAAGATATCACTGATTCACCCCCTCCCACTCTCAGTGATACTTGGATCCTGAATGGGAACTTCAACGTAGTTGCAGTTTAAGGTCATACTGGACCATTTTGGAGAAGCAGTTTAACGTCATGTTGGACCAAGTTGCAGTTTAAGGTCATACTGGACCATTGCTGTATAGTTTATCGTCATATAGCAAGGAAGAAAGAGGGACTTTGTAGTTTAATGTCATGCAGTGAGGACAAATTAGGGAATTTTTTTCATTGTTTTATGTCATGTGGGATGAAATTAGTACAAATAGTTTAAGGTCATATGTATGGACCGTTGCTGTATAGTTTAACGTCATATAGCATGGAAAAAAGATGGACTTTGCAGTTTATACAAAATACTTCTTCAAAAATTTGTCATTGGTTGGAGTAGTGATGAGTTCTCCATCCATCGAGATTAAAGAATAAGCTCCATTGGAGTAGACCCTATGTATTGAATAAGTTCCTTCCCATTTTGGCTCATGTTTGGGAGGTTTCATTCCTGGTATCTTTGGAGTTCTGATAACTAATACAAATTCTCCCTGAGTAAATGAATGAAGATGAACTTTTTTGTTAAAATCTCGTGCTATTCGATTTTGATAGACTTCCAAGTGGTGCATAGTGCACAATAATTTCTCATCTAACCATTCCAATTAATTCAATAACTTTTGAGATTGTTCATCTGTAGATGATGGTCACAAATGGTAACTCTGAGCAGGGGTAGTTGAACCTCAATGGGCAAGATGGATTCCGTTATATATACCAATGAATATGGAGTTGACCGATTTGCAGTGCGAGTGGTAGTCCAATAAGCCCATAAAGCATGAAAGAGTTTATTAGGCCATGAAATCTTATCTTTATCCACAATCTTTTGCAGTATATTTGGAAGAGTCTTGTTAAAGGCTACTATATGGCCGTTGGCCGCTGCATGATACAGAGATGAATGGTTGGATTTGATGTTGTATTCTTGATACAACTTCTTCATCTCGGATGAACAGAAATTGGTTCCATTTTCTGTCAATATGGTATCAGGGACACCAAATCCGGTAATGATGTTAGACTTTATGAAGCTAACAACGCATTTAGAACTGACTTCCTTGAGAGGTATTTCCTCTGCCCATTTGGAAAAGATGTCAGTAGCAGTAAGAATGTACTTAAACTTCTTGGTCGTAGCCAAAGGGTAAGGTCCCACCACATCCATTCCCCATGTAGCAAATGGCCAGGAGTATCTAGCTGCATGAAGCAACTATGGAGGTTGATGAATGAAGTTGGCATGTACTTGGCATGAATGAAAATTCGTTGTGAAATTGACACAATCTTGTATCATTGAAGGCCAGAAGTATCCAAGCATTGGAATCTGATCAGACAGTCTATGTCCAGACTAGTGGGCACCACAGACTCCTACATGCACTTCTTTCATGACAGCCATTGTCTCTTCACCATCAATGCATCTGAAGAGAACTCCATCAAAACCACGTTTTTAGAGAATTTTCTCTGGGTGATCTGGGCTATCATAAAGAGTAAAATTAACCACACGTTGCCAGATTTGTTCTTTCTCATCCTTATCAGGTGGAAGTGTTCTATTTTGAAGGTATTCCCTGATAGGTGACATCCATCCTGTAGCATGACCATACAGTTCATGAATGGGATAAATTTCATTAATTTCCTCTGTTTTGATTCGAACATAAGGTGAAATTGCATGACGGTGGGAAATACTGATTGTTGTCTCATCCCAATTTGGATTTTCTAGAGCTGTGGCTATATTAGCCAATGCATCAGCTTTAGCATTTTGTGATCTTGGGACATAGGAAAATGTCGGTTCCAAAGGGAATTCTACCATTAACTCTCTGATGTAATCATAAAAAGGTATTAGTTCTTCTTTTCTGATGGCATAATCCCCTTTGACTTGTTTGATTACCAGGTCTGAATCACTTTTCACCTTTAAGTGATTCACTTGTGATTGAAGTGCTAATTCAAAGCCTACGAGGAGAGCTTTTTATTCTGCATCATTATTGGTACCACCTTCCCATAATAAGAAGGAATAAGGTAACACTCCTTTTTCTAGAGAAGTGAGAACAATTCCTACGCCAACTTTGTTGAATTTAGGATTTTCCATTTTCCTCCCTGTTAGACTTCTAGAGGCACCATCAAAATACATTTCCCATGCCTGAGGACTTTATTGTATAGAGAAGAATTCCTCATCAGGGAATTCAATATCTGAAGATGTATCTTCCACTGAAGGGTGTTCATCCAGGAAATCAGCCAGAGCTTGGTCCTTTATTGCCTTTTGAGACACATACTGAATGTCGAATTACTGCAAAATAACTGCCCACCTTGCCAGACATCTTGTAAGCATTAGAAAACTAAGGATAAATTTGAGTGGGTTATTGCGAGATACTAATTATACCACATGATGTTGCAGGTAGTGTATCAACTTTTGAACTTCAAAGAATAATTCCATGTAGCACTTCTCAATACTTGAATACCGGGATTCTTCTTGAAGCAGGGTTCGACTGAGATAGTAGAGATTGTTTTCATTCCCAGCATCGTTCTTTTTAGCAAGAAAGGCACCCAATGATCTCTCTAGAGCTGTCATGTAGAGGATAAGTAGTATTCCATCAATAGGTGGCATGAGTACCGATGGACTCAAGAGGTATTTCATGAGAATATCAAATTCTTCTTAACATTCTTCAATCTACGGGTATGTAACTCCCTTCTTCATCAATTTGGTGAAGGGTAAACTTTTGCCTATCAAATTGGTGATGAAACACCGAAAATAGGCTAAGTGTCCTTGAAGTCATCTTAATTTTTTTAAATTTTTAGGAGGTGACATACCAAGGATTGACTTTGTCTTCGTTCGATCTTCTTCAATACCACTATGGTGTACAACAGAGCCAAGAAATTTTTCTGAGGATACCCCAAAAGAACATTTTAAGGGGTTCATCTTCAAATTATGTTGTCGAAGCTTGTAGAATTTGACTTCCAAATCAGCCAAGTGATTAGAACGTTGTTTGGATTTAACTACCAAATCGTCTACATAGAATTAAACAGACATCCCTAAGAAGGGTTTGAAGATATGATGCATGGCACACTGATAAGTTGCACCTGCATTCTTTAAGACAAATGGCATTACATGGTAACCAAACACACCCTGAGGGGCTCTGAAGGCTGTAGATTCCTCATCTACTAGGGCCATTCAGATTTGGTTATATCTAGAATATCCATCCCTAAAGGAAAGTGCTTCATAGCCAGTTGTTGCATCAATTATATGTTCTGTAATCGGAACTGGGAAATCATCCTTAGGACACTGCCGATTAAGTTCTCTTAAATCGATGAAAACTCTAATTTGTCCATTTTTTTTCTTTACATGGAAAATATTATCCAACCATTTTGTATATTTAACTTCTCTGATGAATTTATCTTTGATAAGCTTATCCACTTCAGCTACAATTTTTGAAGCATAAGTTGGGTGTGTTCTTCTCGCGGCTTGCTTAAATCATCAATGTTTTTCTGGTAAACCCAAATGATGGGTAGCAACATCAGGATTAAGCCCGGGAATTTCCGTATAGTTCCAGGCAAATATATCTTTATTTTGTTTTAGAAAAGAAATATACATCTCTTTCTCTTCAAGAGTCATGGCCGCACTGATTAAAGTGGGGCGTGGATCTCCTTTTGTACCCAGATTTATTTCTCTGAGTTCATCCACAGTGGTAGAGATACCCTCTTCAAATGCTAGAGGAGAATCTCTGAGATCTTCCTCTTCTTCTTCATCATGTGTTATTTCATCCATTTCTACTTGCACAGTAGATGATAAAGTAAAATTATAATGATCTGAAGAGATGTCAAAATTTAAATATCTTGAAGAAGGAGCCTCCATTTCTGACCCGATTGACGATGAACCGACTTCATTGGGTAATAAAGAGGAGATGAGAGATTGAGAATAAACATCATTGTTCACCTCTGATGATGCTATAACTTATTCTGGCCTAATTGGTGATGGATAGACTTGTTGGATTTCAGCAGATGAAATAAAGATATCACCATTTGTGCTTTCATCACTGCTTGGTAGATTACTAATTTCTCCCATGTTGTCTGGCTCGATTGCCGTAATTGACATTATGGATCATTCCATAAGAGTATTTTGATTTGGGACTATCTTGTCAATTTGATTGATAAGAAACACATAATCTGTACTCACATGCGTAAATGGATTTACTGGAATTTTTTCCAAACCATATGGAGCATTAACTTTGGTAATCTCCTTTGTTACAGATTTCTCCCTTTGCTTCATGTGATAGAATTCCTGCTCAATGTATTGAGACTCACATCAATTGAATAGGGCCTTATCACCATAAATGTCCCAACTTGACCATCGAAACAATATTTTAGACATTGATGGTATGATGAAGGGATAGCCAAATGTTGATGTAGCTAGGGACTTCCAAGCAATATGTTGAAGGATGAGTCTTGAACAACAACCATGAAATCTGAATTGGATACAAGATTTCCAAACTGGGTTCTGAGTGTAACTTCCCCTAGTGGTTCTTGTTCATTTTTATCATATCCATGTAGCATCATTGTGGAAGGAGATAAATCAGATTCCGTGAGGCCCAATCGAAGAAGTGTACGACTGGGCATGAGGTAGACTCCTGAGCCATTGTCAATGGAAGCTCTTCGAACATCCACACCATTGACCTTGCCAGACAAGTACAATGGTCTAATATGTCCATGCACAATATAATCTTCATCTTCATCAGTAAAAGATATTATTTCATGGCATTCTGCATTATTTTTTTCTATGTGATAGACTTCAGCTACAACAATTTCAGTTTCAAACTCCTGAGGACTTGACAAAGGCTCGATGAGTGCTTCCCGAAGATCTTTTAATAAATTCAGAGCATCCAGAATTGATAACTTGGCTGGTACTTGGGCCAAGTGTTTCAATATATCATAATTTTGATCTAGAGGTCTGCCTTTCCCAATTGGAATATGTGGTTTAGCAGGTACCTTGGAATCAGATGCTTTGGAAGTTGATGCATCCTATATTGGGATAGGAGTTGGATATATTCTTGGGTTTGGAAGATTAGACCGATAAGATCCATTTAATTACTGATAGGAAGAAGATGGAACCTTCAACTGGAATTCCAAAATAAATGTACAAGGACTGAATTTTCTATTGGTAGAAACACTTTCTAGTTCTTTCTGAGCTCGCTGAAGGGCTCTACCACAAGTTTCAGCTGCGTATACATTTCTAGAAGGGGTAGAATTGGAATAGTGGCATCTGAAAGATCCACAACTTCCCCTGTATCGTGAGCCCCTAGATCTTCCACTGATTACTCTATTTGATACCTGGAATTCATGATCATTGAAATCGAAACTGCCACTAGCCTATGGATCTGTTAATTGAATCATATTAACAGAACCAAAGAATAACTCTTCGTCTGATGAAGACTCTGCCTGATTAGACTGTTTAGGCTATTTCATTTGGTGGGGTAGTGCCCGTGGCTTTGAACATGATGACATGAATTCCTCCAAAGTCAAAGTCAACTTAGGCTTTGACACATTCTCATATTATTCTAATTCTTTTTCTTTCTTTGAATCATGCCATTTCTTTGAGGACATTCCCATTGATGAAGAGGGTTTTGCCGCAACATTCATGGCAGAAGAGATAATTGGTTTAATTAATTATGTTCGAAAAATAGCTTGAGTTAGATTGATTTCCTTTCTGACTATCCAATCATCATACTTCTGTACATTTTTGCTTTTGACTTCTTGCCATTCACCTTCCTCCTCTGGAACTGTAGCAGTAACACTTGCTACCTGGGATGAAGAGAATTTCAATGTGACTTGTCCCGAGTCGACCATCTTTTGTAGGAGGTCATTGAAGACAAAACACTCCTGTATGGGATGACCAAACATTTGATGAAAAGGGAAATAATTGGGATGGTCTTCATCTCCTTTCTTGTTTGGCCTCTTGGGCATTGGAAATTGACCCAAATTGTTTTCCAGAGACGAAACGAAATAACCAGGAACTTTTTCATTTCGAAAAGAGTATGTTTTGCTCTTCAAATACTCAAATTATTTTCATCTTTGATCTCCTTGATCATCTGGACAAAAAGTACTTTGTTTTTGGCGCTCAGAAGGTGGATCCCTTCAAGAAGATGATGGTTTTGAGGTAGAAACAGGTACAAGTGCTGGTTTAAGCATAACTGTAGCTGTTTCTACTTTTCCCATTCGTCTTCCTGGAGGTGATGGAATTACACGAGATTTAGCCTTAGCATGTATAAGGGAATATTCAATCTTATGAGTGATTTAAGTAAGGTCTCGAAACCCTCCTATGTATTTCACAGGTATTAGCGGCGTGCGTAATTCGTCACGGATATTTTCCACATAGATTGGCAACAATGTTTCTTGAGGGAGTGCAAAACTCCAATAATATGTTAATCCCGTACATCGAGCAATGAAATCAAAGACCCTTTCATTATCCATTTTCTTATAGTTTGTAATATCAAAAATTGTTGTCTTTGGAAAAGTTGAGCTGAATTGAAGGAATAATTTTTGGTGAAGATCCTCCCATCCGGTAATTGACTAGGATTGAAAACTTGTATACCAAAAAAAATTTATTCCTTGTAAGGTTCTCATGAAGCATCTATGTTTCACTTCTTCTTGCTACTCCGGAGTTCCCATCATAAGATCGCAACAAGAAATGTAATGCGTCAAATGCTGTTCAAGATCGCTTGATCTATTGAAAATAAGGAATACAGGGTTCCCAAAACTGGATGGAGGAGAAATTGAATCTACCCATTCAGGTTAAACTTTCTATTCTGGTTGACCATGTGCACGTTTTCCTTCTATAGTTTCTAACCGATCTATTAATGACTCAATGGTAGTTATTAACTTTTGAGAAACATCAGGTTGAACTTGGAATTGGGTAGGTGCAATGACTGGAGATTGGACAGATGTGGCGATTGCGGCTACAACTGATGGTAGCACTGCCAACTATTGTTGCACTTGACCCATAGGATTAGACCTGTGCAGGTGTACTGATATAGGAGGATATTCTTGATCCATCTCAGTAGCTGCAACAAATTCCTTTGGCTGACTAACTCTGGCATGCTGAAGAAGAAGACTAATCAGAAGTAGTTCTACATTCAACCTTCTTAATTCCTTCATTTCTTCATTCTGTTGTGAAAACCTTTTCTCTAGTGAGAGCGATTGACCTTCTCCAGAGGAGGGATATGTAACCTGGTTCTTTCCCTTCCCTTTGTTGGATCCTTTTCAGAGAGGGGGATGTGGGTTAATCGAAGGATTACCTAGGTTCTGAGTAATCATTTGACTTCGTGTACACACACCTTCTTCATTTGTGTTGGTGTGTACATCTTCTTGAGCAGGAACCTATTCATCTGAGTCCCCTGAGTGATCCTCAACTGGTGGATTAGCAACAACGACATTGATGACATTGATTGATGCGTAACTCATTGCATCCCTTCTATCCGCATTTCTGTGATATTGTCTTCTTCCATTTCTTTGATGAGACATCGCCTTTTGTAGATTCGATCCCTTAGGAACTTCTTGATGAAACATAATTTCCAAGGAATATCCAGATATTTTGGCTCTTTGTTCCTCCTGAGGTTTCTTCCCCAATCGAGAAAAGACCGAATTTCTCTGAGGAGGGGATTGATGATTTGAAAAATTCCCCAGTCCAGTGGACTAGGGTTGTTCCTGCTATTCTCGCTCAACTCCTCGAATTATATTTGTTGATTCCGAGGGTTGGTTTAAAAGAGTCCCCAGTCTGGCGAGCTGGGGTGGTTCTTGACATGCTATGTCTTAGATTTTCTTGAAATTCCTCCTGATCTTGTGAACCTTAGTCTGGAAATTAGCTGGATTCATTAACCTGTATCCACATTTATCACCCGGCTCAAAAGATCGTTGGATGATTTCTGAAACTTCTGTCACTTGGTGACATGCTTGCTCCAAACAAGAGGCATGTTTAATATTCTCATTTTATTGATGCAAGAGTAATTCAACAACTTATTCTCTATATTCTTTATTTTTAGGGGAACTAGTTGAAGCCTGTTCTTGGGCAAGCATTTGATTACAAAAAAAGCCCATTGACTGTCGTCGGTCTTGGGAAAAAACATCGCATGAGACCATTTTCAGCGGGCTTTGCTGACTAGAGAGCACCATGAAATGCAGTTCTCCATGAACACAACATCCTCTGAAAAGAATACCAGATGGGGAATTGGAAATTAACTGACAAAATCTTCTCAGTGCGCCAAGACATGAACGTTGAAGGGCTCTCTGCCGCATTTCAGCCTTCATATATCGAGAGACTGATAGAGACGCCATGTCAATCTGACGTTGTAACCATTCTATTATCATAAGAATATTTTCATATTCATTATATGATAATACTTTCTTTTTCAACTGACAAAGAGTTTTCCATATGTTGAGACGAATATCATGAATTTCATCTTCCTTCAACATTTCTGGAATATTATACTGAGAGTCAGCCAGAGGCCAAGACATGACTATCACATCTCCATTCGCCAGTTGTTTTCTCATGTTAAGCATTTCCTCTTTCTCATTTGATGAAGATTATTCTACCTGATTTGACCAGAGTTGCAGTTTCTTTGTTGCTTCATTGGATTCAACATGATTGTTAGAGAAATCATTGATCAAACTAGAAGATGCATGACTTAGGGGTGGTTCGAAGAATGACCTACACCCTGGGCTATCTTCTGATTGAGAAAGTATTTCACCTGCAAGCGATGAAGCTTTATACATTACTAGTTTCACATTTTCAATGCCTTAAGATAAGAGGGATTTCTCAGCACTACATTGTCCACTGGAGCATTTTCCGGGCAATGTGCATCACTACTGCGGAGAGGACTTTCGCAGCGAAATTCGTCATCATGGGGAGGACCACCGTAATGGGTTACAACAAAATATGATATCTCTTGCTCCTTGGCATTATGACCACACAAAAGGTTACTGTGGCTCTCATCTGATGATGAATCTTCGAGATCGACCGAATTGTCATGAAGAATTCCTTCATGAAGAAGTGTCTGTTGAAGACCTTCGGAATTAATGTTCCCACTATTGGGAAATGAGGGAGTAGAATCTTGAATTTCAATAGATAATTGTCTAAGGGCTTCAGAAAATCCATCATCGAGCAAGGCCTTTTTACAGATTGGATCTTGATCTCCTGACTGTGCTGGGTGGGTCTTTTTCTTAGATGCCTTCTTACTCACCTTGGAAACCACTAGTTGACGAAAGTGGCTGCTCTGAGCAGGTGTATATGACTGATAAAGAATTATGTCCCGGTTAGGCTGACGATCTCTACTCAAATTAGGTGTATGTGCCTGACTTGGTTTTCCATATGATATGGGGGAGTATTCCCCACAACCCTCTTGGACTGAAACAGATGTGTGTGTCTGTTTCGGAGTGAATTGTTGATGTGTCACTCCACTGGTTGGGATATATTTATGTGTCTTTCCCTGAGATGCCGCTGAAGTTGTTATAATATCTTGACAGGCATCCAAAATATGAGCAGATATTTGATTCTTCTCTTTCACCATTGATAGAATATGCTCGGTCACTTCAGCTGCCAGAATAGGAATATACGTCCATTCCAGGTTTGGAGCAGGTGTATGTGCCTACTCCTATCCTCCTTTTCCTGTCAGTGAATCCTGACAGTACTCAAGTGTGAGGGCAGAGAGTTGAGTCTGCCTCTTATTTGTCACTGAGGCTTTCCGACTGACTTCTTCGAATGCTACCAAGAGAGACTGTTGGTAGGATTGATTAATACTAGCAGGTGTATGTGCCTGCTGATTGCACTTCGCCGAACGTGGTTGACGAGATCCATCATATGTAGTCAGACGAGCCTTCTAACTAGATGATGATGTATAAACAGGTGTATGTTCATCCCTATAGTACTCCGCTAGAATTTCCTGGCAAGATTGGCGTGATGCTACTAGAAGAGTCTTCTAGACAGTGGAATTAAAACGGGTAGGTGTATATGCCCGCTCGTTGTTTGCCACCAAGTTAGGTTGGTGGACTTCTCCAGAGATGGCAGAGATGAGAACCTACTCACTGTTGACCGGATTCCTCCTCTGGTGGTTTGTCTTTCTTTCTCGGGTTCGAGGAACCTGATCTGAATGCCTGGAGTCAGTACCCTGATCATGTTGAGGGCACACTGCCACACGAGTCTGGCGGTGATTGTTGGTGGGAGCCCTCGGGAAGGACCCTTTTCAGTTTGAATTAAGGACATGAGGGACTTGTTTATTCACCTCCCCAGAATAACGGAGCGAATGGTGATTGCGTTCTGGGGATAACGACCCGAAACGATTGGAGATGGTAGTCAGCACCTCCTGCTTCATGATCACTGGTCATCGTTGTCCGGACGACCGATGTGAGTTTTTTACTTGGAGGGCTTGTCGGGTAGCCTCCAGAGTTGGGATGGTACCGTGTTGACGGTACTCCTTAACCAGTGCGTTTAATACCCAGCGTTGAAGACGCTAAGTAGGTCATATCGTCCTTAGAACAGATGAAGATCCAGTAGAAGTAGCAGTAGTAGCATTTGTAGTAGTAGTATTCACAGGTGTGAACTTGAGAGAAGCCATTCTAGAAATGTAGAAGATCTTGGAAAAGAGTGCCTGTTTGATATAACAGACGTATTCATGATGAATTCAGACACTACATCTTTTGGATGAGCACATTTTCCAATGACTGTTTTTGTTTGCCCTATCATTCAGTTTTAAATAGGGGCCTAACAAATGGGAATAACATTATTTTATCTTGGTTAAGGATTCACGTCAGGTTCACCATTTTTGTTTCCATCAGATTTCGGGGATGACCGCCTTTTGATGGGAGGTTCAAACATTCTGATCAATTTCTAACAAGTTTGTTTGTAGAACCGGAAACATCCAATGATTCCACTTCCATTCAGTCCTACTTTCCAAAGGTAGGTGGTCATTAGTTTGTGGACTGATGAGGCTTAGGAATTTGCATTAGTCGAGAGGATGGGGGTCGGACTCATCATACCTTTTTGAGGGGAATTATTGTCTACTCCGAGACTCTCTTTATAGATTTAATTTATGTTCGTGAATCCTTATTACATTACCAAGTGTAAAATGGGATTTTCCTTTAGATCTGAAAATCAATGATCGATATATAGGAAATTTAGAGCATATTTTATATGTATTCGAGGTTCTTTTTTGATAGAGAATCATCTTGCATTTTTTAGAGATTCTTGGTCAATGGTACCCTTCGACACATATATATAGAAGTCTCTTGGTCATTATGATGACTATGCTGGTTTTAAAGCCACTCAGTGGGGCACTTGAAGTTTATTGTCATTCAGAAGGACATGGATTACATCAGAGTTGGGATCGAACCCGCAGATGGGCTACCTATGTATCTTTTGTTTAGAAAAGGAATCAGAACCCACATAGTTCGAGTGAGGGAGTATGATGTTTATGATTGATGGCTCAAAGAAGAATTTCATAATCACTTTTACACTCTAAGATCATGTGAGTCATGATCGGTGTGAGAAACAAGAGGTATTAGGAAAAATAAGACAATTGTACCATAAAATATGAAATCATAAAAAATACGGTGGGATTTATGTATGTATGACTGCCCAGATAAATGAATATTAGGATTTACTTAAGGGAAGAAATCCAGGAACCGGGTCCATAAAGGTATATGTGCTTCATGGAGATTTTAATACTCTAACATGGAGCTTACTCTGGAAAAGGAGGCCCAAATTAGGATAGGACTTGTGATTGGGTTTTACTCATGAGAAGGATTCCCAAATCAAAGGTAAATTAGGACTGGTTAAGAAGAATTAAGACTAGGGATTACTCCGGAATAGGATGCCCATATTTGAGAATTATGACTGGGGCTTACTCTTGAAGAGGATTCCCATATTTGTGACTATGGCTTATTCCTGAAATGGAGGGCTAGGTTAAGAGAATTATGGTTGGGGCTTACTCTTAAAGAGGATGCCCGGATTTGAGAATTATGATTGGGTCTTATTCTTGAAAAGGAGGCCCAGGTTAAGGGGTTATCTCATCTTAAAGGATAAGGTTGAATGAATGAAATATCAAGTTTTTAGTGACATAAAGATGTGTAAATCACTAGATTTTGAGAGATATTCCACATAATTCCTTTCAGATAAGGAATTCAAATCAACAAATCATGCCATAGATGACATTGAAGAGTGTCTTGAAGAATAAATCTTCAATAAGAGAGGTGGAATGACGTAAGAGGGGTGAAATGGGCAAGAAGGGCACCCAAAATGGCAGGGGCGCCCAAGTCCTGGCAGGAGCGTAGGTACTGCGTGGGCGTGCAAGTCCTGGTCGCACATGTATGAATTCATGACACATGGTGTACTGGCACGATGGTTAACCACCAGGGTAATACTTGAGCGACTCTTGAATAAAGCCTTTAGAATCCTCTTAATGTTCTTCCAGAAGAGGGGCATGCACGTTCTATTGAAGGAGTAAGGCGGCGCGCAAGTGTGACCTTTTCCATTAAGGGCTGGCCACTCAGGCACACAAGTGTTGATGAGTTTCAACACATTGTCCTTCCTCCCCCTCTTTAGATCTTCCGTTCTAGGTAATAAATTACACTAGAGGTGTTTCAGAAGCTATGAGAAGAGACTAGGGTGCCGGGAGCTCAAATCTGATTTTCTGAAAAAAAATCTTCCTCAAATGGGGGGCCCACAGGGTCTATTTATAGGCATGAGAAGACCCCGGGTGGTCATCACTTAGGTCGAGCAAGTGGACTTACGCAACAATGAAGAAACTTGTGAGACTTATGGGAAATCTCCTCCTTGTACATCCCTTTGTCTATTTTTTTATATTTTCTTCAAAGGATGAATCAATTTGTGCAAAGTAATTTCCCTTTCCATTCTTTTAGACAATGTGATGAAAAGAAGCGTCAATACATTTAAATAACTACATGTGGATTCATTAATATCCTCACAAGATATATTGCAAAACTCAAATATCTGATTAGATGGTACATTCACTGTATAAAAATATAAACCCCATCCTTGCATATATGTTAGAACTATGTTATCAAATTCCCTTAAATGTTTATGGGTTGGTTCATAGAAGCACATTTTACATAAAAATGTGTTTGGTCTACAAATGACTTGATGGTTCACATAAGATACCTTTCAAATTTCTCCATAATGGTTCCAGAATCCTTACATCATGATTCTAAATTACATGGAAATAAATACATCCTAACCACTTAATGTTAAAATACCAAGTAAAATATCCTTATCATGTTACATTAAAACTGCATGAAAAAAACATTCCCAGTACATGAGGTTTAATTGTACAAACGATCTCCCATGGTTCATCCCTTAATAAAGGACCACAAGACTCTAAACCTGGTCAACCGGAGTATGGGATGCCCCATCATATTTTAATCATCTCAATAATTTAATCACACATCAGGTATCCAGTTCTTCATGTTTCCAAACACCTTTTCTTGCCTTTGTAAATGGATACCCATCTTCAATGGGCATTTTTTCACTATACATATATGTCTATTACACTTTCATATGAACTTGTGGTTATCATCCAAAGTGTTACTATCCCCACAGACATTATGATCATTATGATGTTCACATCAGAAATGTAGAAGTAAAAACCCCACTGTGTTCTAGACAATCCTTAGTATGTATTTTTCATATCACTTCTCTTAACCTGATAATATCGAGTTGTGAGTTACAACATTTTCATATCTCACTCCGAAGTATGTTGGAGTACTCTGGACCTTGGGTGTCTTAATTAATCCCTTTGGTAATAGTCCCATCATTTTTTGTCCATGTGAGTTACATCCTTAAACTACATGGTCTTTGATCAATGATAAATGATCATAAAATATATCTCCTAATGGTCTAAATTTCATAACCTTAAACTAATAGAGTAATATACCCAAAATTATTTAGGTTGAAAACACATAAACAGTTGCATGGGAAAAAGCATAGTCTTCTCTTACCAAAATAATTATCTCAAGATATTATTGAAAATATTTTTATTAAAAAAGGAATAAATCAAATAAAGACTACTTTTTATCCATATAAAAAGAAAATATTTTCTCATAAGGAATCTGGTCTAGATTAAATTTTGATTAATGGTTTTTCACATATCATCTCCATTATGACATTTGTTTTGGGTGGTGAATCAAACTATAGGGTGCCCAAACCCATCATGAATATTATAATATCCCTAAATAAAACAACATTATTTGAGTGGATTAGATCACCTAAATCATCCTTGGACCATGGAAAACCACACCCATATTCAAGGGACCCTTTGCATGGCTATGAATTTATGACAATGACACCTGCATATGCACATATAGTCTTCAAAAAAGTGCATCACTATGAAAAAAGTCAATTCCAATCCATGTGATCCCTAACATCAATGTGGAAGAACATATCACCTCAGTATGTTCCAGGACATTCCCGGTATGATTTTCCCACACCGTCTTCATGACCTGAGGATTTGATACATGATCTACCATCCCCGTGACGAAATTATTCAAGAGGATTCAACATCCTCAATGTTACCTCAGTGTGTTTTTAACCCTTTCTCAATGTAGTTATGTAAAAAAATTAAATTACCATTTTATGGCCCAGAACTCATGATTCAAAACCACTAGGTGTAGGGATTGAGCTCAACACTTTAATAGATGAACTTCCCTAGGGTCCTAGAACCCCACATGGATAACCTCACTTTCCATTATCAACCAAATCATATGAACGTTTGAGAATTTTCAAATCTCAAACAGCTTTTAGTAATTAGTGGGAATCATATTTTCTTAACCATTATATCAAATAAAAATGTCATTGAACTACCATATAAAGGAATATCATCCTTTTAGGAAAGGAACCTTAATCCTTGTGAGATACAGTAATACCATGCATTACTTTGTACCTCTTGGTGTTATGGTTTATTCCCGACATGTCTACATCATCCCATATTCTGTGACTAAAACATTTGGGTTCTGACTACACCTCCCACATTACAACTATCCATGTGGGCCAAGCTTCCTTAATTTCCCCCCCAACCAATACTACAATAAAAAATATTCCTGAAATAAGGAAATGAGTGGATACAGCATTGTTTAACAATTACACAGACATAGAAGGTCTTCAACTAAATAACTGGATGCATCTTCTGATTGCAAGAATAGAGCTACAATATTCCAGAGGTATGACAACAACATGGTTGAACTCAAAACCTCAGATTATTTTGGTTCATCCATAGAATTTCATGCCCATATTCCCTTTTTGTGTCCTAAAATAAATACATTAAAATTCATAGTATTAGATAGTCTGAGAAAAAATAACCTAATCCAAAATGATATAATATCCAAAATATGAGTCCCTAAACTAGAAGGATAGAGGGTTCAAACTAAAAGAACATAATCTACAATGATATAAGGTCAATGGTAAATGGACAGAAACTAAATAATTAATATTTACTATGAAAAAGACCATATAATACTACAATATAAATTCTGAGATAAAATAACCTAATATGTAGCAATATAAATTTCGAGCTAAAAGGTTCCGAACTACGAAAATAAAAGTTCCAAGAAAGAAGACTCTAAACTAAATCACAAGAAAAAATTCCATGCATGATAAAAAATAGCATGTAAGGCCCTTTATATGGACTAAATTAAGTCAATATATGGTCACCAAGTCCATTTAACTTGGTAAAATATGGATAAATCTACATATGAGACATCAATTATAACCCTATTATCCTTATATGAATTATGTAATCTCAAGATAGATGGGGAAGATATATGAGTAAGGAGACTCATGTTGGTGGGAATAAATTATCATTTCACAAAAACAATATGTTATTGTTCAAATATTCCGATCCAGACATTTATCATCACATGAAAAGGTGAAAAAGATGGGTATCAATTTTGATTCATGTAGTGATTGTGTTGATAAATTCCATGGACATCATGAATGAAAAAATAGGACTAAAACATATAATGATATGTAGGTCAATTCATTAATAGTGTGAGAAATAAGTAATCTCCACATTTAGGAGCCTCTCAAAAAATTTCATCAAAAAATAAATTGAAAAACTATAATAACATTTGATTGAATGTTATAGCTTAATCAGAAAGAGTCTAATAAAATGAATCAATGGGTTTCAAATGTTCGGCCAACCCCACTACATCTACTTATACCCTAGAACTATTGGCCTAATTGAGAGTAGACATATCTTCAACTATCATTTGAGTGGTTTCCAGTAATAATGATGACATTGAGAGGTTTGAACATACGATAGATATGATCTCATCGTGTCTCAATATCTGTATATTTGTGGAATCCATCTGATCTTTCAAATTAAATATGAACGGTAAACTCTACAATAATTCCTCCAAGGCATCTGTAATCTATTGGCCTAGTAGAATCACATCTTAAATATCATATAAGACACTCTTATCGGTGGCCAAATATTTTTGACACATGATAACATGTCTTAGGTTTGTATATAATGGATGGTGGTCAAAAACTATTCCCCAAAGTCATGGAATAACTGATGAAGGCATTAATCTAACACAAAAAACATGTCTAAAGAAGATTCATTAATTGAGGTTAAATCCTCATTTAGATTATCATGTACTATTTCTAATCGTTTGTAGTTGATGGAGTGGTTATATAAATAGGAGAAATAAACATTTGAGTAAAAATGTATGTGATAGAAGAATAATCATATATTATTATCTTAGAAGGTACACCATCTATTTCTTGTACTGAATTTCTTGCCTCTATAGTAGCTTCTGTCATGCCATTGGGATAATGTTCACCTAAGAAAGAACTTACATTCCTAAAAACTAAGAACTTGTCCCCATGAATTTCATTCCTATGGATGGTTATTTTTTGACCACAACCAAATGAGAATTAAAAAAATCAAAAAAAGAATGAATAAAAAAATATGGGTATTATTTTCTGTGTAATGAAAAGGAAGATGAAGGTGGGTAAGATCAGACAGATCACATGAACCTCTATAATACATGCAATCACATAAACTTTAAAAGGTCATGTGTGTTATCATCCACAATGCATGACCTGTTAAAGATCTCACAGATCCCATTTAATGAGTCATTTACCATAAAAACGTCAAAAACAATCACCAATCACATGTCAGCTACCAGAGAATCACACTAGGGTCGCATTAATTGAAATTCATGGATTCCTAAAAACCCGTCCAATAATTCATGAAAAATAATGAGAAATGTCTCCAAAACATATGATCCTATTGTGGTTATAAATATCACATGATATTCCTAGGCAGTTCACAATACATGACTATCCTCGGATTAAATTTCCTCCTAATCATGAAATATCCTTTTCGCATGTGACCCTCTACATGAAAATGGATTAATACATGTCATGGTATTGTGGAACTCCCTTATTGACTCCAATGTAAATAAAGAGGTTTTACCCTTGATGATTCTTGTGCATAACCATATGATATTTTTAGGTCATGTTACATATCACCGATGTGTAGAGTGACTATCTTAGAAAAAAATCATGAAAAATCATGAGATCCCTACGCTAATGACAAATATTGAAGTAGATAAAAGAATGGAAAATGGGGGAGCATCTTCGGGTCATAAGATTTATGTGAATAACTCATGATCCCCACATTGTCTCACAAGAACCCCAGTAATTTCATATTTATTTTACAAAGTCCCTTGGTAAAACCATCATTGTCTCATGAATGAACTATGAAAAGGAATCTATGTTCATGTGATGGCCTTTAAAGAGGAATTCTAATCTCACAAAGACCCATAGAAATATCATTCCATCCTTTTATGGTCTCCTCATCGGGTTAAATTAAATAATAAAGTCCACATTAAATGGATATAATTCGAAAAAAATATGACCTGAATGGATGGTATCATGGTTTCTGAAAATATTGTGATGCCCCTAGAATAATCTATGATAGGATCTTGATAAACATGTGACCCCAAAGTCCCCCACTAAGAAAAACTTTGATTTGGGCGATATACTCGGTGTGATGTGGATCTTAATAGTAACGGTCAGGCCAATAAATCTTCCACCCAACATAAAAATGCATGGACTTTTCCTTATAAAGTTACACTGTTGTACCCAAGCACCAGATTGGATTTCTCGAAGCAGGTGATCTCATGACTAGAAAATATTTTCATTAGGTAAACTATGGGGAACAACATGAGTGATCATGCGATATGCATAGGCAGATTTATTGCTAATAATATATTACATGAAAGAATTCATTTAGGTTATCTGAATGAAATCCCACATACTTTACAAATCACATGTAACTTAAACAAGCTAAAAATGAACAAACCTAAGGAATATTCATTAATAGGTTAAGAAAAATAATAAAATGATGGAAGACTTCAATGAAGAATATACATGTTTACCTTCATGCACTTCGTGTGAACCACAAAAGTCATGCAACGAAACCAGGACATGTCACCTATAATATGGGAAACATATTCTATATACTATATGAATCATGTTATATCCCCTAAACATATTAAAGAATGTCACATTCTTCCACGATCAAGCCACCCATGTCCTCCGGGCATGCAAGTACGTTCTCAAGATGTTCTTAGAGAATGTCATCCATGATCTCAAGATGTCATCCATACATATCTTCTGAATTTCATGGAGCCCTCTAGACATGTCATTCTAGGAAATGCATTACCCTCCAGACATGTCACAGTGACTCTCGCAACACCCTCTATGTGTGTTAGCCATAGTTCATGATGACAATATGGAATGCCATCTAGATTATGTGATTCCCTCTAGGCATGTCAGCTAACATAATGTTATTGTGTCAAAGATAAGAACTCCATGACTCTTTATGTTAACCAGAAAAGTCAACCTTGATCATGTGATGGCCTTTTTATATTCCATCTAGGTTATGCACTGTCCCTCGGACTAGCCAACTACATTATACGATTGTCTTTGTATGTGTCTGCTATATTACTATACAAGTTGAGAAACCCTCAAACACATATGGATGATAATTATTCATGTTAGTAAGGTAACATATTGTATCTTAAAACCAAAATATAAGTGTTAAAAAAACTATTTTCTTAAAAAAATTCTATAATTATTAATAGTGATATTGATGGATTATAATCCATACAAATGATAAATTCTTATCCAATCATGGGGAGAGAATTTGTTTTTAACAACAAAAAACAATTATTTTTTATTACATAGGAATCAATACATGAATTCCATAGGATTTTCCTGAGGTATATAAAAATATTGTATAACAAAATTATTGCAACCATGCAATCATTCCAATAGCTTCATCAATTATTATGTAACCGAGATAACTCATCTCCTTCTTCCATTACTATATTAGGTGCTAACATGAAATGGATAGAGAAAGTGCCTCAATCATATAATGAGAGGTTTATTTCATCTCATTGATACATCATGGAAGAGGAATCGCTTTGGTAATCTCTAATGTACCTTCATCAAACCACATTGATGAATATAGTAGTATTAGATATACCAGTGAATGGTTAAAAGTGTTTTTAATTTTTGTTTATATCTTATTTCAGGTTCAACCATGATATATATTAAAAATATGGATTTCAAAATCTTTTAAAATATTTTTAAATGTTAATAAATAAATAAAATCACTTCCATGGTATCAAATATTTACCATGTTCTTCGATTATTATAATCGATTTTTGAAATAAATCATGTATGTTCTATATTGTTTTCTTATTCAATGTTGATGAAAATGATAGGAATTGTTAATGTGCCCCCACTTATGATATGTGATATCACATGGTGTGTTGTATTTGGTCCCTATAATATAGGATATGATAAGAAACTACAAATGTCAATAATATTGGTTCTGTATATATCCTTATTAATAATATCAGATGTTTAATCTGATAATAACACTATCATGTTTATCTCAAAAACATTGTTGGAGGATACTATGTATATTTCATTCGATATCATAAGAATTATCATCCTAGTCCATGAAGGATTTAGTGTTACAAAAATTGAATTTTCTATGGAAAGATAGCCATACCACATTAGTTTTATTCAATCCAAATCCACGTTATAATCTATGATTTATATGCATAATGTAAAAAATCAAAAAATAGAGTTGATAACGTTAAAATGATATTGCATTATAACATTATAAATAATTAACAATAATATATATATATCATTGAAAATGATATGAAGGATAATGTAATTTATATTAAATTTCAATTATGATTTGAAAAAATATTTTTATAAGTTTTATAAAATTCTAAAAAATGAGATTTATGAGATTTCTATAATTTATAAGCTATTAATAAAATAATTAATTAATTATTGTATATAATTAATTAGTTAAATTATTTTGAATCATTTAATAAATAAATATTCATAATAGTAAATTTTAATATAAAATACCATTTTCAAAATTATATGGATTTTCTTATAGTTTAGATATAAATTATTTATATTGAAATTATACAGGTTCTTTAAAAAGGGTTTAGAAATTTTAAAATAAGGAAAAATATATTATTTTTTACATTTAATATTATTAATTGTGTAAAATTTTTAGTTTTAATTATTAAAACTAAATAATTATTCGATATTATTATTCGAACCATATGAAAAGATATTTTCATAATTAATTTGATAAGGTTTTGAATTATATTAAATAAGTTAAATTTTGATTACGTAAAATTTTTACATAGTAGAATTGAAAAAAAATATTTATATTTTAGACTATAATATATCTTTATATAAAATTTCATATAAAAAGAATAATATAGAGGCCTTCGTATTGGATACAAATGTAATATGTTTTTATTTTTTTACTAATGAGTGTCCATAATGTATAGTAAAAGTCATAAGTATTTTTATTTATATTTTTATTTAATTTTTCATAAATAGCCTATCTAATGATTAAATATTTTAATTTTTCATCTATTTATTTTTTCTTTTTTATAGTTTTTATATATAAATTATTTACAATTTTAAATGTTTATTCTATTATTTTACATGTTTAAAATATTTAATAAATTGTTTTACATGTGTATATAGAGTCACAACTTAGTGTGATTATTGATTTATTTTTCCTATATCTTACAATTTTCATATAATAAATTTTTACCATAAATTAAGAATTAAATTATAGTTTATAAATATTAAACATTATAATAATGATGGAATTGATATCTCTTTTCAGTAATGTATCCTCTAATATGTATAAGACTCGTTTGACACCTCACTAACTTAAAGTCTTATGTAATTTCGTGAAAAGTGGGGGTTGTTAATCTATCTAACTAACAAGAAGCTTAAGGGGATTGTTAATTTCATTAGACTATATTTCTTTAGATGAAACAGTTTTATAAACCTTATGTGTGGGATGCATATGGATATTTATAAATATTGTGGGAATTTAATTTTGGATTGTAATTAATGTTATTGATTATATAAATATTTACACATAAATATAGTTTCAAACTATAACTTTTATTTATAGTAATATGATTCCAAACTAAATAATTAGAATTCTCAATATAAATAAAGTTCATATACAATGTTAGATGGTGATATCTGGTCCCCTTAAAATATTATGTGTCAGATTCCATTTCAAAGTGAACACTTTTAATTACCTTGATCACCCAACTAGATAGTTCATTCCACATAATTATTCCCCTAGATTATTTTCATAAAAATAGCACAATCCGGGAAAAATATAGGACTAGGATCCCATTTTTTGGAATTTTATTTTGGTTACAGTTTGATAAAAGGGCCTAATTATATTATGATAGAAGAGGAAAATGATCATTTTTCCAATATGATGGATTTGGAAATGATATATCCAATCACCTTTCAATGACTCATATATGATATGAATTTTATGATAGCCTATTTAAATAAGTATTTTTTTATAGAAACACCATATAAGAAGCCTTTTATAGGGAAATATTTATCTTTTCCCACTAATGGTAATAATGCTGATTAAAAGGGTTATTTTTTGGGTTAGAATAGATAATAAATTTACAAATTAAATAATAGTAAAAAAAGATACCAATGTTATGATGTTTTTAATTATGGATTGATGAATTAAACATTTAAAAAGAATAGAAAATAATTCATAAAAAATGTTGATTCATTTGTAGTAATCTTTTATTATAAGATTTTTTAAATAATTGTTATCATAAAATGACATAAAAATATATGATGAAAGAAATTAATTCCTGGGTAAAATGATATTGATTTTATTAGAAAAATTGATCAAGATTCATATCAGAATAATTTAATTATTCCCTCATGGTTACCTTAAGACTTTTCACGTTAATGATTTCAATTTATTTTCATCACTGGGAATGTACATAAAATATGAATGTAGTGAAGAAATATTTACTGAATTTCATAAATATATTAAGGATATATTAACATGGCATGTGATGAACATGTTTTTATAATATATAAAATAATAATTATCCAAAATATAAAATAAAAAATCCAATATTTAGTGGAAATAAAAATAAAATTTCATCAAATAACCAAAAATGGTAATTGAGAAATAAATATTAATATAATAAATAGGTTCAATGATTCTATATGATGGAATTATCCAAAATATATAAATGTTTTTTAGAATACCTATTTAATGTATTTTTTAGGTAACATTTCTATAGAAATAAATTCTTAAAATTTAAATGGTTCTATATTTGTTACATTCAAATATTATAGTTATATAGGAGATTAAAATAAAAAAATAAATTTTGGATTTTTTAGTTTGATGTTAAATTATGATGTAATATATTTTTGACTCATAGAGTTTCATGTTAATAAACTTTTTATGTAAAATTTAATCTAATTAAAGGATCTGTTAAGTAATCATATTTCACGTATGGAAAAAATAATATTTTTATTAAATAAATTTTTTCATAAAAAATGGGTTAATAATGAAAATTAATTCATAGAAATCTATAACACACTTGAAAATGAATATGAGTCAGAAAATGCTTTATAAAAGATGAAATAGGTTATCCTAATGTTTGTTTATAAATTATAAATTGATATTTGAGCATCACCAATGGAAATTTTTAAAGAATAAAATATTCGTTTGAACAAAAATACAAAAATATAATGAATAAAATAAAATATATAGATATAAAATATTATTTCATAAATATTATTATTAAAATTAAAACAAATTAATTCTAAAAACAAATATTTTTTATATCATATAATGATATTATAAATCAAATATATAGTCTAAGATGTTAGTGGGAGTGTATTTCCTAAGAAATTTTAAAATTAAAAAACAAAGGATAATGGGAATTAAAATTCAATAATATTTCCAGTTAATGTTTTAAAATGATTAGGTTATGTCAATGAATATTAATTTTTATTTTTATTATAGTAAACAAATATGTTTCTAGAAAAGTTTCATATAAATCTAACCAAGAAATAAGATGATGTTATTAGAGAGATATATAATTAGAATATATATTTTATTAACATCTAAAAATTGGATTTCGTAATGTTAAGAAGTATAATATAATTGATTAATGATTTGACCATTAAGAATATAATACTTATGGTGAAGTATTATTAATGATTTTCTAATTCATATATTTTATTCACTGCATATTTGAGTTGGTTGGTTTTTTCAAAATTGTCACACAAGGATTAAAAAATAATTAACTATAAATTTTATGAGTTTAATAAGACCCTAAAACTATAGAAAACATAAGAACAATATAGAATTATATCATATGTTGTATGGTGAGACATAAAGTATTTTTTTTTGGAAAATTTAAAAGTGTTTATAAAAATAAATAGAAATTCTTATAAAAAATTCATGTTATCGTTATCTATTGTTGGATTCATATATATCACATAATGTGAAATGATGATTGTACTCTCTATATATGAAATTTATTTATCACTAATAAATATTTTTTGTGGATTATTATAGGTTTTGATTAAATTTTATAGTCTGTATTTGTATCTTTTGTAATTTTAGAAACATAATATGACCATGAGGATAAAAAAGGATTTAGCAGGTTGGATGGACCATAATGTATATTCCACATTTAGTGTCATATACACTTTCATGGGGAAATTGGTAGTTCGGGGTTCTTATTTGGACTACCCAAAGAATCATGAATTTAGGATACCTATAATGATAATTATAAAGATTTTATAATATTATGGAACAATCAATAAGTATGAGATAATTTGGGGAGGATTTGGTATGTTGTTGTTCATGTATCAAGTTAAAACATGATTAAAATGATATTTTTTCTTCCCTTATAATGAATATGATGTCTTGGACCTCCATTAAGATATAATGATGATGTTTATAGTCATTAAATGATAATTTATATGATGTTATTATATATCTAGTAATGGGTATGCGATTTTATCATCAAAAATGGATAATAATATGTGACATATTTTTCTTCATGGACAGTCTATACATAGAGAATCAAGAACATATGATAGAGATATATTGGATTGATATAATAAATTTCCATGATCGATCGATGTATTGGAAAATATGATCATATAAAAATTAATCCATGCATATGATGAAGTTGGTGACAATATTTATAGATATACATGTTTTTGAAGGAGATCACACCAACATTCTTAATCAATTTTGTAGAATTGATGTTCATATTGATTACCCTATTTCAATACATTTTTATTCATGATGATATATATTTTAAATTATTTAGAGAATCATGGGGTCACAAAATATGTTTGACTAAATGGGGATTTACTTTTATGTAAAATTAGTTTTGTATGAGAATTAAAAAGGAATTACATATGATAATATATAATATGACGTTGATTATATCATTCTGGAATATATTTGGGAGATATGTAAAAGTATTTTGGTGTATGATTTCAAATTTTATTTATATAAAAAACAATGGTACATAGTACAATATATTTTATGATTTTGTGAAATTTGGATATTCAAAGAGATATTCCTTAAATCCAATCTATATTTGTTTTACTGGGAATATTTTTTATGATATGATATAGAAAAATTATACATTATTATATAATAAAATATAGAACTAAAATTATTTATGATTTCTTTTTTAACACCCCAAGATTTCATTGTAAGTTATTTTTCAATGTTATTCAATAACATTCACTACACGAAGCACCAAGTTCAATCCCACCACGACTAACCAAACAAGTCGTTCAAAAGAGGTTATGAATAGTATTAACAAAATTCTGATCGTTATATAATCCTTATAATTTTATAAAACATATTATTAGTTTCATAGACATAATAAAAAAAACAAATTCAATTTTTTCAGATAAAAGAAGTATTTTTCTAAAAAAAATGCTATTTACCTCCTTTTAATGGAAAAATGTTTTTAAATCCAATATTTGAAACTGTTATATATTCAATTTGACAAAATAAACTTCTTCTTTAGAATCTGGACATATGAATTTAGTTTCAATAAATATTTTGTGTTTTTCTAATAACATTCATATTTGGGTGAATAGTGAAAAATACTATATTTTAACTGAAAAAATTTTTTTAATCATAATAATTTGTAGAGTTAAATTATACATTTTAATGGACTGGAAGTATAAATAGATTATAATTTTACTATTTAATCCAATGATATTCATTGTAAATAATTTCACTACGAAACAGAATATAAACAAGCATCAATCTTTTGTTAGTTATTTTTTCTTAAAAACACTCCTTCGGGTTTTGATAATGGGAATTAATTTTAAATTAATAAATGCTACTTCAATGTTATTAATTAGGTAGAATAGAATTAATTTTTGAATTCATAATATCAATATTATCTTAGTGTAAAATTTTGGTATTTTTCAGAAAACATTAAATGTTTGATGAATAGTGAAAAACACTGGGTTATTGTTTAAAACTGAGTTTTTATTTAAATAATTATTTATTTTATTTAAATTTAGTTTAGGTCAAAATAAATAAATAATACCTATATATTTTCAATTTAATTCATTGGAGTTGGTTTATAAATATTTTAGATATATTAATATTTTATTGAACTTTTTACCATCTTTTAACCACCTCCTAGGAGCATTTGAAAATTTACATAAAAAAATAATTTTACCACTTATGTGAGTTGAATTTAAAAAATAAAAGAGACACGATTGATATCAGTAACTAAATTATTTTTCAATAAGATGAAAATAATTATTGGTAAATACTATCTTTTGAATTTTATTTACCATTATTAAAAGTAAATAGGTTAATTAAAGGTAAAAATGATATTATTATTACACTAAAACAGGTCCTAATTCTGTTGGATAAGTGTAATTAGACCAGAAAAAACCTTAGGATTAAAATATTATCTGTTAGGTTTAATTGGATTAGATTATGATATTAATTATTATTTAATTCAAAGAATATTTAAAAGTGTTAAATTCAATGTTTAATAAATAAATTTTTTTAATATACGGTTACACATAAGATAAATTCAACTATAAATATTCATTAGAAAGCTAATAATATTTCCTATATAATATTATTTTATTTATATTTGATACACATTAAATAATTAAATTTATTCATGACACAATGATGATGCAGAAATTACCGTATTAATGAATTATTAAAATAATTGATTTTATAAATATCCAAATAAATGTACTTTCAGACTTTTTATGAATTCAACTAATTTTATAGGTTATTATGAATTATTAGGGTTGGTTAGATGAATTTTTTTTGAAGTAATAATGCTTTTATGAATTTATAAGAAACAAAATACCAAATACTGTCAAAAATGACATAAAAGATTTTTTTTAAAAAAATATGATATTATTAATTGATATTATATTCCTAAAAACCTACAGATAATACAAAATACTTATGTAATGATATTTTTATAATTACTTACCCACTTTGGGTTATATTAAAAGTATATAGTATGTTTATTTACTATATAATATAAAAATACAAAGAGACATGGTAAATGTTAAACTATTTAACTAAGAGTAAAATTTAAATGATAATGTTAATATAAATACCCAAAAGTGTCTAAAACTTATTGGTTGAGTGGTTTTAGATCTATCCCCACTATATAATTTAAATAATTCAATTTTTAGAAAATATAAACCTAATATGTTTTTATTTTTAAATAATATTTCTATATTATTCTGAAGCCCCCTCACCCCACTTATAAAAGGCAATCCTCCTTATCTCTAATTAACAGCTTCAAATCCAATTGGCTAGGCCAAAATTTACCCAAATACCCTTTAAACAATCCTCAATACATCCTAGAGGCCTTCAATTAGTCATAAATCCATCCTAAGGTGGCCATTTGATCAAATCATAAGGAAGAACCCTGAGAAGAGGTAAATATTTTATCACCACTTTCAAGTTCTTTTCTTCTTCCACATCATCTTTCTTTTCTGATTCCATTATAAAATAATAACTTTAGTATCTTATATACACTATTATGTTATTATAAATATAGAACAACCATATATATTATTATATCCATCCTTTGAATGACATGTAACCATACATGCGAACGTACGGCTTACCATCTCCACGTCGTGGTGTAATTGTTATTAAATACATTATTATTTTGATGGGTATAATAATGATGTGTAATTGATTTAAATAATAAATAAAACATGATAGTGATTCTATATATTTATATACCATCCAATTATATATTATTTTAATTTTATAAGAATGATATTTCTGCTCATGCATATGTACAGATTACCGTCTCCACGAACACGATGAGATTCATTCCGCATATTATCCATTCAAGAATAATTTTCATTAGATGATTAAAAATAATTTTTAAAGAGTTAATATCATTATTAATATTAATAAGATACATCCTATCCATAAAAAACATTACTTACATATCAAATAATATAAATGAAAACGAACTGGTTAACACCCGAAACGATGATAATACTTAGATATTATTAACAAAGTAATGTTAAAAGATCATATATGATATCATATTAATATATATGATTCATGTATAATTTAATAACAATTTTTTCACCATTATACAGGAGGTTAAACTACACTCGACCAAGGATAAGTACAAGGTAAGGGTTAATTTCACAATCTATTAATTATACAAGGTTGTTTATATGTAATTATCTACTGTGACCTCTTTATCATCCACATCCATGCTTCTTAAAAATGTATTTCAATACAATTTTACCATTTACTAGACAATTGGTTAAAGTAATTTATTATCTTAATTGACCTAATATGGTTTGAAAGGAATCTTTTCATCGTTTTCCAAACAAGTTACTTTTTGAACTTTTTGAAAAATTTAAGGTTAGAATGTTTTTTAACTTATACAGAGGGTGAAGATATTTTACGCTGTTATAAAATAGTTGAATATTACCTTAAAATATTATAATAATATTTTAAAAAAAATATTTTTCTGTATTTATTTCAAAATATAATGATATATATTTGTAAAAAGGGTTTTGATTTCATCTATGTCAACATCCTATGATGGATTTTAAACTTATTTGAAGTTGATTTATTATGATACAAAACATTCATATTTTATTGAATGTTTTTTGATATGTTTTATTGTGGATGTGGTAATTTCATACCATGCATGGTTTATGGATAATGTATTGACATTTCGTATGCTAGTTTTAATACGAATGTTTATTTTATGTTTAAAACTTTCCATATGAGGAATGCATTGGACTTAGTAAGTGACGGATGGAGCCCGCTATAGCTCCTCGATGCATCGATAGGTCTCATGAGACAATCTATTGTCATGGCACGAGGCCTTGACCAAATATTATTTTTAGTCTTGGCACAAGGCCTTGACTACATGGTTATGAATGTCTAGCATTATGAATTCCATTATTATAAAAGTGGCGATTGATATTGCATGTGATTATTCGACTATTATAATATACATGTGAATAAGTAAATTGAATTAATTAATTTTATCGTTTCCATAATAAGCTGAAGTTCAGGTTTAAAATTCTTTTGTTTTAGTATTATACATTGCCTTAAATGTTTATGCATATGTATGAATATTTCTGTTATATCATTATCCTTACTGAGAATCTAAGTTCCCCCTTTCTATGTTATATTTTATTCTTGGATGCGAAGAAATATATTATGACTGGCCTACAGGGATAGTCTATGGGATCTCAGGGTTTTGTATATAAACATTTTTTTTGTAGTTTTTCATTTTACGAAGTATTTTAATCCTTTTTAATGTATCAACTAATTCCAAGGGTACTAATCTAATTGGTCATTCGAGACATGATATTTTGAAATCATGAAAATGATACGTAATAATGAACCGACTCTAGGTAAATAGGGCTGGGGAATTATAGTTGGTATAAGATAAAGTTTAGTACAAACCATGAAAACATGATTTAGGTAAACTCTGATTAAAGTACATAGCCCTAAGAGAAACTTTGAGAATTAGTATAAAAGACCATCCTATAATTTTGGTACTGTAGAGATTTTGTGAGGTTTCCAAGAAATACATCCCGGTATAGATACGAGCTAGTAGAGGCAGCTATGGCGCAGATGTAACTAAGGGTAAAACCCAAAAACATTGCTTTGATCTAGACTCGAATGAGAACTAGTGCCTAATAATAGGCCTTGATTCACTCTTGGTTACAAAACTCCTGGCGGATATTCTTATGATATTTCTCATTTTATTTTCAACCCATTATGAAGGGTTTATTAGTATATACTTCCTCAGGGAAAAAAGTTTTTTTATGATTAAGGATTGTATCCATAAACAGTTCAATTTACATTAGATATTTTAAAAGTTTGGAATTATTCATCGCAATTCATAAACTAACCTAGTGTATGCCATTGGATAGAAATGGCTCCCATTAGAAGGAATGTGAACTCCAACAATATGTATGATCCATAGAGTAAGAAGGATCATATCATTCATGGTATTAAGCCAACATTTAGAAGGGAAATATTCACCACTATATTCTCAACATATAATGAAATAGTATCATGTGTTAATAAGATAAGTAAAGAAATCTATGATTCCTATGGCTTTGAAGGGAAGAAAAATAGAAAATGATGAAAGATATAAATATGTATGATGGGAAGAGGGAAAAGAAGTATTTTACCATATATGATAAATGTGGAAAGAATCACATTGGTAAATACTTAAAGGGAATATGAGTTTTTTATAAGTGTAGATAAAAAGGACTCCATGTACATGATTTCAAGGGTAAGAAAAAGTTTCAAATGTACAATTCTTCATCTACAAGTAGTTGGGACACTATGTGAATCAATTTCCAAATCATCATAGTATTCCCAAAATACAGCTATTGGATGATAATAAAGTTATGATTCTACCGATGATGAAGAGTAATGATTAGATTTCTTAAGTTGTTATTAATGTATTGTTTCATTTTAGTATTTTATTAATGATGTACATGTTATAATAATTATAGAGAATATAAGGATTGTACTGCAGTACTATTTAAATAAGGACTTGTGATTTTGTGGAACCAAGAAAAGTGACTCAGTAGGAGGTAAAATATTTGGAAAGTATATGGTTGAGAGAAAAGTAAACCATAATATGCTTCTGATACTTAGGTAGTGATTTTGGAATAATACATGATTTATTTGGATAAATTATATTGGATATTCTTGACTACCCTGAAACTAAGTAATTATTTGTATAGTCCATCATTGTTATATTTTAAAACATTTTTTGATAGAAAGATTATATCCAGTATACAATAAGGAATAAGGGAGAATGAATGTGGTCAATAAGGCTTTATGGTAATTCGGGATGTTGCAGTGTTTTGAAATAATACATGATGAAGGTGTTCAGTTGTTATTACGTGGAAAAAAGGATCTTCATTGTGTTGACCTTCCTGAAAAAATTTTGTCTCTGAGTTTGGATAGAAGTATTTTGGAAAAGTTTATTTTGAGATTATTTTTTGGATTTCCATAAAAAGGACAACACAAAGGTCGGGCGGTATCTCGTCTTGTCCGGAAAGTCCGCGAGAGTTGAACCCACAACCGTAGGGTGACAAGGGTGTATCACCTACCACTGGCCCATATGATGTCCTTGATTGAATTATGTAAATTTTTTAATGGTTGGGTAGATGAATTATAAATTCATTTTTTCAAACCCATATATGAATATGATAACTAGAATATTTTTTTAAGTTCTATTATCTTTTAGAGTGAAAGATGAGTTTATGAAATAAATTTGTAAAAGGATGGAACTCTACATGTCAAGTATATTTTTTTCTACTCTTATTCTATAATGAAATTAATTATAAATCATTAGGTAATAGATCTGAAAACTAAATTTATGTTATCTAAATACCTTATGTTTTGTTAAATCAGTGATATTTTAAATCATCATAGATTTATGGATTTGAGGCCCTCAATTCTACAATGGTTTGTGACTAATGACCACAATCACTCCTTATAAATATTTATGTTTTTTTTCTAATTATGTGTCTCTAAATTTAAACAATTTTCTGATAATTGAGATCATATTTTGTTGGTGACTTTTTCATTCCCCTTTTCCTCTTATTAAGACTAAATTTTATTAACCCGATTTTTTATGTTAGTTTTCCCACAAAAGAATTTTCTATTTTAAAAAATTTATTTTCGAAAAAAATTTAAAATTGCGATGATGCAATTTATTGAATGAGGGAAGAATGTAACACCCAAATGTTTCATAGTACGTTATTTTCTCAATGTAATTCAACAACATTCACTATACGCAACACTGTGTTCAAGAACACGACGGCTTACCAAACAATCCATTCAAAAGATGTTATGAATTTTATTCACTAAATTTTAAACATTATATAATCCTTATAATTTTAGAATCCATATTATGAGTTTCTTATACAAATTGAGAAATAATCATCTTTTTCAGATAAAAGATATATTTTTTTTTAAAAAAATTCAATTTTACCGCCTTTTTTTAGAGAATCATTATTAAATACAATATTAGAAACTTTTATATATTAAATTTGACAAAATAAAAATTTTCTTTAGAATACAGACATAATAATTTAGTTTCAATAAAATTTTGGTTTTTTTTCTGATAATTTTCACATTTGGGTGAATAGTGAAAAATACTATTTTTTAACTAAAAACAAATTTTTTAATCAAAATAATTTGTATTGTTAAATTATATATTTTAATGGTTTGGAAGTATAAATAGATTATATTTTTATGATTTAATCCAATTTTATTCATTTGAAATAATTTCACTGTGAAATTGAACACAAACAAGTATCAATCTTTTGTAAGTTATTATTTCATAAAAACACCCTTTTTGTTTTTTCAATGGGAATTCATTTTAAAATTATAAATTCAACTTCAATGTTTTGAATATGGTAAAATAAACTTAATTTTTTCATTCAGAATATCAAAATTAGCAGAGCGAGAATTATTGTATTTTTCTGAAAACATTCAATTTTTTTATGAATAGTGAAAAACAATAAGTTATTGTTCAAAACTGACTTTTATTTATATATTTATTTATTTAATTTATATTTATTTTAGGTAAAAATATATACATAATACCAATATAAGTTAAATTTAATTCATTGGAGTCAGTTTATAATAATTTTAGATATATAAAACTTTTATAGAACTTTTTACCGTCTTTTACCCATCTCCTAGGAGCATTTGCAAATTCACATAAAACATAAATTTTCTGCTTTTGTGAGTCTAATTTACAAAATCCCAGAGATATGGTTGATATTAGTAAGTAAAATGTGGTTCAATAAGATGAAAATAATTTTTGGTGAATAGTAACTTTTGACTTTTATTTAACACGGTTAAAGGTAAATAGGGTAATTAAGGGTAAAAATGTTATTATTATTACCCTAAAACATGTCCAAATTATACTGTATAATTTTAATTAGACCAAAATAAAACTTAGGAATAAAATATGATCCTTTATGTCCATGTGGATTTGATTAAGACATTTAAAATTATTTAATTCAAAGAAGAGTTAAAAGTGTTAAATTCAATGTTTAATAACTAAACCATTTTTAAAATAGGGTTACATATAAGATAAATTTGACCATAAATATTCAATAGAAATCTAAAAATATTTCCTACATAATAGTTTTTTAATTATCTTTTTTAGACATTATATAATTATATTTTGTTATGACACAATGATGATGTTGAAATTACCATATTAATGAAAGATTAAAATAATTAATATTATAAATATCCAAAGAAATGTAATTTGAGACTTTAATGAATTAATCTAATTTTACAGGATAATAGAAAATATTATGGTTGGATAGATGATTTTTTTTCAAATTAATAATATTTTCATCAATTTAGGAAAAACAAAATACCAAATAGTGTCAAAATTTACATAATAGAGTTTTTAAAACATATATTATATTATTAATTGATATTATATTTCTAAAAATCTAATTTTCATCCAAAAGACTTTTATAATGATAGTATTATCATTAATGTATCACATAAGGTGATAATAAAGTATTTAGTATGTTTATTAACAATATATTATGAAAATACAAAGTGACATGGTAAATGTCAAAGTATTTAACAAAGAGTTAAATTTAAAAGATAAGGTCAATATAGTGGATCCAAACTATATGAAACCTATTTTTTTAAGTGGTTTTCAACCCATAATCACTTTATCCTTTAAATAACTCATTTTATAGGCATTTGAAACCGAAAATGATATTATTATAAAATAACATTTCTAGCTTTTTCTAAGGTTCCCAGCACCCCTCTTATAAAATGGCACTACCTCATCTCTTTAATTAAAATCATAAAAGACATTTTCTCAACCAAAATCTTCCCAAATACTCTCTCAACTATACTCCCTTCATCTTAGAGGCTTTCCTTTAGTCAGAAAGCTATCTTATAAAGCCGTTTTGATCAAATCAAAAGGAAGAACCCGGAGTAGAGGTAAATATTTCATCACCTCTTCCAAGTTCTTTTTTTCTTCCACTTACTCTTTATTTACTATTTACATTATAAAATATTAAACCCAGTATATTATATATAATATGATGTAATTATAAATATGGAACAACCATATTCATTATTCTATCCATCCATTGAATGACATGTCACCATAAGTGCGTACGTACGACTTACCGTCTCCACTTTGTGGTGTAATTGTTATTCAATACATTATTATTTGGATGTGTATAATAATGAAATGTAATTGATGTAAATAATAAATATAACATGATAATGATTCTGTATATATGATATACCATCCAATTATATGTTATTTTAATATCAGAAGAATGATACTGTCACTCGTGCCTACGAACGGATTACTGTCTCCACGAATGCGATGAAATTCATTCCCCATAGTGTCTCTTGAAGAATAATTTTCATTAGATGATTAAAAATAATTTTTAAAGACATAATATAATTATGAATATAAACAAGATACATCCTATCCACAACAAACATTACATATGTATCAAATCAAATAATGGAAAACAAATCAGTTATCACATGAAGTGACGATAAAACTATGTTATTATTAACAAACCAATGTTAAAAGATAATATATGATATCATATTAATGTATATGATTATTTTATAATGTAGTAACAATTATTTAACATTTATAAAGGTGGTTAACCTACCCTCAACCAAGGAAACCTACAAGGTAAGGTTTAACTTCACAATCTCTTCATTATACGAAGTTGTTTATACGTAATTATTTACTTTGACCTCTTCATCATCCACATCCATGCTTCATAAAAATGTATTTCTAAAGATTTTTACTATATAATAGACAATGGGTAAAATTACATTATACCGTTATTTCACCTTATAGGTTTTGATTGGAATCTTTCTGTTATTTTCCAAACAAAGTACTTATTGACCTTTTGTTCAAATTTAACAAAAGAATGTTTCTTTAACTTATATGGTGGGTGAGGCTATTTTATGCCATTATAACATCATATATGATTTCCTTATAAGATTATAAGAATTTTTTCAAAATAATTTTTTTCTTAAATGATTTCAAAATAGAATGAGATATTTCTCTAAAAAGGGTTTTGATTTTATCTATGTCAACATCCTTTGATGGATGTTATGTTTATTTGAAGATGATTTATTATGATACAAAAATTCTATATTTTATTGAAGGATTTTTGATATGATTGACCATGGAAGTGTCATTTTTACACAATTCATGGTTTTTGGATAATGTATTGACATTTCAAATTCAAGTTTTAATACGAATGTTTATGTTTTGTTTAATCCTTTCCATATGTGGAATGCATTGGACTTAGTAAGTGATGGGTAATCCCACTATAGCTCCTCGATGCATTAGTATGTATCATGAGACAAACTAGTATCTTGTCAGAAGGCTTTGACAAAATTGTATTTTTAGTCTTGGAATAATGCATTTACTATGTTGTTATGAATGTCTGGAATTATACATTCCATCCTTATAAAAGTGGCTATTGATATTTTATCTGATTATTCGGAAATTAAAATATCAATGGGAACATGTAAATGTAATTATTTGATTTTACCTTTGTCATGTTATTCTAAAGTTAATGTTGAAAAGGATTTTGTTTTAGTCTTATACATTTCCTTAAATGTTTATGCTTATTTATCAATGTTTCGGCTATATCATAATCATTACTGAGCATATGACCTCTCCCCTTTTTATGTTTTATTTTTCTCTGGATGTGAAAAAGTATATTATGACTGACCTGTAGGGATAGTCTATTGGATCTCAGTGTTGTATATGGAAACAATTTTTTTTAGTTTTCCATTTTATAATGTAATGTAAACCTTATGAATGTATCAAGTATGTCCAAGGCTACTAAACTAATCAGTCTTTCGATACTTGATATTTTGTGATCATGAAAGTGATATGTAATAATGCACCGACTCTGGGTAACTATGGTCAGGGAATTACTTCTTGTGTAATATGGAAAATTGGGGTGGTGAGTTTCCCTTATAAAAAAAAAATCAAAACATTAAAGGTAAAATTAAATGTAAAATATATTTATATAATAATGGAGAAATTTTTATATATATTTAAAAATAAAATTTCCATTTTAGTTAATAGAGTATGGCCAAAATAAATTGATGTATCAAATTTTTGAAATTATTCATATTGAGATTAATTCATAGAAAAAATATTTGTTAAAAAAAATCACTGATGAAGTAGACATGGTTTGATTATGGAGTTTAATAATATCTCATTGTTAGCCCCACTATATTAACCCCTTTGGTGGGGAGTTTTATTAATTTAATTATTGATAATAGCTTTGATCTAGACACCAATACGCATGATTAGTTATATGATATTCCACTTAAAATTTTTCATATTCTAAGGAAGCCATCCCTTACTTTTTTGGTAGTAATCACCCATTGTAGAATGATATGAGAAGAATAGATGTTTTCTTGGAAAATAATTTTCAAGGATGATCCCTAATATACCATAAGGTCATTTACAATGGATGTAGCACCCCAAACATCTTATGGTATGTTTCCCTTAAATACATTGTATTCATTAGGTAGCCTATATTTCATGAAACACTGAGCCACTATGGAAAAAAAACATGGTTACTTATAAGAGATAGCCATAACATAGCCAATAAACTTAAATTTACCAGCTTTGTGATTTGAATTTTAAAAATATGATATACACCCTTGTGTTTAAGATGATATTCAGAGTATGATTGAATTAACATAATTTTTGGTGAATAGTAACCTACCCTTATTAATAGTAACCTACCCTTAGGAATAGTAACATACCATTATGAATAGTAATATGACTCTAATGAATGGTATCCATACCCTTGAAGGTATAAGTGAATTTAGACAACCTAAATATGAAGATGAATATTCAAAGTGGTTATATATTTCAATTAAATAATGATTTAATTAAATATTTAATAGGTCATATATAGAAAAATATTTTTGAAAAATGGACTTCATTTTTACACGTCGAAAAATGGTTAGGATGAATTTTTGGGATTTTTCTGAAATGCTTAAATTTTTGATGAATAGTAAAATCCGATAATTCAAAATAAATGCTAAATAATGGATTAATTGAGTCATTGATGATGATCTGGTGATATAAGCCCAATTTGATCAAATTCACTTGCATATATTACTGTTCATGGTCATAGAATACTCACTATTTGTTGTCTTGAGAGGAAATAATAAATTAATGAGTTTTCTATTAATAAATCCCCTCTCTCCTCCACTATAAAACCCCCCTCTCACCCCCTTTCATTAACTCCTCTCAAGCCTTGTGACTTCTCCAAATTCTGTCGAAATACCTTCCGAACCGCCTCCCCCATGTCCAGCAAACTTTTGTTTCATAAAAAGACAAAAACCTCTCCTTTATGAGGTTCTCAAAGGAGGAAGTCTGAAGAGGTAAATTCCAATTTCAAATCCCTTCTTTTATTTTAAGTTCTTTTGTTTTTATTTCTTTTCTCACCTCACCTCACAAAAATATCATGATAAATTCAGTAACATACATGTACTAGAAGTTTTTCATTATAATGGTATATATTCCATTATCTTCTCTCCTTTCCCCACTTTTATTTGAAATAAATGAAAGCACCATTTGAGATGTTCTAATTTAGCACATTCAAGGACAACGGTATATCAATTTCTATTATAATATTTAATTCTGGACCAGAAACCATTTATGTTATGATTGAAATATATTATTATGTAATGTATCCTATTTTTAGTTCTATAATACTTTTGTACAAATGGTATTAAATTCTAAAGCAAAACATGTTCATCGTAAACAAACCCAACGATTAACCAAAACAGTTATCACTAAGGTTATATAAATATAAAAATCCGACTTATATATAAGTAACACAAATTAAAATAAAAACCATTTAATCTGGTGTATGTTCACTAATAGTGTATAACTTCATTTCTGGACAACCACATCCATATTATATATTTATTCAAGCTGGAATATAAGTAAACCGATCATTTAAAACCAAGTAAACAGACGAGCCTGAACAATGAAATTGAACCTTATAACCAATCAAAAAGGCCTAAATGAACTAAAAAGGATTATAATAAATAATTTACATATAAAATATGTTCTATAATTATTAATTAATAATCTGAAATTTTTTATTCATGTCTTTAATAACAATTCAAGAACACATTCAAGCATAAGGTAAGGGATCCTCTCTCTCCTTTTTTTTCAAAAATCCACCCTATCTTGTGTGGTTTTGATTTTAAATTATAATGATGGGGTTTTTTTCTCAAATCCCCCATACATCCATTTTTACATATAAATAATGATATACCACTTTACCTCTCATTAATTCTTTACAATAACACTCGTTAATGTGGCAAAATGTTTGTAAGAGGTCTTCCCATCTCACCTTCAATTCTATGGGATTTTCATTGTTTGCCTCTTATTTCATATATGTGGTATAGGTGTAAAGCCATTTGACATATGTTATCATGGTTCCCATTATCTTAATTGTATTTTTTTTACTCTTTTGGTAGTTATTAACTTTTTTTCATATGACTCAATTGAATACAACACGGTAACGAGCTTTGTCTCAATTTTCACTTCATTATGACATGCTTAGTAATTGTGCACCTACTCTTTCTTATGTGGTGTACCTACTTAATATTTGAATTCACATTTAAATTGAAATTATATTCCATTTAGATATCCATATTCTCATATCATTTATATTATTATTGTCTAATCCGTATACAATTTTACATACGATATTTATTTTGAATGCTGTTTTGACGGTGGAAATGTTGATAATCTGTATCCTATAATCTATACGGATAATGTAAAGAAATATTTATCTTGTATTAAATATATTTATAATGAATTATGTGTATGTAGATGTGTGTGGGGCCTGCTACATCCCATCGATGCATCAGTAGGTCTCATGAGACAAAACAGTTTGGCGACAGACCCATCGAGTTTGTTTCCAAAAATCAGACGGGTTTATACCTATAGAACTAAACTGTTTTTACAGTATTGTGGTCCGTGTTCCAGATACATGACGTCCAATTAATAAGCATTATATTTATTCATTATCAGGTTATTATTACTATCCACTAGGTTTTCACTTTGACAAAATCTATGGATTCAGTTTCATTCTTAGTTTATTGATGTCATTAGTTGTTCATTTATTCACTATGCCATTTTGATTATGTCATATTGATTATTATTCACTTATTATTGTACTCATACTTCTTCTATTTTTAACCCTCACTAATAATTTGATCTCACCTCTTTCATTGTTTTCCTTCTACAGGTTATGAAGTGGAGGACATTTATTGAGTGCTTGTGGATGCAGTTTTTGTTTTTCATTATGTATTGTATCTTGTAACCTTATCAAATGTAATTTGTGTTAATTTTATCTATCTAGTTTCTTAAAGACTACTAAATTGATCATTACTTTAGTATTTTAATTCCTTATAACCATTCCAATATCACATGTAATGCACAGTCTCTAACCTAGTGGGGTTGGGGTGTTACAATTGGTATCAGAGGATGTTTAGTCAGAAACATGGAAACTAGAGTAAGAAACTTATAGTAGGGAACAAATCCATAAGGTAGTATTTCAAGATAAAATTACAAGATCATACTCATATTTTGGTAATGAATGGATTATGTGGATATTTCAACTAATGCATACCTATCTAGATACGAGTAGGTACAGGCGGATCTGGCACAAGTGTATCTATGGGTAAAACCCAAACACACCGCTTTGAGCTAGACTTGAACAGGAACTGGTACACGACAACAGGACTTGCTGCACTCTTGGTTATGACACTCCCGAGGGATATGCTAAGGATAATTCATATTTTATTTACAATCCCTTATGAAGGATTGAAATGTAAATTATTCCTCAAAGACACCATTTTTCAGATTATGGCATTATCCATGCATAGGAACACAATTTAAGCTAAGTATTTTGTTATATTAAGATTACACATTATGATTAATACCTTGATCTAGTGTGTGCCATAATCAAGAGATGGCATCTAATGGAAAAAGGAGAATCAATACTCGTGGGCAGGGTAGGGATCTCCCTACTAAGAAAGTCAAAACAGTCAATGTTGGAGCAGATCAGATCATGACCATATTGGGACAACTTACTCATGTTGTAAAGAATAACCATTCCAAACCTATGTTGGATCGTTTCATGTGGTAGAAGCCCCCATCTTTCAGCGGGACTATTATTCAAGTGGTTTCTGAGAAATGGATCAAGTCCCTAGAAAATATATCCACAGCATTAAGATGCAATGAAAATGAAAAGGTTTTACTTGCAGTATATTATCTCAAGGGAGACATTGATCAATGGTGGTCCCTGATTCAAAATACCATAGAGTAATATGAAATAGATGATATCGAATGGAGTAATTTTAAGGAAATATTCTTTGAAAAATATATCCCTCATGAGAATCAAACTGAAATGATGCATGAAATTCTATTGCTTTAAACAAAAGGAATAAGACAATGTTTCATAGTATGAGGATACTTTTACGAGTCTGGATAGGCATGCCATAGATTACACATGTGACTCGGTAGACAAGATTGATCATTTCTTTGAGGGTCTAAAGCTAATCCATCGGTGGGCACTTGCTTCTCAGAAATATTAATCATATGATGGAATTGTATCAGGTGCTATCAAAACTGAGAAGGAATTTGCATGATAAAATATTTTCAAAGGAAACCAAGATAAGAAGTGCTACTCTAATAACAAAGGAAAATGAGAAGCACCAAAGAAGAGCAAGGGAACGAATAGTTTCCCATTATGCGCGAACCATGGAAAGAAACATCTCAGGTGATGCTTGAATGGAATGAGAGTCTTTTATATGTGCGGAGAAAAGGGTTATTGATCCGATGGATGTAAGGGGAAGAAACAATTCAACGATATTCAATGATAAAATTATAGAGAGATGGGACACTATGAAAATTAGTGTCCTAAAAGCCAAGGAAATTTGACATAGAAAAGGACAAGAGATCATGGGAGAGCTTATGCAATTACAACTATGGAGGTAAAAGTTTCTAATGATGTGGTGGCTGGTACTTTAATTTTTTCCTCAAACTTATCCAACACCATATTTGATTCTGGGTCATACCAATCATTTATATCTTCTCTGTTTTCCACGAAAATTATATATATCCAATTTGATTTAATAAAGGAGTTTCCAATCAAATCTCTTGGGGGATGTATCAGTGTAGAAATGTCATGTCGACTAGTCCCCCTCCAGTCACCAAAACGTGCTTTAGTTTCTAATCTTGTCATCATACCAATGACTGAATTTTTTGTAATTTTCGGCATGGATTGGCTGTCAAATTATGATTCGAATATTTATTGTAAGAAGAAGTAAGCCTCAATTTTTGAAAATGGTATAGAATACCTTGTATTTTGGGAAGAAACATCGCCACCTGATTCTTATCGAGAACCAACCATAGTAGATCTACTAAATGAAATACTTGGAGAGGAAGATAAACCAACATCTATGGGAAAGGAAATAAATCTTCAAATTGAATATGTGCACATAGTGCAAGAGTACATTGATGTATTTCCAGAGTATTTACATAGACATACTCTAGAGAGGGAAGTTGAGTTCTCTATTGATTTAATTCTTAGTGTGAGACCTATATCAAAGACCCCCTATATAATGGACTCTATGTATTTAGTGGAGATAAAGATAAAACTAGAGGATTTGAGTAAAAAAGGATTTATTCGACTTAGTGTTTCTCCATGGGGATCCATGGTTCGGTTTGTCAAGAAGAAAGTTGGATCCATGAGGCTGTGCATTGATTATAGGGAAATCAATGCTATTACAATAAAGAATAATTATCCTATGCTTTGTATTGATGATTTATTTGATCAACTCCATGGATCCCAATACTTTTTGAAGATTGATCTTCGGTCCGAATATCATCAGTTGCGTGTGAGGAAGGAATATATTCCTAAGATATCATTTCAAACCAATTATGGGCATTATGAGTTTACAGTGATGCCATTTGGATTTACTAATTCACCCTTTGTTTTCATGGATTTAATGAATAGATTTTTCAAAGAATATCATGATAACTTTTTTTTTCTGTTCATCAATGATATCCTGGTATAATCAAAAGATATTAAGATCACGAGAATCACTTGTAGATTATTATAGAAACTCTTAGAAGAAATGAATTATATGGGAAATTTGCATGTGTGAATTCTGGCTTCAATAAGTTTTTTTTCTAGTCCATATTGTCTCTATGTATGTAATCCTAGTTGATCCTATGAAGACAAAGGCAATCCAATATTGTCCCATTCCAACAAACATAACTGAGGTATGTGATTTTATTGTCTTAGTAGGTTTCTATCGGCATTTCATTTAGAATATTGCCCGACTGGCTAACCCACTAAAAAATATCACACTAAAAGGAGTTAAGATTTTGTGGAAAGAAGAGTGTAAAGAATTCTTCAATGAATTGAAAAGAATATTGGTTAATGCTCCAATTTTGACTCTTCCATCTGGAAGTGATGGATTTTTGACATAAAACGATGCATAAAAGAATGGGTTGGGTTTCGTCCTTATAAAAAATGATAAAGTTATTTCTTAGGCATCAAGACAGTTGAAGACTCATGATAAAAATTATCCAACTCATGATCTTTAGTTAGCAGCCATAATCATTGCTCTGAAAGTAAGGAGGCATTATCTCTATAGTGAGAGATGCACGATCTATATGGACCCCAAGAGTTTGAAATACATTTTCACACAAAAAGAACTCAACATGAGGCTAAGAAGATGGATTGAGTTACTAAAAGAATAATGTTTTTCAATACACTACCACCTAGGAAAGGATAATATGGTATAAGATGCATTAAGAAGGAAAGATCACGACCTTCTAACTCAAATGAGGCTTGAAAGTGATCCTATATTCATGGATCTACTGAAGATGGATATGGGAATTGTTAAGGAAGGGGAAACATCTTTTCTCTTTCAAATGATTTCTTAACCATATTTATTAGAGAAAATAAAAATCTCTCAATCTGATGATATGAATCTGCACAAGAAAATTAATGCTGTCAAGGATGGAAGACTGGATGACTTCGTGTATGGAGAAGGAGATCTGAAATTTGGGAAATGACTATGTGTTATATCAGTACCTGAGCTAAAAATGGAACTATTAAATGATGTACATAGCTCAAATTTCTCTATACACTCACATAGAACCAAGATGTACAGAGAACCGATGGAATATTTATGGTGGGATAATATGAAGTGGGAAATTGCTGACTATATATCAAGGTGTATAGTTTATCAACAAGTGAAGGGAGAGAGACAACATCCCAGAGGAGTGATACAACCTCTACATATTCCTATGTGTAAGTGGGATAAAATTACGATGGATTTTATCACCGAACTACTGAGGACACCTAGAAGGAACGACACAATATGGGTAATTTTTGATCATTTCACAAAAACAATACATTTCCATCCTATACAAGAGAATTTTCCACTCGAGCGCCTAGAAAGAATGTATATTAGTGATGTTGTAAGACTTAATGGTTCAACTGTATCAATTTTATCTGATCAAGTGCCCCAGGTTACATCATAGTTCTGGAAAAGTCTCTAGAAAGCTTTTAATACTGAGCTTTGTATGAGTACGGCTTATCACACCCAAACCGATGGACAGTCTGAAAGGACTATACAAATTCTAGAAGACATTATGAGGTCATTCCCTCTTCAATTCCAAGGTATGTGGGATCAATACGTACCTTTGGTGGAATTTTACTATAAAAATAGTTTCTATTCTAGTATTCAAATGGCTCTGTATAAAGAATTATAGGGAAAGAGGTGTCGAACTCCAACTTGTTGGGATGAAGTCGGTGAGAGGAAACTTATAGGCCCAGAACATATTGAAGAGACAATGACAAAGGTGATGTAAATTCAAGACCATATTTAGGCATCCCAAAGTAGGCATAAGATTTATGATGACAATCAATGAAAGGATTTGGAATTCCAGGTGGGAGATCATGTATTTTTGAAAGTATCTCCATCGAAGGGTGTCCTAAGGTTCGGTAAGAAAGGGAAACTGAGCCCCAGGTACATCGGGCCATTTGGAATTCTACAAAAAATCGAAGTTGTAGCTTACCATCTATAGATTCCGCCAAATCTCTCCAGAGTTCATGATATGTTCCATTGTCATTGATAATGAAATATATTACAGACCCCACTCATGTTCTCACATATGATAAAATTGAACTGGAACCTGATTTTTCATATTTTGAAAAGCCTACTGGGATTCTTGACACAAGAGATAATATAGTGATAAATCGGACAACTCGCCTAGTGACGATTCTTTGGAGAAACCAGAATATGCAGGAAGAAACATGGGACATGAGGATGTTATCAAAAATAATCACCCACATATTTTTGGTGGGGTTTATACATAAAATTTTGTGGATGAAATTTTAGAAGAAGGGAATTAATGTAGCACCCCAAACATCTTATGGTATGTTTCTCTTAAATACACTGTATTCATTAGGTAGCCTATATTTCATGAAACACTGAGCCCATATGGAACAAAACATGGTTACTTATAGGGGATAGCCATATCATAGCCACTAAACATAAATTTACCAGCTCTGTGATTTGAATTTTGAAAATCTGATATACATGGTTGTGTTCAATATGATATTTAGAGTCTGATAGAATCAACTTAATTTTTAGTGAATAATAACCTACCCTTAGGAATAGTAACATACCCTTATTAATATTAATATGACTTTTATGAATGGTATCCATACCCTTGAGTGAATAAATGAATTTAGACGACCTAAAGATGATGATGAATATTCAAAGAGATTATATATTTCAATTAAATAATAATTTAATTAAATATTTAATTATTCATATTTAGAAAATTATTTTTGAAAAATGGATTTCATTTTTGGATTTTAAACATCGAAAATTGGTTAGGGTGAATTTTTGGGATTTTTCTATAATACATAAATTTTTAATGAATAGAAAAATCCGATAATTCAGAATAAATGCTAAATAATGGAATAATTGAGTCATTGTTGATGATCTGCTGATGTGAGCTCAATTGGTTCAAAGACACATGCATATATTACTGTTCATGGTCATGGAATACTCACTATTTATTATCTTGAGAAGAAATAATAAATTAATGAGTATTATATTAAGAAATCCTCTCTCTCATCCACTATAAAACCCTCTCTCAACCCCCTTCAATTCACTCTTCTCAAGCCTTGTGCCTTCTCCAAATTCTGTCCAAATACCTTCCAAACCTCCTCCCCCATGTCCATTAATCTTTTGTCTCATAGAGAGACCAAAACCTATCCCTTTGAGAGGTTCTCAAAGGAGAACGTCTCAAGAGGTAAATTCCACTTTTAAATCCCTTCTTTTCTTTTATGTTCATTCATTTTTACTTCTTTTCTCACCTCCCCTCACCAAAATAGTATGATAAATATTTTAACATACATGTACTATAATGTTTTCATTTTGATGGTATATATTCCATTAGCTTCTCTCCTTTCCCCACTTTTATTTAAAAGAAATTAAAGCACCGTTTGAGATGTGCTAATCTAGCACATTCAAAGACAATCATTTATGGATTTATATTATAATCTTTAATTCTGGTCAATAATCCATTTTTGTAATGGTTGAACCATATTATTATGTATTATATTCTATTTTTAGTTATTTAATACTATTTTAGAATTGGTATTATGTTTTAAAGCATACCATGTTCATCGTAATCACACCCACTGATTAACAAAAACGGTTATAACTAAGCTTATATATATATATATATATATATTTGACTTCAATATAAGTAACCTGAATTAAATTTTAAACCATGTAATATCGTGTATGTTTACAAAGAGTGTATAAATTCATTTTTGGATGAACAAATCCATCTTATATATTTATCCGAACATGAATATAAGTGAACCGATCATTTAAAACCACGTAAACAAATGAGCCCGAACAATGAAATTGAACCTTATAACCAATCAAAAAGGAATAGAATGAACTAAAAAGAATAATAAAAAATTATTTACATATAAAATATTTTCTGGAATTATGAGTTAATTATCCTAATTTGTTTATTCAGTTCTTTAATAACAAGTCAAAAATACCTTCAAGCATAAGGTAAGGGATCCTCTCTCTCACTTTTATTCAACAATCCACCCTTTCTTGGTTGCTTTTGTTTTTAATTTTTAATGATGGGGTATGCTTTATCAACTCTCCCATACTTCCCTTTTGACATATAAATAATGTTATACCCCTTTACCTCTCATTAAGACTCTGCAATAACACTCGTTACCATGCCAAAATGTTTGTAAGAGGTTTTCTCATCTCACCTTCAATTCTGTGGGATTTTCATTGTTAGCCTCTTATTTCTTATATGCGGTATATGTGTACATCCATTTGACATTTGTAATCACGTTTACTATTATATTCATTGTATTCAGTGACTCTTTTGGTAGTTATTAACTTTTTTCTTATGAATCAATTGAATACAACATAGTAACGAGCCTTGTCTCAATTTTCACTTCATTATGACTTGCTTAGTAATTGTGTACCTATTATTTCTTTTGTAGTGTTCCTACTAATAATTTGAGATCCCTTTTCAATTGAAATTATATTCCATTAAAATATCCATATTCTCATATCATGGATATTATTGTTGTCAAAGCCGTATACCATTTTACATATAGTATTTATTTTGAATGTTGTTTTGACGATTGAAATGTTGGTGAATCTGTATCCTATAATCTATTCGGATAATGTAAATAAATAATTATCTTGTATTGAATCTGTTTATAAAGAATTATTTGGATGTAGATGTGGTTGGGTCCCACCAAAACCCCTCGATTCATCGATAGGTCTCATGAGACCAAACAGTTAGGCGATAGACCCTTCGAGTTTGTTTCTAAAAATCAGACAGGTTTCTACCCATAGAACTGAACTATTTTTATGATATTATAATTCACGTGCCAGATACATGACGTCAAATTAATAACATTATCTTTATTCATTATCAGTTATTATTACTATCCATGAGGTTATCACTATGACAAAATATATGGATGCAGTATCATTCTCAGTATATTATTAGAATTAGTTGTTCATATATTCACAATTCCATTTTCATTATGTCATATTGATTATGATTCAATTTTTATTGTACTCATGCATCTGCTATTTGTAACCCTTACTGAGCATTTTATCTCACCCCTTTAATTGTTTACCTTCAACATGTTATGAAGAGGAGGTCATTTATTGAGTGCTTGTGGATGCAGTTTTTGTTTTTCATTATGTATTGTATCTTGTAACCTTATCCAATGTAATTTTTTTTTAATTATATGTATCTAGTTTCCTCAGGACTACTAAACTGATCATTGCTTCAGAATTTTCATTCCCTCTAACCATGAAAATATCACAAGTAATACACCGACTCCAGCCTAGTGGGGTCGGAGTGTTATAATAGATATGAGATATATAGAGATTATGGGAGAATATATACTCTGATATTAATGAACAATTATACTTTTTAATGAAAATTAATAATGGAGAGAAATAAAGATGGATATATCATTGGGGTGAAAAACATTAATAATGGATTATATTTTCAATTTTGGGATTGATATTAACATGGGCGAGACTTTAAATATAAAAATGATACTTGTTAATACGATCTAACATGCCTTAGAGTCGTATATAATTATTCAAAGGTAATTAAAAATAAGGAATACAAAAATGACAAAAACATAACCACAATAACTGTATCCATAGATTACCTATCTAAATTCATGCTATAACTCAGTAGGCTCCACCAGGTCACGAGTTATATTATTACATCTCACTTTTCTATAAAATCTTAACTAGTGAGCATCAAATGTATATCAATTTTTTTTGTTTCATTTATGTAGAGGTACATAGTATTGGAACAATAAATAGATATTTATTGATCCTTTATCAGTTGGCTGGTGAACATCATAGAGATTGTTAATTATTTTCTTAACCATAATATGGATTGTGGATATTCCCTATCAATTTTGCGCAACTTGCAGTTATCCATCTACATCTGTGTCCTCTATAACTTCATTTCATGGAATTTTAATGACACGCCAATAGTATTCCATGATCCCAAATTGTATAAAACTATAAATTTTAAGAATTAATCATTTATTTTTTAAATATTAATAAGTTATATTCATTTTAATAATATAAGGTAATTATCTGATTAAAAGGAAAATTTATTTTTCTAACGAAATGGTATTTTCATGAATTATATGGTTTTATTTTGAATGTTTATTTATAAATAATATAATTTTATTTTGAAAAAATTATTTTTATGTTTGAATAAATAATTTAAATATTAATGTTTTTTGGTATTTTATATAAAATTTTGAAAATAATGATTTTTAATAAATATTAAAAAATTCACATTTTAATTTAAAATTATATTTTCTTTTCAACTATTTACAAAATAAATATATTTTTTGGAATATTTAAAAAATAAAATATGATAATTATTATTCCAAAACAGAATGTTTTTTTGTAATGAATTTTAATCAATAAATAAGTATAAGAACATTTTTATACTTGAAAAAGAATTTTTCTTGAAAATACATTTCCATCACATATTGTCTATTTAATTTAAAATTAAATAATATCACTTATATGTTATGAGTATTAGAAAATTTATTCCATGTTTGGAATCATAATATAAATTTTTTTAAATAGTTCCACATTGTTTTTTGACAATAAAAATAATAACCTTGGTAATTTTTGTTACCACATATTAATGTAAATAGATTAATTAAAGATAAAAATATTATTATAAAAAAATAACTGACTCTAAAACATGAAATAATTTTACAGGACAATTAAATTTCATCCATAATCAACCAATATTCTTTTATATGCATTTTCTTATTTTTCATTTTGTTATGATATTCAATGAATTTTATGTAAATAGAAGTAACAAATATCAAATTCTTGTTTTTAATAAGTATTATATTTTAAATATCATGATAACTTGATTTTATATTTTTTATAAGTAATATTTTGATAAATAAATAATTTAACTTCATTATGATAATTTATTTTTCATTTTTGGTGAAAAAATAATTACCTTAATTTCTTAGACAATGCTATCACAACAAGTTTTCAATTAATAGAAAATTTAAATAAATGGAATTAAAAATATTAAAATTAGTATAATTTGTAATAATTAATATGACCCCACATTTTAGAAAAAAAATAACATGTTAATTATGTATTATAAAATTATATTTGAATTTTTCTGGATGTTATAAATGGAAAGGTAATTAAATAGTTCTAAAATACATTGTATTGACATTTTATGATAATAATATTTTATTAAATGATATAAAATTTAAAAAATACTATTTTTTAAAATTTATTTATGATATGGTTTGATATATCTTCCATTTTCCATTATTACTTTTTTTTCATTTAGGAAAATATATTGACCCTCATGCACTAAAAATCATTATTATAACAATAAGTTTGAAAAGGTTTAGTGGGGTTTCAAAAAGATAAGGAACAAGTGTGATCCAAACAAGTCATAATTTTAATGGATGACATTATTTCGAATTATATTCATCTTGAAATTGAATCATAAAAATTTGGATACATTTTATATTAAATTTATATATTAAGAAATAATAAGAGGGTCACTTCCCTCTCTTATAATTGAGAACCCATTCTTCTAATTTCCTCACATATTAAAATGGTTTTGTTTTTAAAAATATCTTATCATATCCCTTCCATAAATCCCTCATCATATTAGAGTGGTCGTGGTTCAGAAAAAATGCCAACAATAAAAAACTATGGTCTTATGAAAATGAGACATTCAAAAGAAGTGGTATAGTTTTTGACCAAATGTTTTTGTTTTACTGCTTCTTCAAAATCCTTCATGTATTCTTCAAAAATGATGATTTGATAAAATCTGTTTATCTCACCTAATAATATTTTATTATATTAATTGAATAATATATATCTATACCCATCCTACATCAAATTTTAATGGAATATATTATTCATATGTACATCTGAATACCACCTCAAAAACTGATGTAATTCATTTTCTATCACCATCTGCCAAATATAGTTATGGTGGCATAATTAATATTAATATATAATATTCCAAAAATATTTATAATAAATATATTATTAGATATCACTTAATTCATCACATTTATATTCAATAAAAAATGATAATGTTGTTCAAGAATATGATGATTTTTTAACAATGTATGAAGTAAATTATATAATATTGGCCACGGATGTACCAGATTTTAAATGGGACATTGATAATAAAGTAAATATATTTTACTCTAGATTTAAACCAACATAAAAAATAAATTTAGATCCAATAGAATATAAAATTCATGAGAATGCTTATCATTATCCAGAGAATATTCAGATATATTTTTCTAACACATATTTTCATTAAGATGGAAAGTGTAATAAATAGTCAAGTTGGTATTATTTTTGGAATCCAACTGAAATGTTTTGAGGTAATCACCTAAAATTTTCCAATATTTGAAAAAAACATGGAATTATTAAAAGGTTCAAAAAAGTGTAACTAGTTTTCTATGATTGGTCATACTTCTTGTGACTACATAGAAAGTTGCTTATATCAATCAATGAATGGGTTAAAATATTTCCATCCATTATTGATATGTTTTTGTTATAATGAGTTGTTTCATTATGCTAGTGTGTGTTAAAAGTTAATTACTCCTAATTTAAATCATCATGATCCGAAACATAATTGTTTGGAAAGAGAATTTGTACCTCTACAATTTATGTTGGCGAATCGAATGAATTGGTGACACGCATGATATGTGTTTATTGAAATCATCCCATTTTACTATTTGAATAATTATTTTGAAACTAAATTATTTGTTGGAAATTTTCATATAAGTTAGGACAATCACACCCTAAAATTATGAAAGAACATGTATTGAAATATCGTGGTGGAATTATTAAAGAAACCAAGATTTATAAGACTACTCATATTATTATCAGTGGAATGGTCTTTCATAAAAAACTAATTGAGATACCACTAGTTGAGTTTGATATTATTTTGGTATGTATTGACATTAAAATTTTCATGATAATATAGGCTTAAGGGACAATTAGTTTTTGTTAAATAATTTGATATCTTTTATAGCCAACCAAGAAGAAAAAAATTGATTAGGGATAAAATTTGATGTTTTCTTATCCATTATTGTGAAACAGAAGAAACTATTCAAATTAGTGATATTCCATTATTGAGTAAATATATATATATATATTCTCTGAAAAATTTATTTATGTCATACCTGATTGGTAAAATGAATTCACAATTGACTTAGTGCATAATTCTAATCTAATATCAAAATTCCTCTATCGAATGGAAAAAATAGATCTTTAAGAATCGAAAAATATATTATAGGAACTTAATTATTAATATTTAATTCATCCAAGAACATAAATAGGGGTTTCTCTTATCTTTTTTTAAAAGTAAATGTGGTTCAATGAATCTTTCCCCTTTTTATTGATTTTTAATAACATTTATTTGAATAAAAAGTATCCTAAAATCATATGGATGATTTTTTTTATATTTAGGGAGAAAAATAATTGTTAGTGGTTTGTCCTAGGTTGGGGTACCATTATGTAGAGATAAATGAGTTGGATACTTTCAAGAATGTGTTTTGGACTAGATATAAGCATTATGAGTTTTAAATTATAACTTTTGGGATGTCATTTGATTATCTATATTTATGAATCTTAAAAATAGATTTTTTACATTATAATTAACATATTTTTGTGGTTTTTTATATATGATTTACTGGATTAATTTAAAATTCATGAGTACCCTGAAAAAAATGGGATTGTATTTTAATAATTAGAAGAAAAAAAATGTATTGAATAATTTAAAAGTGTGTATTTTTTATAATATATTTTTTCTTTGGTAATATTTTTTCTAAATATAGAATAACTATTGAACATGATAAAACCAAAGTTTTTGAAGAGTGGAAAAGGCCAAAATCTATAAGAGAGAAGTGTTTTTGTTTGATTAGATGGTTACTACATGCATTTTGTTAGAATATTTTCCTAGATTTCTAGACTACTGATTATGGACCCTCGAAAAGGAGAAAAATTCATCTTTGAAAAATATTGTGATTATTTTTTGGGAGCTAAATAGAAGATGTTTGATTTTTATAATTTTTTTCCATTCAATATTTAAATAGTGAAGACATCAAATACAATTATGATTTTTAAGGGAGTTAGTCGTATTCTAAGTAATAATGATTCGGTACTTTCTTATGTTTATGGAAATAGAAACAGATTGATTTAAGTTGTACTACACATGATATGGAACTAACGTCTAATTTTTTTTCATAAAAAAATATGGGAATCATTTATATAGTGTAAAATGTGAAATATATACAGATCATTAATGTATATAGTATATATTCCCAGAGAGTGATTTTAACATGAGGTATAAAAGATGGTTAGAAATGATCACAAACAATGATATCTTGATTCATTATAAAATTGGAAAATAAAATATATTATCCTATGATTTATGTTAGAAAAATATGGTTTTATTAATCTTGATAAGATTGTAACATGATACTTTGGTTAATGATTTGATGAATTTTTTCATTAATGTTGTGGAATAAAGGACATCCACTATGTTGTTTCAAGTGTGAGTACAAACATCAGTCTTATAAATAATTAAATAAGATTATAAGGAAGACTGTGAGTTATGTGAAAAGGTTGAACTAGTTAATATGTGTATATTTCATGAATTTAATTTTGAAAAAGATTGTGTTTTGAGATTTGGAAGGAAATTTTGTGACTATATTGAATCCCACTTGAGGAAAATATTGGTTATTGAAGGACATAGGTCACCATTTTATTTTCTTATTAATTGTAATATGATATAAATATTCCATGCATGGTATTATAAGGGACATTTAATGGAATGTGATATTATTGAATTTACCAAGAATGTTTTTACTTGTTAAAATTTTGAAGAAGAATTTTTTTTTGAAAGTCATGTGTCATCCTTTTATAGTACCATATTTGAAATGATAAATTATATCCATGGATTTTATTGTGGTATAGAAATTGAATTATTGTGGTAATAATGTGATATGGGTTATTTTTTATTGATTAAATAAATCTTTGTGTTTTTATCCAATTCAGGATACAATATATTTTTATTAGATTTATCAACTATATCTCAGAGAGATAATCAGGTTACATGGATTTTCTATCTCTATTGTATCTTACAGTGATCTTAGGTTCACATTATATTTTTTCAACGGACTTTAAAAGTCATTAGGTACTGGATTAAATTTTAAAACATCAGTTTATCCTGAATCTAATGGATTTTATGAGTGAATGATTAAATCCATAGAATACATGTTTCATAATTGTTCAATGGATCAACAATGAAGGTGGGATTTGATTATTTATTTGGTATATTTTTCTTATAATAAAATTTTTTATTATAACATTTATATAGCATCTTTTGAAGCATTTTATGTAACGTAGTGTCAGACTACATCTATTTTATGTCAAGATAGATAAATGGAATTTACTGTACTATGGTTGATTAAGGAAACTATTGAAAATTTTATGATGATTATGTACTATATGAGGAAAATTGAATGTTTGATGGAATGTTTTATATTTAATCAGAAGAAATGGTATTTTTTAATTTGTTGACTTTGATTTTCCTAAGGTACCACAAAGAAAAAATGTTATTCCTTTTGCTAAAAATGGGAAGCTATGTCCATGGTTTGTTGAACCATATGAAATCATGGAAAAGGTTAGATCATATTTTATAGATCATTTTTTCTTCAGATTTTATCTCAGGTATGCATGATTTTTCATGTGTCATTATCAAAATATTTTCTAGATTTATGTCATGTTTCGAGATATATGGTAGATCAATTTTTGTAGAGAAATTCTTATTAATGGATGAATTTTTTTATTCTTGACCATATATAGAGTTTATTTAGTAATAAGGTATTTCATTAGGTCACCATTTTGTGGAGAAACCATAAGGATGGAGTCGAAGCGTAGAAATCGGAAAATGTAATGAAGGAAATATACCATAACATTTTTATTAAGTGAATAAAATTATGATGGATTTATTTCTAGAATTGGGAGTATGTAAAGACCCGAGTAATTTTATAATAAATAATTCATTATTTATATATTATTGATTTATATTCACTATAAGAAAATTAGGTTTCATTTCAATCAAAAGGAAAAAATATTTATTTAAATATAAATTATATTTTCAGAAATATTATGGTTTTATTTAAAATCATGATTTATATATAATATATTTATTGTTTGAAAAAAATAATTTAAATTTTTATTCATTATTTTAAAATAATATTTTCCAATATTTATTAAAATTTTTGAAAATATTAATTTAACAATAAATAGTAAAAATTTTAAATTTTTATTGATAATTGTGTTCTATTATCTATTATTTATAAATTAGTAATATATTTTTAATAGTTTTTTAAATATAATATGTTAATTTTTATTAATGAATACAATTATATTTCAAAAATTAATTTTAAATGTGAATATAGAATAATATTTGAACATTAAACATGCATTTTTCTAAAAAAATTGAATACCTTTTTTAGTCTACTATAAAATGGAATTTTTCAATTTTTATGTTTTGAATATTATAAAATGGGTTTAATATTTTTAATAAGGAGGTTAAAATTCATTAAACAAATACCTTTTATTTTTGGTTCGTTTTAACAGTATCCATACTATTTTATATTACCATGGTGAATGGACAATTAGGCAATTAATGTCAAATTTTTTTTAAGGATTAAAATACGACATTAAAACTATTTAATTTTTTATTATATGCGTTCATTTTATCCGTAGAAAATGATGATTAATTTATATTATCTAAATTTCATTTGTATATAATTATGACCATATAATATTTTATGTAATGAAATTGAAAAAATTACACACTCTTTTTGTGAAAGTATAATATTATTAACATGGTGGTAAATAAATGATATTTATGTTTATAAATTGAATTTTGAAATAATTTTTTTAATCATATTAATTTATTTTTTATTCTTATTCAATAAATAAATAAAATAAATTATCACTTAATGTTGATTTAGTAATTATTCACATAATCTAAAATTAAAATAAATGACATTATCATTATTAAAAGTAGTAAAATATAAATGAAATAATGTCACCCTATAATTTTATTGATAAAAGAAACATGTTATGGATTTCTTAAAATATTTAATTTGAATTGAATTCATTTTCTTTATTTCATAAATGTTAAAGTAAATTAATAGTTCGAAAACTAGCATTTATTGTATTTTATGATAATAATATTTTATTAAAACATAAAAATTCTTAAAAACCCAATATAAATCAAAGTGTGTGTGATATGGTTTTATATATCTACCATGGTGCTTTTATGATACATTTTTTTATATATCATATATATCATTTCTCTAATGGATAGAAAACCCTTGTTAGTAAAGCACGTTAGAAAATAGTTAATGGGGGTTATAACTAATATATAAATATAAAAATGTTAACCAAAGATGTCAAATTTTATTGAATAATATTATTTAAAATCATCCAAACAATATATTGTAATATTTTTAAATTTGATTCATGTTTTCAAAAAAAATTAATTTATACTAAATTAATATGGAATTATATTCTATAAATTCCCCTCCCATCTCTTATAAAAGGAAAGGAGTTCTTCTCATTTACTCACACTTTAGAACACTTTTGGTTCACCCAATATCAACCCAAATATGTTCCTTATGTCCATAATAAAATCTTATTGGTATTTGTTGTCAATGATACAAAACATATAGGGAGTAAGGTGTTAAAAATGTTCTCTTCCAAATAATGTGTACTATTTTTAACAAGATTATTTTATTTTATTTCATATTCCTCCTATAATTATTTTTTAACCTTGATAATATAATATAATCACTATATCACATATAATTATAATTTATTATTTTAATTTAATAAAAATTATCCCTCTACATCCTCTATTAAATTGGAGTAGAATTCATAGTTCATGTATATGGTTGATAACCACATCGAGAACTAAGGTAAATAATTTTCCAACACCACAGATTATGGATGATTGTAATGATATTATTATTTTTAATATATTTTATTAATAAAATATTAATCATTCTTAATAGGTAATAATTCACATAATTTCTTACATTAACCTTTACTAAAAAATTATAACGTCATTCATGTGTATGTGTGGACAACCGCCTCCATGACGAAATATGATTTGTTTTTTACCAGAACATCACATGGGTTATATATATAAGCATATTAATAGAAAAAATATTTTATTTTTTATATTATTATAATTATTTAAATATAAAATAATTCTTACATTATTTCCATAATTATCTTAGAAAAATGGAAACATTAATCAAGTTTATATATGAACTACCATCTCCATGTTCATAATATATATTGTTTAACATAACCATAATTCATGATTGGTTTTAATAGTATAATAAATTTGTAAAAATGATAATTATTGTATCAATATTATAAAGGAAATGATTTAATAGTGATCTCTTTTAAAAAATCCTACCTACCAAAGTCATTTTGAATAATGATCTGAGTATTGTTAAAATATTTTATGTGAACATAGATGATTATGTAATTTTAAAGAACATTGTATTAAATAAAATCAAATGAATAATAAACTATAATAATTTATTATATAAATAATTAATTAATATAAATTTTTTTATTCAAGATGATAGATAACACATGTGATGAGTAAGACTAAGGGTAAGGGACATTCATATAAATATCCACTTTTACATGCTCCCTTCCATAACTATTAGATCCATTTCATGATTTTCAAAACTACATTATTAATGATTTTATAAATATATAAATCTATTGTAAAGAGAATTTTATGTTTATTTTCACTTTATTTCAAATGTTTTCAAAATGAATTTTTTAATAATGTTTAGTTATTTATTTATAAATGTTAAAAAAAGAATATTCTATTTTAACATAAAAGGAAACAACGTCTTTTCTTACCACCACAACATTTTTTTAATGCATTGATTCCATTAAAACGTATCATTTTTAATAAAATAAAAATATTTCTATTTTTATAGAAATTTAGGAATTAGAATGCATTTTTAATAGTATAGGTTATTTTTATATCTGAAAGTGATTTACATATGGGTTTATAAGATATTTTCAAAGGTTTTATGAAGAAAAGTGAAATGAGAATTTTTTTATTCATGATATGGTACCTGAGAATTATAATTGTGAAATGGTTGACCCTAATATATCTTATATGATGGTATTAACCCCTTTATAGCTTATAAAAATAGTATGATCTAGATAAAACATATATGATTAGTGTACCCAGATAATGACATAATGCATTCGATAATCAATCTTGTCTTAATAGAAAAGAATGAGGGAGTTACTATTGGGGTTATCTAATGGATATAGTTAGGATATAGTTATTTTTATAAGGGAAATGGATATTGCACTCTAAGTGACCCAAATGGTGTTTTATTTTAATACCATGAGTTTTAATAGTTTTGATTGATCATAATGTGTTTGTGTTGTTCATGCGGAAATGATTTACATCATTCACTCTTATAAAATATAGATAAAGGTAATAATTTCATTAGTTTGATGTTTTTCACTGGATTTCCATTTTTTTTTTCATGTTTCATCATATACATGACAAAATAATTTCCCAGATACATTTTTAATTCATAAACTCTAGTTAGAAATACATAAGAAGTGCACAAAAATTCTCACTCAAAACCATGGATGAAGACCCCATAGTTGAATCCACACGTAAAAAAGTTTATTTCAAAAAACAATTCCCATTAATTAAACAACTCACATCCCATACAAGGAAATGCACAAAAATATCTACATACAAGTAATAATCCATTTGTTTATTTTAATCACACCAAAAAACCATTTCAATGTTTTTACCATCACCTAAAAATTAATACAATTTCCATTTAAAAAATAAATATAAAAACACATAGATAAAACCAACTAACGTTGTAACAAAATCCCTTATATAAAATCTTACTCATACTAAAATTCATTTAAAAAAATACTTTTCATTATGTGATAAAGTTACAATTTAAATTCAATGGTGTAAAAAAATTTCTCCAAGACAAATAATACACTATTCCACCACAATCACATTAATGAAACACTCACTCTTTCAGTGTCTTAGAAAACAATATTCACACCTTTCGAAAAAATTCATAAAACCGTTCCCTAAAAAATCACACCAAAATAATCACATGAATGTAGCCATATCTTTTTTATTGTTCAAACTCATCACATGGGCTTTCTGAATGCCTTAAAACAAGTTTAAATCACTAAAAAAATAAATAAACTTTTTATTGAGTTTATAAATGGTTTCCAAGAATAAAAATATGACATTACACTTAAAATATACCCAAATTCATGCATGAAAACCATTTCCAAACTATTCCTTCACCAAATCTCTTGAAAAACTACTTTATCTTCCCTAAATCATATTCTAAGGTCCTAAAATACCAACATACCAGAATAAATATTCCTTATTTTGGAAAAACCACTTTAATCACAATCTCAACTAAACCACCTTGGAAAAAACATTTTGAATTCCTTAAAAAATTAATTAAACACATTAAAAAAATTCAAAACAAGACACATATAAAATACATGGACATTTCGTTCCAAAATCTTAATTAATAATATATGAATGAAAAATTATATCAAAAAATGAATTCACATAACAAAATTATGTTATATAACATGATTTAATTAATTAGGTAGTAAAGAAAAATCATTTGAAAAAATTAGGGCATGAAACCACATACCATGGGTGAAGAATTTTCCAAAAAATAGTGTGAGGCCCATCTACACCCGAACCGCACAACATGCATCTTTGAACAGACCCTTACACAATGATAAAACTACAAAAATCAAAATTAAACAACCTAAATTGAATCTGAAGACACTGAAAAAGGGAACCCCAACCATTATGTGGAAGAAACTACTAAAGGGGGGATATAGATGGAGGATGGGGATGGTGTGGTTGCGACCACCGCAGAGGTGGCCAGCTGACTAGGTTGCACAAGAAAAGGGCTTCTTCTGTAGGGGGTCGCACAACCAGGTGGAGTAGGTTTAGCCAGTATGGGGGATGTCGGGTGGTGCGAGGGGAGCAAGGAACCAAATATGGTGTCACACCAGTTGTGGGCCATTCTAGAGGAGTGGTACAAAAGAGACTAGCCATGGGGGGTTCATGAGATAGAGGAGAGAAAGCAAGAGAGGGGTGAGGCACTATACACAAAAGGGATGGATCCAGATCCCAAAACCATCAATAAAATAAGAAAAATTATAATATTAAAAATTATAATAATTATAAATACAAAAGTAATGTTATTATTAATAATAATAATAAGGTCAATAATACATATAATAATATTCATATTATAAACAACAACAACTGCAACAAATATAAAAATAAATATAAATTATTAATATGTTAATAATAATTATAATACCCTATAATAATATTATCATTATTATTAATAACAAAACATTCATTACTTTTATTTTTTATTTTATTTCTGCTTTCAATTTATTATTCATATTGGTAATTAATTAATTAAAAATGACAATAATTGTTTTAACACCAGGTAGGGCAGAAAGTGTCCTAAAAAGATGCATGGCATTGATTGTGCCATACCTATACACTTGATGCTGCCAATAACAAAACATTTATTTATCTATAAAAATGAAAATTTCCAATAAGTCTCATCCCAAAACAAATATTTAAATGATATATTAAATAAAAAAATAAAATTATTAGAAAAGTCATTGTGTGACAATTATCCCCACCATATTTAATCCCCCCATGGAAATCCAACCTAATGATGAATATAATGAAAGAATCGATACTTCGATTTAACACAAGGAGATTCCAAAATGAAAAAAAATGATTAGTTGAAAAGTAAACTACCAACGATAAAAGAAGATTACAATTCAATAACAAGAGGTTGAAATAGACAACCCAATGCGATCCACCCACCACCAATAGATTAAGAAACTCTAGTTGATCAATCGAATGTAATGGAACATTCATAATGTGATATCCAACCACTTGAGATAAAGCACCCTAGACATATCAAAATGATACCCACACCACATTCCTAAAAAAAGAAAAAAACATCCCAGTGAATACTCCCATAACCTTAATTCATCGATTCAATTGGGAATGCTCCAATAGCAACTTTTACATAAGGAAGTGACTTGAAATAAGGCATCTCCAAACAAGGACACCCATGCCAATTCAACAACAAAACCTTGACTAGATTACCAACAAGGGGAATCCCACACAGGCTACACACCATAGGGAATAGGATAACATCAATTCAATCCATAGGAATTTCAGTGACGCACATGATGTGTCTTCGTACAATAAGGACAATCTATCTTAACTGACCAACACCGACCGATATGGGATGAATAATATGGGATAACATTGTGGATTCCCACACAACCAAATCTCCCACCACAAGGTACCTGATGAACACAAATCCAAACTAAATAGAATACAATATATGGTTTACCACTCCAATGGAATTACAAATCTTAGATGATTTCAAAACTATAAGGGTTGGTGTCCTGAGAACCAACTATTTTTTACTTTGATTACATGAATGTTAACTTATTATATATTGTTCACTTCTCTGCATGAATATAATATAATAATGTCCTGGAATATTTGTTGCATTGATAATGTCATGGAAGATCCCCTCTATGATGAGAACCTTGAAATTCTATAACAATATTCTTAAATAAAGTTCTACGGTTGGATGACATACTATGATAGTACACATAGTATACAGACCATGATGTGAGAGTACTCATAAGAAGACGAGACTCTCTCTCATGGAGTTCGCACTTGGTAATCTCTAAGATGGGTTATTATGAGAACAGATCCTCTAGTAGAAATTCCACATGTCTTGGTGTCGTCGGACATTGCTATCTACGAGCATGTGTAATGCTCTTTAGACTGGAAGATTATCATTAACTCATGTCATGACACACACAATTAGATTTACTGACGAAAACTGTCACGCAGAAAGTTGTGTGGAAGTAGGGTATGTTGGGTTCATCACGAGTGACATGTTGTTAATGGATAACTAGAGGAAGGATTTGCCCCTTCCATTTATGGAAGTTGATATCTTGGCCCTTTGATTGAAATAGAACTATCAAATTAAATTCCATAGTCGTGGTGTGAATGACAGTTTATTTCAGGTAGTCAAAGAACGGAGGATCAAGCATATAGCTTTATGACACTACCATGAAACCTGATTGATGAGATATTGAGACAATGGGATTAAATTACACAGTAAGCATTCGTTTGTGGTGATACGTCAATGCGGAATCATATTCATTCTATTTTTTTCCTTGACCTGTTGCTAGATAGTAATCTTGGAATTTAGGCAAGCCTACCTAATTCCAAGGAGAAAGATGCCTAGAGGGTCACACACTATGTGTATTCAAGTATCTCAAGTAGAATAAAGATTATTCCCGTATGTGGTTTAATAATTAATCAAGGAAGCCTAAATCGTTTTAATAATGGAGGCAAAAGGAAATGAAAAACAAGATATACATGTTGTGTATTAAAGATTACATGTCGTGCAATTTATTTTGGAAACCAAGTACACGTCACGTATTAATAATTACACACTGTGTAGTTTTCTTTATGGAAAGGAAATTTTTAAATTAAAACAAGATAAATTCGCCATGTACATTGAATATACACGCCATGTAGTTTTCAATTAAAAACAAGCACACACCGTATATTTATTAATGCACACCATGTAGTTTTTCCAGTCAGGATGTTGAGGATATAATAGTGTGTTAAATGATATTTATTATAATCAGTGTGGGCTCATGTCAAGGAATTAATTATTCTACATGGGGTTTTCAATTGGAGTTAATGAAAAAAATAAAACCTGTAACAGGTTTATTTATTTTCATAACTCTATAACCCCTCAATACCGATTATAAACATCCTCACAACCCCAAATCATTTCCTACACAATATATATCTAGAGAATTATTTCAAGGCCGAAAGAACATATTCCTCAAAGAACACTCTCATGACTGAGAGAAATCCTCTTCCATCGGATCAAGACGATCTAAGGAGGACAACGAGAGCAATGTTTTCTCCACACTATCACCTGGAGAATCCTTTAGCGATGTCTAGAGATACGAGGTGCACGTGTGGATCACCGCTAGAGGAAGTCTAGACTTGGATTCTACGACGCAACGAATAATCACATCCGAACGTGATCAAAAACATCAAAGAAGAAAGAACACCATAAAGGTATTTCTTTTCAATTAGTTAAATTAATTATAATCAACCTATAATTATCCTAATTTTTTGTTTTAGGACATTCTATTTCTTTTGTCTATTTCTGTGATTCGATCTGTAGAGACTGGCGTTTATCATCGTATTGATCCCGTATTGATCATTTCTAATAAAAAAATCCAAGTGGGCACATCCACCCATGCGCTTCCGCTACGCCCAAAACCATCAAATGGTATTAGAGTGAGGTTACAATGTTGATTATAGTTATTTAATATTCGTTGATAATTTATGAATTTATATTTGATTCAATTCAAAATAAATCGTTCTATAAATCTAAATAAACGAGATTTGTTCTTCCTCCTTAATTTCTTGATTCATATAACAGTAACAGCCTTTTAATTATAATTTTGATTAAAATAAAAACGAGGAACTCATCCGGAGGAGCCTCTCTTTTTGACTGTACAACACGGGATTACACGACCTGTAATTAAAACTACACGCAGTGTACTTAGGTACAACGAACCATCACTGGTCAGCCAAACCACATCGTGTGAATTGAATATACCTAAGTAATAATCATGCCATGTTGACCAGAATTGAAAGGTACATAGAAACCAGAATACACGGCATGTATGTTGGAGAAACATGCCGTGTAGTCTGTTTCCGCCCAGGTGAAGCCCTGTACAAGGATAAGCCACGCACCACATACACGGGATCGCTAGGCCGGTTACCGCATAACAAGGAATTAAATTCCATATATGATATATCTACACACCCTGTACTCCAAAATTTCCAAAGTAAAGAAAACACACCAAAGATCCCAGCGTGAACTTTGGATAAATAGTGAAATGAAATACACACGGTGAAATTATAAACTACACGCTGTGTACATTCTAGAAATGGAAATTCACAAGGTTTCCTCCAATGTACAAAGATCCGTACAAGGAATATGGATGTGAATAATCTCAAGTAAATTCAGAAAGGAATTTAAGATAATGAATTAATTAATTATAAGATCATAATTAATTAAATTCAAGCACAACTTATCTTAAATGAAAGAACAGTTAAAAGAATTTGAATTCTAAATATGCATTAATGTCGTTTCATGCTATGGATAACCATGAGATAGTCCAAAGAACCTTTGTATGTATATGGTTTCAGTTAAATTTTTTTTAATTTAAATTTGTTGGCCTGTGAGCCTTTTTCCAATAAAATTTAGGGTCTGTGTGCCCATGGATTCTTTAATGTAAAACCACGTAATGGAGGATCTCCCAAGAAAGAGGAGACAGTTCAAATCCGGAAGCCGAGGCGAAACCGACGCAAGAAGATACAAAGGTGGACAGGTGGGAGCTGCAAAACACGAACCATGAGGTTCAAGATGTTTTCCCTAGGTTAGGGTTTGCTTATCAAAACAGCTAGATAAACTAACCAAATAGAAGCTCATAATCATACCATCTTATTTTATTTATTTCTGATTGCATGTTTTATTTATTATGTTTGTGTTGTCGCGATCACATAATTAATAAAATGAACAAGCATGCATGTATATAATAAAATAAAAACTAGACTATGCGTAAACATTATCAGAACATGGTTAATCACTTATGAAAGCATCACTTAATATTAACAAGCATGTGATAATGCGAAAAGTACGCATAAAGTACTAAAATCCCTCAATACCATATTAAGTCAGACCAAGCCTTCCGTTACTTGATTACGGGAAAGACTCAATAAAACTATGTGTTTGACCAACCCGTGTTGGGACATGTACTTTTATAAAGAAATCCCTTATAGAAGGTTTCAGGTTTACACAACAATATTACATCAAGAGACGTATACCTTGATAGAATTGGTGTAATATTGGAGGCAATAGTTGAGGAAATCCATGTCATGTTTTCAGGATTGGGGAATCCACTCAACAGATCAAGGAACTGTAAGCTAACAGTTAGTAAAGACCTGCCTACCTAAATACCTTCAAATAGCTTGACCAACCCTTGTTGGGGTAATGCGAATGGGAATATGGATCCTTGACACTAGAATGTCAAATAAACTGGAAATTCCGAGTTCAATGGTGAGGGCCATTCTGACTTTGATAAAATAGTGAGATTATTAATTAGTTCATTCATTATTTCTCATAAATTGTAATCAAGAATGTAGTAATAAATCTGTCCTTTTAAATTGTATAATCAAGATGAAAAACTCATCAACCACATTTTCTCTGCGACCAATACTAGATAAAGATAATATCCTCATCGTCAGTAACTTTCAAGAATGGTTTAGGCGCATTCTTGTTATCCTACACCATGAACAAAAGTTTTACATGCTAGATTCCTAACTTCCTGATTCTCCTGCCCCAGGGGCGAGTGATGAAGATTTCCTGGTCTATGATCAACATTTGAATGATGATCTCGATGTTCAATGATTAATTCTATCATCGATGTCTAGTGAGCTCATTAAGCCTCATGAAGACATGGATGCCTATAGCATGCTCGAGCACCTCCGTGGTCTATACTAGGAGTGAGCAAGACAGGAAAGGTTTGAGATATCCAAAGCTCTATTTCAGAGCATGCTTGGACAGGGTTCCCCAGCCCAGCATCATGTAGTCATGCTCATTGGCTATATTGAGTGCTAGGAGGTTCTAGGGTTTAAACTCCCTGAGGAACTGGGTACGAATCTCATTCGTGCATCACTCCCCTAGAGCTTCTCAAACTTTTTTGTGATCTTCAACATGAACAACATTGAGAAGTCTCTTTTTGATCTTATTATCCTTATTCGCCAAGTGGAAAATGACATGAAGCTTGAAAAGCCTTATTTTCTCAAGGTGAACAAAAGGAAAGGTAAGGAAAAGAGCTTTAATCCCAAATCTTCTTCAAGTCCTTCTATGAAAAAGAAGATCAAAGAGGAGGCAAAGGAACATGATGTTGTTTGTTTTACATGTGGAAAGAAGGGCCACTGGAAGAAAAACTGCACCCAGCCAAGGAAGCAAGGGGAAGCTTCAGGTGAGTTTGTTATCAAATGCAATCTACCTATTTCTACTAATAGGGTATTACATATTTCTTGTCGTGATCACATCTATATCCAAATACAAGAACCAATTAGATTTAAGAAGATTGATCGAGGGGAAGTAGATCTTCGAGAACCCAACACAGCCAGACTTGCTGTTGTAGCTGTCGGGGACTACCACCTCACATTGCCTATGGGGATGGTCTTGGTTTTGAAAGGATGTTATTATGTACCCTCTGTAACGAAAAACATTATTTAAGTATCCAGATTAGATACTAATGGATTCATCTTCAAGTATGGAAGTGGATGTTGCTGTTTTTATAAACATAGAATTTGTTTTGGGAGGGAACATTTATATAACGACCTTTATGTGTTAGACTACACAAACCAAGTAATGGAAATCTATAACAATGTTAATTCACATGCCTCATACCACACCTGACATTGGCATCACCGGATAGGTCATGTCAATTAGAATCTTTTGAAAAAATTACATCAAGATGGGTATTTAGATTCTCTCGAACTAAACCCACTTGGTGTATGTCATGTGTGTCTACAAGGCAAAATAACCAAAGCCCCATTAAATGGGAAAGGTGAAAAAGCTAAAGAGTTTCTATAATTAGTTGACAAAAATGTGTGTGGCCCATTTCCAGTTGAATTAAGGGGAGGGTTCTCGTACTTCATAACTTTTACTGATGATTTTAGTATATATGCATATATCTACTTAATGAGGTATAAGTCAGATTCTATTGATCGGTTTAAAGAATACAAGAATGATGTTGAGAACCAGTTTGGTATGAAGATTAAGAAACTCTGCTCAGATAGAGGAGGATAATATCTTAATCAGGACATAATTGATTTCTTACGGGAGTTTCGTATTCTATCTCAAATCACTCCTCCTTACACACTACAGTGGAATGGTGTAAGTGAAAGGTGTAACCACACACTGTTGGACATGGTGAGATCAATGATGAGTCATGTGAGTCTTCCATTATCCTTTTGGGGATATGCATTACAAACAGAAGTGAAAATACTAAACCAAGTACCAACTATATTGATAAATGGAATTCCATACGAGTTATGGAGTGGACACAAATCCGAGTTATCTAATTTACATGTGTGGGGTAGAAAATAATTTGTTAAGGACTTTTTAAGTAACAAACTTGCACCCCGAGGCACAAAGTGTATCTTTATAGGATATCCCAATGAAACAAGGGGATATTACCTATACAACCCCTCTGAAAAAATGGTTACAGTGGCAAGACACACCATATTCCTTGAGAGGGAGCACATCCCCAAAAGTGATAGTGGGAGCGAGATAGACTTCAATGAAGTCAAGGCTCATGATACACAAGAGTTTGTACAAGAATAGATTTCAGAAGGCCTAGTGGAAGAACAATCTGTTCCAGAGACACTAGAATTGCGTAGAAGCACGAGATAGGTGAGAGAACTAGAATGATACGGTTTTCCTGTAACTGTGGATGGTGACTCATTATTGGAGGAAAATGATGATCCAATTACCTATAAGGAAGCAGTTGAAGGCCCAAACATTGCCAAGTGGCAAGAAGCCTTGAATTCTAAAATGGATTCCATGTACCAAAACCAAGTATGGATTTTGGAAGATCCTCCAGTTGATGTAAAGCCTATTGGTAATAAAAGGGTATTCAAGAAGAAACTGGACATGGAGGGGAAATTTAGCACCTACAAGGCATGACTAGTTGCAAAAGGTTTCAGACAGCATCAAGGAATTGACTATGATGATACTTTTTCACCGTCCACGAAGAGGAAATCCATTTGAATCTTATTGGCCATTGCCGCTTACCATGACATTGAATTTTTTTAATTTGATGTCAAAACATCATTCCTTAATGGGAACCTCAAGGAAGATGTCTACATGTCACAAACCGAAGGGTTTGTGACTCTAAATGATTCCAACAAGGTATGCAAGTTGCAGAAATCCATTTATGGATTAAAGCAAGCATCAAGGTCATGGAACATTCGTTTTGATGAAGCTGTAATAGAATTTGGATTTGTTAATAAGGAATGTGAGCCTTGTGTCCACAATAGGTTTAGTGGAACTACAGACGTTTTCCTAATAGTATATGTTGATGACATATTACTAATTGGAAACAAAGTACATGTCTTACGCTCAGTTAAGGAATGGTTTCATAAATGCTTCTCCATGAAAGACTTGGGTGAGGCAGCATATATTCTTGGGATCAAGATCCATCGTGATAGATCCAAGGGAATGTTGGGCCTGAGTCAAAGTACATAAATTGACAATATACTGAAGAGATTCAGTATGGAATAGTCCAATAGGGTATTGTTGCCGGTGTCACATGGCATTCATCATTCCATGAAAAATGTGTCCTCAGACTAATGAGGAAAGAACTAGAATGGAAAGGATCCCTTATGCATCTGCGATTGGGTCAGTCATGTATGCTATGATATGTACGTGGATAGATGTTTCTTAAGCATTAAGTGTAGTAGGCATATATCAAGCAGATCTAGGAGACCACCATTTGATGGAAATAAAGAGTTTCTTTAAGAATATGAGGCGTACTAAGGATATGTTCCTAGTTTATGGAGGGGATGAGGAACTATTCATTAGAGGACATGTATATGCTAGTTTCTAGACTAATCAAGATGACATGAAGTCGCAGACTGGATACATCATCAGTTTTTATGGAGGTGCAGTGAGCTGGAAGAGATCAAAGTAAAGTGTGGTGGGAGATTCTATAGTAGAGTCCGAGTATATTGTAGCTTCTAAGGAAGCTAAAGAATAATTATGGATGTGAAGCTTCGTCCAAGATCTGGATGTAGTACCAAGCAGTAAAGATCCTATCACACTATATTTGATAATTCTGCAGTGGTGGCACATGAAAAATAGCCAAGGTCACATCAGTGGAAAAAGCACATACATCGGAAGTATCATCTCTTGATGGATTCTTCTCAGAGATGTGAAGTTGCAGTGAGCAGTATTTCTACAGAATACAATGTGGTGGACCCCTTGACTAAAACCTTGACTCAGCAGAAACATGATCATTATGTAAGGTCTAGAGGACTAAAAGTCATAGGCAGTAGGCTCTAGTCCAAGTGGGAGTTTGTAAAGGTTGGTGTCCTGAGAACCAAGTGTTTTGTACTTTGATTACATGAATGTTCACTTATTATATATTGTTCATTGTTCTGCATGACTATAATATAATAATGTCCTGGAATATTTGTTTCATTGATAAGGTCATGGTAGATCCCCTCTATGATGAGAACCTTGAAATGCTATAGCAATATTCTTAAATAAAGTTCTATGGTTGGATGACATACTATGATAGGACACATAGTATATAGACTATGATGTGGAGTACTCATATGTAGACGAGACTCTCTCTCATGGAGTTCTCACTTGGTAATCTCCAAGATGGGGATTATGAGAACAAACCCGCCAGTAGCAATTCCAAATGTCTTGGTGTCATTAGACATTTCTATCTATGAGTGTATGTAATGGTCCTTATACTGGAAGATTATCATTAACTCATGTCATGACTCGTGCAATTAGATTTATTGACCAAAACTGTCACAAAGACAGTAGGCAGGAAGTAGTGTACGTTGGGTGCATCATGAGTGACATGTTGTTAATGGATAAGTCAAGGAAGGATTTGTCCCTTTCATTTATGGAAGTTGATATCTCTGCCCTTTGATGGAAAAAATATTGTTGCATTAAATTCCATGGCCATGGTGTGAATGATGAGTTTATTTCAGGTTTTCAAAGAACGATAGATCAAGCATATAGGTTTATGACACTACCATGAAACCTGCTTGATCAGATATCGAGACAAAGGGATTAAATTACACAGTAAACATTCGTATGTGGTGATATGTCAATGCGGCATCAACTTCTTTCTCTTGGGTTCCTTGACCTGTTTCTATACAGTAATCTTGGACAATAGGCAAGCCCGCCTAATGACACTGATAAAGAGGCCTAGAGGGTCACACAGTAAGTGGATTCAAGTATCTAAAGTAGAATAAAGATTATTCCTGTGTGTGGTTTAATAATTATTCATGGATTCGTAAATATTTTTAATGATGGAGGAAAAAGGAAATGAAAAACAAGATATACACTCAGTTTATTAAAGATTACACACCGTGTAGTTTTCTTTATGGAAAGGAAATGAATAAATGAAAACAAGATATACACACCATGTACATTGAATATACACGCTGTGTAGTTTTTAATGAAAAACAATTACACACCGTGTATTTATTAATACACACCGTGTAGTTTTTCCATTCAGGATTTTGAGGATATAATATTGTTTTAAATGATATTTATTATAATCAACATCGACACATGTCAAGGAATTAATTATTCGATATGGGGTATTCAATAAGATTTAATGAAATAAATAAAACGTGTAACATGTTTATTTATTGTCATAACTCTATAAACCCAAACACCCGATTATAAATATCCTCAAACGCCAAATCTTTTCCTACACACAAAATCTCTTGAGAATTATTTCAAGGATGAAAGAACCTCTTCCTCAAAGAATGATCTCTAGACCGATAGAGATCCTATTCCATCGGATCAAGATGATCTAAGGCGGACAACGCAAGAAAAGGTTTCTCCATGCTAGCACCCGGAGAATCCTTTGGCGACATCCAAAGATACGAGGTGCACGTGTGGATAACCGCTAAAGGAAGTCTACACTTGGCTTCTGTGATGTAATTATGAATCACATTTAAATGTGATCAAAAACAACAACAAAGGAAGAACAACACAAAAGGTATTTCTTTTCAATTAATTAAATTAATTATAATCAACCTGTAAAGATCCTACTTTGTGGTTCTAGGACTTTCTATTTATTTTGTCTATTTATCTGATTTGATCCGTGGAGACTAGAATTTATCGTCATATTGATCCCGGATTGATCATTTCTAATGACAGAAATCCATGTGGGCACATCCACCCACGTGCTTCCGCTGCGCTCGGAACCTTCAAAAACAAAATCTAAATCAAAACAAAATTGCAAGGTTTTTTCATATGTGAACAACCACCAACGGATCAAGTAATATCAAAAGGTATATATAGATTTCTCAATTACAAGAGTTTGGTGAATTCTATGTTTAAAAAAATACAATTTTTTCCCAATGAAAATATTTGTTTTAAAAAGTTTAGAAAGATGGATTAACAAACTCTCTTTTGTTCATAACAAAGGAACAAACTTCCTTCAGATCAAAATAAATAATTTAATATAGAAACATTAAAAAATGTTTACTTAGTCAATGATGATAGATTAAATCATATAGAATATTATTTATATCTGAGAATACAAGAATAAAAAATAGTAATAATGTTACACATTCCTGCTTCACCAAAATGTAGAGGATATAAAACATGTAACAAAACAGGACATGTGTAAGAAATATTTTAACCCAAAGAGAATGGTATCCAATAATCTTGGATAAAGTTACATTGATGTATACTTTCAAGAATGTATATCCTACCCACACCAGGGTAATACCTCGATACGAATATCAGAATTTGTATTTATATCCTCATAAGTCATCAATATCTATGTGATTGATACCACATTATACCTATCACTGGAAGCACTCAATTGATAATAGAAACAACCAGATTAGATGTAGTCGTGTTTGAAATTATTTTCCTCTGATTGAACAATATGTTCATGGAATTCTCACATGGAATATTTTAGTTGAGATCTCATAGAGCATCACTTCATTCGAGACATAAACTCTATCATTATAGCATGAAAGTTGAAATTTCTGGGTATTTATCGGCATTGAATCCAACCGTCAATATCCTCCTATAACTGTCATATTGTTCCATGAATTTTAGAGTGTCATGTTAATGTTCCAATAAATAAATGGATCATTTATAATAGGTTTGATGGTATCATTTTATAAAACTATATATATGAAATATTAATAATCTTAAGAAAACATATCACATTTTAGATCTAATAATATGAAATGTTAAATTAATGAAATATGATAATGGTAAGAAAGGAATCTAGTCATATTCATAAGGTAATGAAAATATAAGTCTAAGAAATATTGATAATCAGATTATGAAAGAATATATAATTAAATTCTAATTTCAGAGGAAATCATATTTTGAATTTTAATGAATTTAGTTTCATATTTATGAAGAAAATGGATTTTGATTTTAGAAGAAACCAAAGTCCAGATTAAGAATAAATCGATGTTTGATTTCAAGAGAAACTAGAGTCTGATTTCATTAGCAATTACAGTATAATTTCTGAATAAATCAGATTATGATTTAAGGGGATGTCCGAGGCTAATTTCAAAAAAAGTAAGTCTGATTTCAGCGGTTATCATTGTCTAATTTAAGGTGAAATCAGAGTTTTATTTCAGAATATATCAATGCAAGTTTATCGAATAAATTATGGTCTAATTTAAGGATAAATCAAAGTGTAATTTCAAGAGAAATTAGAGTTTGATTTTACAAGAAATCAAGGTATTTAATTTAGGAGAAATCAAAGTCTCATTTCAGAATAAATCAATGTAAAATTTATTATAATAAATTGGATTCTAAATTCTATTTAAATCAATGTATACAGAACTATAAGGTTATCATTTAGATAAAAATCCAATTTTTGTCTAAAAATCATTTTAGAACCAATTTAAGAAAAAAATCAAATAATTCATTAGAAACCATATCTAAGGATAAAACCAGTCATAGAGAAAGAAAATTTTGCTTAATAAAATATTTCATTGAGATATAGACTAGTCCTAATTAAAATGAGTTTGTGGGCATCAAAACATAAAAGGGATGAAACAATCATATGGATATTTATTCAGCCAACAATCTCCCCCTTTTTCAAAATCAAAAACATAAATTCATAATAGAATATAATGACTATGGTTTTCATATTTGTATATTAAAAGAAATAAAGATATTCCTTTTTGTTTATAGATCATGGTGAATATGACTAACTCCCCCTTATATTTGGGAATCCATAAATAGCATGTTATTTTCTATCAGAGAGAAAAAAATAGTCCTTACTTAATTACTTATTCTTTATATAATCACCCACTTAATTATGTGTTTTCATCCATTAATTTAGCATTATATTTTCTCATTATTTTCTACCCCTTTGTTATTTTTGAAAATAAATGCAGGGAATGAAATAAAATAATTATACCTGAAAGGATAGAAGTCATATAAAACTAAATAATGGGAAGAGAACAAATTTTTTTAAGATAAAAATTGTTTTTTCAACAAAAGAGCGTATTTGAAAAGAAAATTATTCATCCAAATTTTTATTCACCTTTGACATCAACATTTTCAATGTTACGTTTAGCTAATTCAATTCATTATGATTATCTTCAATCTTTTTTGAATAACTATTACTGATATTTATTTATCATTTTGAGATCATATATTATTTCTGCATGGGAATTGAGTGTTTCACCTTGATACTTGTTCAATCCTTTCTACACATTTATATTTTTGTCCATTTCTTCAGATATTTCCCTATACCTTTTCAGATTTAGAGTAATGGAATTAAATATCCCATTAATTATTTTTCTTTTTTATAGAGGCTAATTTCCTATTATTTTAGTTTATAAAAAATACATTTTTATAAATTATTGATCTACTAATCGGACATATAAAATGCATCTTTCTCTGAATTAGGGAAATAATGAAAAATGTTACGATAATGATTTGGACCAATTTTTGATTTCCTTGCAAGAATTTCTAGTAGCATCATAAGTGAAATGAAATGTCTTGAACTATTCTTCAAGTTTGATGAAATTTTCAATAATAATTCTTGCATAATTTAACTTTTGATTAATTGTTTTAGGAATTAGTTGACATATAAAATCAATGGTTTGAATGAAAGGGATATAATTCACATGTTTCATCAAGGACCAAACAAAAAAATTATATTCTAATGAATATGAATACTCTAACTAGATTCGTTTTTGGTAAAATTTTCTCATCTTATTTCCACCTAGATGTACCAATAACTTCCTTATCCACTTATGCAATAATATATTTCTTAGAGGTGTCAACAATTACTTTTTTTCCATTGCCATACATAAAATTTTCTTCTCAACTATGTGAGATTCATTCTCTTCATCTGAAACATGGATTATTTTATCATCATCATCATCAACATCTCTATAAACACTTTTATTAAAAAAATTAATAGGTTTTTCATCAAATTCTTTGTTTTACTTGTCATAGACATTTCTACCTATATCATCAATAATTCTTTCATTTTCAGATGGAACATTATTAAACTCATCCTTGATATGATCATCTTTTTGAATAGATTTTCCTTCTTAAATAATCTAGGTGGAGGATGCCTAGGATGTTCTTATTGAAATCCTGTTAGAAGGAATATCCTTCTCATTATATTATTCTAAAATTTTTAACACATCAAATCATTCCTTATCCTCTTACTCTACTTCTTATACATGATTAAATCATACTTCTACAGCTATTTCATACAGAATTAATGTATCTTTATTCTCTTATTTAGTACCGGAGTCCCAGTTTGCATTGGTTCTCCCAAGAATGATTTCTATACCTAAACATGTTCAGACGACTTCTCGGTGTCTCTTAGAAAATCATGGACTATTTTACCTTTAGACATTTTCATCATCATTTTCATATCTTAAAATTGTCTCTCAAGATCTTATGATGCTTGGATTTTTATGAACATATCCTTAGTAGGATAAAAAAAATCGATCACATTCATTCTTCTTCATTTTCATCTCTCACGATTTGGATTTGACCTCCTTAGAAATGGTCCTTTGTTTCTTGGGATTAGTTGGAGTAGATTCTGGTTCAGTAGCTGGTGATTTTTCCTGTCATTTTTGTTCATTTCATGTTATATTCTTGGTTGTTTATTTGGATCATTCTATAATATACCCATTCTTTCTGGTAACTTGGTTATCATTATCACGAAGCCTGATAAATCTCCCGAAAAAATTGAAACAGATTTTATCCTTCTGAAAGTATCCTCACATATCATTATAATCATTAATGTTTTGGATTTTGAGTTTCATGCGAGTTTTAAAGATTTTATGCACAAGACAGTGATCATAGAAAAGATCACACTACAATTTGTTTTGGGATTTAATTGTTCCATTATAAATGTTGTTGCTGTTTAGAATAATATACTTGAAGAGGTTTATATTTGAAAAATTCACCATTAAATCCATCATAACGATATCTCATATCTTTAAAGAATCTTTATCTTTGTTATTTGGAATAAAAAATCATTGCATCCAAAGAACAAAAAATATTTTGTTAGTTGAAAGATGTGGTATGTTGGGAATCACTACAATATTAAGACTAATACATTCAATATCCTTATATTTATCAAATGATCATTCCTATTTATTTAATCTGTGTGAGAAATATATTTCATTTCCTTCGTAGGGTATATCAAAGATACTAGAACCCTTATTGTAAGATAGAGAGTAAGTATTTATACAACTCTTATATGAAAATATTTCTTTTCCAAATTATTTATAGAACTATATAATATTATAAAATTTAATAATTAATTCATCATATTCCAGATCATGATTCTTTTCATTAGCTATGTAGAGGATTTCCCATACAATGTTCTTTATTTTTTTCTAAAATCAAATAGTCATACTTGGAAATTATATTTGGATCTACCAACCTTTCTTTGAATATCAAACAATATTAGAGTTGATTGTCTAATGAAATATTAGTTTTTGAGGAAACCTAAATAGACATTTGGAGTAAATTAAAATGGAAACCTGAATGGAAGGTTTTGATGATCCAAAGGTATTCAATACAAAAACACTAATAAAACCGATGTGAGGCATGAATAGGGAGTCCCTTTATATAGGCTTCATGGTTATGGCTCATATTATAGAGAGAATCCAATTGTTGAGATTTAATCAATTTGATTTTACATTTGAAATCAATGCCAAAGAAGGTTGTACATGTTCGGATCATTTGAGGTTTTAAGGAAAAAATCATATTTAAGAGAAATGAATCTACTATGTTTTTCTTCAAATATGATTTAAATACAAAAAAATAAAATTATGAGGATATATGTAAGGAAACATACCATACAGATTACTAATAAATATTTTTCAGTATTTATAATCTTATTATTAAATAACTATGGTTCAAGAATGTATTATTTTTGAATGAAAACTATATAGGTTATTAAGATTATAGGCTAAGAAATAGTTTTTGTAAAAGGTTAATAAAAAATAAAAATCATATGTACTCCTCCGGTGAAAATGTATATCTTACTGATTAGATGTGGTTTAAAAAAAGTAATATGGATGATTACCATATTGTTATCATTCCGTACTTTTTTTAAAGTATTCAAAACTATTTGACGTTATAGTTATTTTAAACATGTTAGCAAGTTGAACTTTAATTTTTATAAATTCAAGTATGATATGTCCTTTTATTGTATGATCTCTAAAAAATGAATCCTTATGTCTCTGTTCTTTAGTACATGAGAGTGATGTGCGGGGACTTTTCCTAGGTAAATGGAACTAGTATGATCAAACATTATTTGGGTTTTGCTAAAACTCATTTCATATTCCGTGAGTGTGTGTTGCATCTACAACACTTGAGCATAACCACTTCCAGCAACTACATATTCATCTTTTGGAGTAGAATGTGAAACTTATTGTTGTTTCTTGAATGACCCATTAAAAAATGAATCTCCATTTAAATGAAATGTTCTATATGTAATTTTCCTATCCATTCTACATCCAACAATGTTGGCACCCAAGAATATTTTGAAAATAAAATCATTTCAAAAACACTACAAACGTCCTAAATCCATATTTCCCTTTAAATAGAAAAATAATATTTTGATTTATTTTTATTGGGATTTTTTGTATTAGATTGATATGTAGTTTATAAGAATACAAAAAACATTAATTCTGGAAGACTATCTATTATGTATAATACATGTCCTATCATACCTCAAAAAGATAATTGATCTAATAGTTTCCCAGCTTCATCAATATCAAGATTGTTTGAGGTACCAATTGGAGTAAATTTAATCTTAGTATTTTCGTACACATAAATATTAAGAAGGTATTTAATATACTTATGTTGAGATACAAATGTTATTCTAGTTTTGGAGAAATTAAAAAACAACGAAAAATTGTTAACTCACCCATTATACTCATTTCAAAATCAGATTTCCTAAAATTCACAAATGATTTAGTCCATGATTTCTAAGTTGATCTGAATATATTGTCATGAACATAAATTTGAACAAAAAATACATTTATTTTATCTTTTTTTATAAAAATATTTGGATCAGCAGTTCCCTTAAAAGAATTATTTTGTAACAAAACTCATGTAAGTCTATCAAATCAGGATTTAGGGGTGTGTTTAAGTCCGTATAAAGATTTAGTTTGTTTGTAAACATGTTTAGGATGTTTTTTTCTTCATAAATTTGATTTTTCTCCACAAAAACTTCATATTTGACATATTTTTTAAGGAAATCACACATAATATCCATTTGAAAATGTCTGAAATTGAAAAGTGTTGTAATGTCTGGTAGAAAATGAATAGATTCAATTTTATCTTCTGACATGTATGTTTCATCATAGTTTTTGCCTTCTAGTTGATTATACCCTTTAGAAACTAATCATTATTTATTTCTTACAATGATTCCATTTTCATCTCACTTATTTCTAAAGACCCACATTACTACAATTACAGAAGTTTCGATAGTTTTTTTCAACCAAGGTCTAGACTTTATTCCTTTCAAATTAATTTAGTTCATCTAGTATAACTTTAATCCAACCATATTCAGAAAAATCTTCATCTGAATTTTTAGTTTTTAATTTAGAATTGAATTCTATATGGTCTACATAATTCATTAGAGAACATCTAGTCCTTAGAGGTTGATTTACATAACCAATGTTACTATCACTCATTTGATTCTTAAGGAATAATGTCATCAACATAAGGTATAAAATGATCTAGGGTAAATAATTTAATAAAATTTTATTGATTATTTTTTTGATTATAAGTATCATTTATCAAATGTTGATAATAAATTTTTGAAAGAACATCTGAAGGTGTGGGTAGGGGTTGTTTAAAAAAAAGGATGAACCTCAAAAAACTTAACATGTATTGTTTCTTCAAAAGTACCTGAATTTTTTCTAAGAACTCTATAATCCATATAAGAAGTTGAATAGACTTGGAAAATTCCTTCCTCGAATTTGGGTGAAAATTTATCTATGTTTTCATTAGTGTTCAAAATTAATACAATGCACCCCAATAATATTAATTAAGAAACTTTTGGTTTTTGAAAAGTCCATAACACATAAGGTATTTTATTATGAAATGGTCTAATTAAATCCAAAAGAAATACTAATAGCTTTATACCAAATGTTTTTAGCAATAGAATATTCACTTAAAATGGTTCTTGTTATATCTTGACGAAATCTATTTATTCATTCAACAATAATATTGTGTTGATATTTTCTTATTATTGAGACATTATGTGTAATGAATTTATTACTAAAAATGTTTTAATATCTGAATTTTCAAATTGATCTCCATGATCTCTGTGAATAGTAATTAATGGAAGAATTTCAACATTTTTATCTTTGGAAAAAAGTATTTAAAATAATAATAGCCTTTAGATTTAATTTCTTGAAAATAATCCCATGAAAATATATTGTAATCCCCAACTAAAACAAATACATTGTACTTTCCTCCAATAATTCCCTTTGGTATTATAGAGAAAATACCCATATGCAGTAACATCAATGAATCCGAATTTGAAACTTAACTAATTAATTAAAATCCTGAATTATGTTGCATTCCATATTGAAAACGATTACAAACATTTGATGAATCAGATCTACACTCTGGTAGATCCTTAACATGATTTTTATTGGAGAGGTTTCATAAGTTCCTCAGGATACAATATCAAATTCTTTTACTGTATAACCAGGATTGATCTACCATTTCACTATGACAAGGTATGTATTGGATCCTAATGTCTTCTAGGTAACAAGTGTAAACATTTTCATTTATATGGGTAGAGAGAATAAACTCTTCATTGGAATTGTTTACTAGGCATTTATCATTACTAAAATTTACAAGGTAACCTTTATCACATTATTGGATTATTCTTATAAGTTTGAGTTAAAGACCTTCAGAAAAAAAATATTGAAATTAAATAATTTCCAAGATGAACAATTTTACCTATAACTATAATTTATCTTTGAGATTTTTCTTGTAAAGATAATTTTCTATCTTTCGTCTTGATAATCTTTTCAAAAAAGTTTTTTTACCAGTCATGTTCAGGGAACATTCATTATCTATATACCGTGAATCATTGGTGGAACTTTAATTCTTTACCTGAAAGTAAAACATTTAATCATTCCAAATACAAACATTAATAGATTCAGAAATGTTAAAAATTAAACTATTATGTATCAAAATTTTCATATAAACATGGAATTTATGAAAACCTAGGGATTGGATTTGGTTTTAAAAAACTTTTCTCTAAATTCCACCACATTGACACTTAGTGAAATAAGGATCACTTTCAGGCACAACATATTTGTGACTAAAAAATGGTTTGGAATGAGAATATCCAACTCCAAAACTATTCTTAAGAGGTTCAATTTGTGAATACATTTTATCAAAACCTTCCTTTCCATGAGTAATGCTTGAAAAAAGATTCATTCTGGTAAATAATTAAGATTCTAGTCTGATGAATAAATTCATATCCACATAATCATTATTTTTAGAAATTTTGTTTATATCAGAAGAATTTTTCATAGAAATTACATTTTCAAAATCCATAGAATGTTTATACTTTTAAAAATTATCCTCCTTATGGTTTTTGAAATGATTTTCAAAATCAAGGGTTTTCTAATCAAGATATTTTGAATGATATGATACTTATTTTGTTAAAATAGAGGTTCTATAATTTTCATTATCAAGCTTCTTATTGATCATACTATTTTCATACTCTTGTAAATAGGAATAAATATTCAAAAAAACTTAAAGTATTATCTTTTGATGAGGAATATTCTTCATCTAGAGATTCATAAAATTATTCTATTGAAAAAATAGAATTTAATTACATATTTTTTAAGGATTTATTTGTATTTACCTTAGCAATGAGAATTGATTTTTAGTAGAAATTATAGCTATTAGATAAATATTATTTTCTTTAGAAGATTCAATATCAGAAGATTCATCATAAGAATCACTAACACATGAAATCCATGTTTTATTAGCTTTCAATTCATTCTTAGACTTATTATTGTAGTACTTATTCTTGTTTCTTTCAAAATGTTTATAATTTATTTCTTTCCTTTTGAGGATAGGATAGTCTGGTCTGATATGTCCTTCCATCTTGCATTCATAACAAGTCACCTCTAAATCATTCTTATCCCTTATGTCTTTCATCTTGTATCTGTACAAGAAATTGTTCTTTCCAAAAATATTATTCATTCTTCAACCTAGTTTGGAAAGTTAATTTTTAGAATGATCACTATCACATGATTCAAATATAACATTATATTTCTTGTACTTTGATCTTGAAACTCTTTTAGGAGTCTTGACATTAATATAATTTTTTGTAGTATAGAAAGAAAAACTACCATTACCATTCATTTTCTTATTGATCTATGCATCTCTCTTCATTCTAGTTCCATATTTTAGAAAATCATGAATAAATCCTCAAGAGTGAATCTTGAATCATTCATATTGTCATCAATCACTATTCTTTTAAATTATCACCCATTGGGAATAATATCTATTTTCTAATCCATAAAAATATCATCATCTTGTACATTCTAACCCTTAGACTCTAGGATATTGACAATAGTAATAAACCATTGTGGAACCCTGCACATAGCTTCTCAATAAGGAAACATAAAACTATGGTATTCATCTCTAGTCATAGCTATTATTTCTCCAATAACCTTATATGTGCCCAAATGTGTAACTTCTAATTTCCTCCATATTTTATTATCAGCATCACATGATGAATTCTATCCATAGATATTACCTTACATAGAACATAATAATGTATTATGTAAGTTAAAGTTAAGTTGATCTTTTGTTTTTTATTGGTGAATTGAATAATTTCCTTTTCTGGAATCTGGTAGTATCCAATCATCATAACAGAGTTATCCACACTAGTATTGATAATAAATGTTCTTATCCAATCTATCATGTATTCATAGTCATTTCCCTCAAAAATTATAGTTCACGTAGGATTTATATTCTTTATCGATCCCATATTCATTACTATCATTCTATAATAAAATATATATTTTCCACAAAATGTGTTCATAGAATATGGTTATAAACAGAGTGTTTATAAGTAATATCATAAAAGAAAAAATGATCAAGTATTGTTATGTATGAAAATATGAGTAAAAATATATATATATGTGTTTGTGAAAGTATTAGTATTTTAGAGATGTTCCCAGATAACAATTTTAGGATCAAAATGTATATATAGATTCCTCAGTTAAAGGAATTGGTGAATTGTTGGTTCAAAAACATTTGTTTTTATCATCTAGAAAATATATTTTTTGATAAAAAAAATATTGACTACCCCCATCTGACCGAGGACAACCTTGAAGGCCAATTCTTCGTGGTAAGTGGGAATATCACAAAGGGCACTAATGTCAGGCCATGTCAGGTCGAGTGCATGCATGGTGCATTCTTAATCGTGCATGATCCATGAATGTTGTTGGAAAAGTGTGTGTATAGTCATGTGTATAGGGTCTGGTAAGGTGTGAGCAAGGTGCGAGACAAGTCATGCATCGACACGGGTGAGGGTGGGACAATTCCTCGATGTTGAGGTGCAATGTATAAGGACCCCACTATGTGCATTTATTTATCAAATTAAATGAAGAGAAATCGAACATTATATGGTAGTCACGAAACCCTCTTGGTTTCTAAGGGGGATGTGGATTTTATAGCACAATGTAATCTAGTTTGTCTGATCTCATTTTGGGAAATCTAACCTATACACACTAGTTTAGCCTTATAAATCCAACATCGCAGAAATTGCTCCATATTTTTATTCTGGCGTTTGATCTGGCCACATCATATCTGAACAGTTTGAGCCTTCTAAAATACATGGGATCTCCCATGGTCATCCAATATTTCAGATCTAATTGTTCCCATCTGTCTTATTTTTTAATCTTGCGAATCAATCTGGGCCACACGATCAATGTGATGGCATCATCTATGCTGTCTAATCCTATTAAGCCTCTTGTTTTACTATTCCCACCCCATAGATGTTCTATAAAACTAAGATAATCAAGACCCTCCATTTCCTATAATCTTCTTCTTCATTGAAACTCTCAAATCAATGATCCACAACCAATATATTCCTCCTCTTATACTATTCATCCTTATCCAATGACCCTCACATTACTCTCCATGGTCCAAACTGCTTTATTTTTTCCATGAGTCTAACATTGAAGAAAATAATTTATTTACAAACCCATTGGATGCCTATGTATGCTTCCTTAAACTGTATATATATAAAAATGACCAATTAAGTTAGTATTTACTTTGATTAATGTGTTTGTTCTCATCTTCAATTGTCATATTCTTCTTTCTTTTTTATATTTTATTTTTGAACCATATTTTATAAATAATTATATATAAATAACCAATATTCACCTCCCATTTGCAAACTTAACCTTATGGGTTTTCTTCTTCCCAACTCCCTATCAACATCAGCTTGATTCGATCTCCTTTTTTAAGTCAGGTAAGGGGTTTTTTTCTTCATTTTCATTATTCAAAACCCTCATATACTTTTTTTCATATACATACATATATATATATATATATATATATATATATATATTAGTCCTAATTTTAATTGGGATCTTACAAAATTGATATTAGTTATTAACTATGGTTTCTGTTTTATAAAATGATTTTTATGATTTATTAAATTTAATTAATTTATGTAAATCCCATATACTCACTTTGTGTATATATGGTTTTATACAACATTAAATACAAAACTATTTATGTGTTCTAAATGTGGATGACCAGTATTTAGTTAATGTTTATGATGTATACAACACATAAAATGGTTTTTTAAGTGATGTTTTTGGAGTTTTCTAAACTCATATATTTAAATTACCATATATGGTTTTGTATAAATGGAAAAATCAACCTACATTAATTTATTTTTAAATAATTAATAATTATTTTAGTAAAGGTATTTTTTAACCTGTATATTTTTCATAATAATTCTTTTGATTCTCTTATTATTTATAAAAACCAAATATATATATATATATTTATGTTTGTATATATAAGAATGTACAAATTCATAAATATATATCAATATTGTATTCATTTAATGATGTTTTAAATTGTATTATCATTTCTATGATTTTATGATTGTAGAGGTGTGCAACTGATTAGATAGAAAATAAAATTTACATTTAGGAATAAATATATATGAATAATCATATTTATACTCATATTTTTATCATGTTTTATATTTTTAAGTAAATCCATGAATTTAATATATTCAATTACATGGCCTAATCATATTTTTTCATATGAATACTTATTTATAATGGAAAAAATAACTAAACCTTGTTTTGTTATTGTGTGTCCAAAATTTGAAAATGGAACATTACTTGTTTTTTGTTACATGCATACATCCCAATTTATAAATATAGGATAAAAGGATGGAATTATCAATTTTTAATACATAAATATACATGCATAAACAAATATATTGATGTGTGTTGAAATGTATTCTTATGAATCAATATATCATATGAAATGAATGTTTTTAATTTATAAATATTAAATTTTAATTGATGTCGAATCAGCCACAATGAATACTATTAATTATTAAATTTTATAGTTTAATTTGATTGAAATATCTATTTATCAGTGTATGGTTTAAACATTAAAGATAAGTATAAAAAATACAAAAACATTTATTTGTATATATAAAATGTTTAGTTTCATGAAACAAGGGTTTTGGATTTAAGAGTTGTTATTTAATGTGACAAACCTATACTATCGATTATTTTATGTTCTCGAGTTATCTTCATTTGTGAAAAAGCATGTTTGTTGGTCTAGGAATGTCATTGAAAAATTTGATATAGCCATAGCCTAAAGTATAACTGACAATCCATGAAAAATTTAGATTAAAGTTAATATTTATTTCATGATTCATATTTTTTATGAATGTAGAATGTTACTGAAAGAATTATATTTATCTATTATGATAACGTAAGGATTATGAATTTATATATTAAATGTTTTAAGGAGAAATTTGAATAAGAGACAATTATTAATTTTATGTTATATAGGAAACATTGAATATAAGATGTACTTGACATATGAGGAATTTATTTTACTTATTATGTGATGGGTGAGACCTTCTAAAGCCTCATGATGCATCAGTAGGTCTCATGAGACAAACTAGGTCTTGTGAAGTGGTGTTGCTAAAATTATTATGTATGGGCTTGGAACAAGGCCTTGATATAATTTTTATGATTATCCTGAAATAATAATTCCCTTATAATGATCAGATTAAGTGGAAGCCCATGTGATTATTTAGTTAAAACAATTACCATGGCTAATGAATAACCTCTTAAGAACTAGTGTTACTGAGTTTTATATTTCCACGTGTTCCTAGCTTGATGTCTTATATACATGTATAGAAATTTATTAAAATTTATGGTTTCAAACCACATTGATAAGTGATACTATTTTATGTGAATTTATAAATAAATGATCTTTCATGTGTAAATTCTTATCTTCTCCTCTTTTATGTCATAGAATGATTATATTTGGTTATTATCCAACATTAAGAGGAACTACATGGATTTCGGTTAATGTACATTAATATTTTATAATACATTCTATTTATAAATCCTAAATAAGGTTATAAATTTGGAAGCATGATTTTTGATAAACATTTTCTATCAATATCTCAATAAATTACTGATTACATGCTATGTGAAATATTAATATTCATGATTTTAATTCATGTTTTGTAATGAAATGTTTTAAGGGAAAAATTATTTCTTAATGGTTTTGTTTTAAAACCCAATACTGGGAATTCTTGTGCTCAATAATTTTATTTAAATTATTTTTCTAGGTTTAGTTGATGGTCCCAAATTAAATTATAATGTGTAAGTGTTTATTTAATGATAAAACTCTTAATTTTTGTTATACATTTTCCTTTTTACCTTAATGTATTATTGGATTCTAATTATCTAGAACTTGGACTGATAAAAGATCATCTATTTCATGAGATGCTGGGTATTGATTCATGTTTCATGTATGTAATGACCTGTCCCTTAGGGCCCATGCCGTGACTACCCCAATCCCGCCATCCATAGGCCTAGGGCTGGTGACAAGCAATGAATGGTGTATTCAGTAAAACAGAAAGGCCTTTCCATTATAAACTGTAAACTCACACAAACGAAGCACATAACCAGATATAAGCACAAAGTAAACTATATAGTAAATATGGTGTGTACTAAAATTAATGGGTCCATAATACAATCCCAACTGGTAATTACCAAAAAAAACTAGAAAGTGAAAGTAAAACTGATTATAGCTCATGTGAACACCCACCAAGGATCCTACCTAAAGCATAGGTTCATCTATCGAATGATCGTCTTTGTGTATCACCTCATAAAAGGTCCTCATTTGAGTAGTCTCTAGTTCAGGTACCCTTTTCCTTAGTTAGAGTTGTCTATCGTCTCCACCAGAAACAAAAATGTGTGGGCATAGGCCATGCAGGGGTGAGTATAACAATACTCAGTAGGGACCCCAAGCCCCATGAAGGTCTCTCAAAATACACAAAGGATAACCCACAAATCATGGAAACAACAGTCAACCCTAATTAGGTGCATTCCCATTCATATACCTAGATTATCATGTATACCCATATCATCCATGATGAAACACAAGGACCAACTCATTATCCCAAAGCACAACTGTTCCATGAAGGAAAGAAAACCATGAAGGTAACATCCTAATGGTAAGTACTACAATGGTACTCCACATAGAAGGCTTACCCCGGGGCCCATGCTGTGACTACCCCATGCCCGCCATCCTTAGGCAAGGGCCATGCGACTAGCACCAGAAAGGCGTATCCCAAAAGCCAGAAAGCATTTCCAGTAAACCTGTAAAAACACACGGTCTGAGAACACAATAAGATGAAACTATGAAGTAAACTACTATAGTAAAAGTGTACTAAAAGTAAAGGGGCCAAAAATCAATCCCAACTAAAAAGTACATATAAAACTGAAAGGTACAAGTATAACAGAGAATAGCTCCTAGGAACACCCGCCAAGGATCCTACCTGATGGGTAAGTATAGCTCTCAAACAGTCTTCTCTGCGTTATGCCTCGCCTAATTTCCACCTATGACATCATTTTTAAGGGCCGGTCTCAGATGCTCGGGCTAATTTTGTTATAGTTGGTATCATACGAATGACATTGTGAACTTTTTTAAAATATAATAAAACTATTAACATAAGTATGTTTTGTAAAATTAAATTCCTTTCATACATTTTCAGATAGAAGGAACAAGCTTAAAAACTAATCTCTTTCCTCTACTAGATGAGATACTATAAATGGTTATTCTGAAGTCGTGTATCGATGTATTTGAGCCTTTCAAAAACCTTCATTCGATTAGGAAATGGAATTACCAATTTTCTAACACCCCTAGTTTACTATATTTATTTTGGGAGTTGAGTTTCGTTTACTACCTCATAGTGAATGCACAAATTTCATTCTTTGCATGGTGGTAAAATTATTTTGACGGTCTCTCTAAATGTTTTACCATGATTTAAAGGTATTTTTCTGTAAGGAATTTTCAAGAAGAATCTAAAGTAGGTAACCTCTGTGAAGCTTATATATTTCAAACTCCTCAAATTATATTTATATTTGTGGATTTATGGTTTAGAAATTTTAGAAAACAAGGTGTTCTCGTTGGTCTATATGAATCCAGTCCTTTTTGATATCTCTGATCTTTTTATCTCATGTTTGGTTCACCAAAATTTTGATTGTTTCATAAATGAGTTTTAATCTAGTTGTCTGAGGTTCATTTAGAATATATAAATTAAATAATTTATAACTACCTTGTAAACCATGACAATGGAAAATGATACAAATTTATGGTACTGATGTAGGTATACATTAAATATTTTTTAGTTCATATTTTTTTAATTTATTGATAATAAATAAAACATATCTTGTAGGGATATCGAGGATAATGACAGAGTCTTGGTTTTAATGGAGTATGTGGGAGTTGTGAGAGAACAATTATATTAAGGGGGGTTAATGTGACACCACATACATATATATATCTATAATAATAAAACATTGTTAGAATTATTGTTTTTTTGTGTAATATTGGTTCTATAAGAAAATAAGAGAATGAAATTAGAAATATTTTATTCAATAGAACCTTTGCAACATTACATTGTTGTATGTTATTTGCATTAATGAAGGAAACCCATTGTGAGATTAAAATGAACACACGGAAGACCACCCAACATCACTACGAGACCTATTGTGTAGCTCTCATCCCAGGAATCCTACAAAAAATAAAGCAATAGTGAGATGAATTTCCATACAAGAAAAAGTTGATGGAATGTAGAGAACCATACTCCATGAGAAATATATGATCATGATCATTGGAATAACATGATTATATCATTATAAAGATATGTAGAAGTTGATGTCATAAGGTTAAATTTGTTTTTAATATGACTTTTATTTTCTATAGATAGCTATTGGAGTTCAGAAACATGTTACCATTGGTATTTTTTAGAAAACCATTCAAATGTCATTACGTATTTAAATTTAATTAAAATGCATTAAATATTTTTATGTTATATGTTTTTTTAAATGATGAAATGGTTTTAATTGAAGTAGTATTTTATTACTAGATATTTAAATAATAATGTTTTAAACATCAAAACAAATATGAACTTTTGAAAATAATGACATTTATAATTTTGTTTAAATATCAGAAAGAATGTTTTTACATAAAAATAAATTATTATATAGGCTATAATTTATATTAAATATGTGTGTTTAATACATTTTTTATAATAATATAGTGAGTACCCCATCTGACCGAGGACATCCTTGAAGGACAAGTCCTCATGGTAATTGGTCATCTCACAAAGGCAACTATAGACAGGCCAAGTAAGGCCGGTCACATTTATGGGGTATAGAGAGTCACACATGAGTCATGCATGGTGTGGGCTAAGACCATGTATGGTCTCATCTATAGATCTTGGTCTTGTGCGAGAATTGTGTGAGCAAAGTAGCACATTGGCACAGGTGAGGGTGGGCCAAGGCCTATAGATGGTGGTCCAATTTATATGTACCCCATTTTGTGTGTTTGTGTCATTGAATGGAAGGCAGTGGTATTATGGTTTATCAGGTGATCCCAAAAACCAACCAGTTTCGATGGGGGATGAGGAACCCTTCAAGTTATGCTATCCAGGTTGTCCTATCTCACCACGCAAGATCTCAACCATCTACAAGAGTACAACCATACAACTCCACTTCCTTATCAATTCCTCTACAGTTTTCTTCAGCCATCCAATCTAGCCACATTAGATCTGGACCATTCGTGACTTTTAAAAAATACAGGGTGTTCTGTGGCAGTCTAATATTTCTGATTTAATCACAGTCATCTGTTACTTTTTTTTAATCTCACAAATCAATCATGGTCATACGATCGAAGTTGCAGCCTAATATAGTGCATTTAATCCTATTAAGATCCTCAATACATTATTCTTTCCCCGTATAAATCTGCTAAAACTATGATGATCACTCCCCTCAATTTATTTTCCTCTTCTTATTCATTTAAAACATCAAAATAGTTATATAAAACCCATATATTATTTCTCATCCACTATTCATCCTCATCCCATGAACCTACAATCACTCTCCTCGGACGCAACCAATTCATGTTTTCCATGATTCTACCAATGAACAAAATAATTTATTACCAACCCCATTTTATTCCTATGTAAGGATACCTAAAATAAATATATAATAAAAAGACGGATTAAATTATGGTTTACATTGATTATAGTGTTTTTCTTTTCTTCAATAGTAATATTCTACTTTCACAGTTTATATTTCATGTTTGAACTATAGTGTATAAATATTTATATAAATAGAAAATATAACCCCCTATTTTCACACTTAACCCTATGGTTTTTCTTCTTCCCAATAGTGCATCAACTTCTACACGATTTGATCTCCTTCTTGAAGTCAGGTATGGGTTGTTTTTCTTATTTTTCATTATGTGAAACCCTTATATTCATTTTTTTTGAATATACATACATATATATATATTATTCTTATTTAGGATCTCATATGATTGATATTAGTGATTAGCTGATGATTTTGTAGTATATAATGATTTTAAGGATTTATTAAAATTTATTTTTATTATGAAAATACCATATTTACACTTTTTTGTATATAATATTTCATAGAACATTAAATCCTAAACTATTGTTTGTTTTCTAAAATTTGATTACCAGTATTTAATTGATGTTTATGATGCGTATAACACTTTCAGTGTTTTTATATGCAATGTTTTGGAATTTTCTAAACACATATATTTATATTTGTTTATATAGTTTTTTATAACTGGAATACATAACCTATTTTATGTTTTTTAAAGGATGTAAAAATATTTTAAAAAGGTGTTTCCATACATACATATTTTACAAAAGGATTCTTTTGATTCTCTATTAAATTATGAAAACACAATATATATATATATACTCAATTTCCAAAGTATATGTCAATTTTTTTATATTTAAATAATTTTTAAATCATATTTTCTTTGCTTTGATTTTATGTTATGAATGTTTTACAATTGATTAGATCCAAAATAAAATTTATATTTATGCAAAAATATATACTTATAAATATATTTATACTCACTTTTTTAAATTTTTTAGTTATGTAATTCAATCCATGAATTTGATTTGTGTTCATGAATACTAATTTATTATAGAAATAAATAACAAAACCATGTTTTGTTATTGCATACCCAAAATTTAGAGTGTATTTTTACTTTGTTATCATTTCATGCATACATCCCAATTTATATTTTTTGGATAAAAGCATGGAATTATCTTTTGTTTAAGGCAGATATATACATACATAAACACATATAGTTTAGTGTGTTTAAATATTTTCTTATGAATCAATATCACACATTAAATGAAATTTTTTCATTTATAAATATTATATTTTAATTCATGATGAACATTCCATAATGAAGACTATTAATTATTAATGTTTATGATTTAATTTTATTAACACTTCCATTTATTAGTGTATGGTTTAAACATGAATGGAAGGTATGTAAAATTCAAAAACTTTTATTTTTGAATATTTAATGTTTACTTCCATGAAATGAGCGTTTTGAATTTTAGAGTTATTATTTTATATGATAAACCTAAACAATCTATTATTTTATGTGCACCAACTATCATCACATTTGTAGAAGCGTGTCTATTTGTCTATGCATGTCATTGATAAATTTGATATAGCAATATATTTAAGTATAACAGAGAAACCATGCAAGTTTTAGACTATGGTTTACATTTATTTCCTGATTCACTTTATTTAGGAATATAGAAATTTATTGAAAGAATCATATATTCCTATTATGATAACTTATCGATTAAGAATTTAATTATTCAAAGTGGTGAGGGACACATTTAATATGAGACAAGTAATTATTCAAATTATTATCGGCTCATTGAATATAATATATCCTATATATATGTGTAATATATTGGATATATATTATAATCGGTGAGGGTCACAAAAGACTCTGGATGCATCTGTCAGTATTTGGGGAAAAACAAGGTCTTGGCACAAGGGCATGATAAAATGATTACATGTGGTGTTTTAACGAGGCCTTGTAAGAATATTTATGATTTTTCTGCATTATGCATTCCCTTATAATGATATTAGTATGTGTATTTCCATGTTATTATTTATCTAATAAATTACCCATGTCTTATGAGCTACATCTCAAGAACCATTGTTATTCAGTTTACTATTTATATGTGAGCATCGATTGAAGTTTTATAAACATGTATTGAAATTCATTGAAATTTATGTTTCCAAAAAATGATAAATTATACATTTTTTTTGTGAAATTCAGAATAAATGATATTTCATCTGTAAATTATTATATACACCTCTAGAATTTCTTTAAATGATTAATTTCAGTCCTTATGAATCTTTGAAGGCACTTCATGGATTTATATTCAAATAAATGAATATTTTATAATGCATTCTATTTATAAACCCGAAATAATTTAAACAAATTTGAAGCATGATTTATACTAAAAACTGTTTCAGAATATCTAATGAAAATTATGATTATATGTTATGTGAAAAATTAATTCTCATTATTTTAATTCTTGTATTTTAAAGAAATGTTTTAATGGAAAAAAATATTTCGTTATTGTTATTATTTAAAACTCCTTACTGGTAATTCTTATGAACACCCTATCCATTTAATTTTTTTTACAAGTTTAGTGGAAGTTCTATAATGAATTTATAATGTGAAACCATTTCATTGATAATAACTTTTACACTGGTTACTACACTTTGTTATTTTTTAACTAAATGTATTAATGGAATCTTATTCGATAAAACCATGGTTGGGAAATGATCCACTATTTCAGGTGATGCTATCTATTTATTCCCATTTCTTTAATAAAAAAAATTACACCACATTTATAAGGGATTAGTCGGATTGCTCAGGCTCGGGTTGTTACAGTTTCAAACTCAATACACCCCATATGTTCTTGAAACGTAATTTTTTGGGATAAAACAACATTTGTCAGTTACACAATCACTATGAGAAGCACATAGGCCTCACACAAGAAAGTCCTCATGCTAACCGGGAACCAATTCACTTTTATCACATAACTCATGCTCATGGAGGCCCAAGAAAATACCAATGGTTGGTACAAAATTTCATTCCATTATTCAAAAAGATCATTCAACCCACATCCTCATCTTTTCCATTTCATATTTTTCAAAATATCTTCAGAACACATCCAATTTCACAAAAAACCAGCATTATCAATAACTATTTAATTAGACAACCATACCTGGCATCCACAACTATACCGATTTAAAGAATATTATTTTGAACAAAAATATAAAAGGACTATAAGAACAAGAAACTAAAATGTATCCTGAACTACCATACAATAGGGAGGATTATGTCTAGTCAGCATGTGGGAAGTTCGATGGAGGTTGAGCAGCACAAGGGGAGTAGGGTCTAGTAGACGACATCACGTTGGTGTTGGGATACACATGAGGAGTGGGGCGATAGAGGCTGTACAAGGGGGGATTCATGAGAGAGAGAGGAGAGAAATAGGGTGAGGGGTGAGGTGCAGTACAGTAGGGGGGAACTGTATCCCAAAAAAAAAATATAAATGATAATAATAAGAATTATAATAATTGTAATAATATTAATAATAATGTTTATAATACTATTAATTTTATTATTAAGGTCACTAGTACTTATAATAATATCAATATGATAAATAATAATAATAATAATAATGAAGAAAACTTATTAGAATGTTAATAATAATAGTATTAATAAAATCCTATTATAATATTAACATTATAAATATTTTTATTAAAACTATTTTTACATAATTTTTTTATTTTATTTTTTTTATTCAATTTATTATTCATATTATTAATTACCTAATTAATAATGATAATAATTTTTTTTGAACATCGATCAGGCCAAACATTGATATGGAGAAGCTACACAACTTTGATTGTGCCCTTCTCATGATCTGGATGCAGTCGAGTCCAAAAAATTCATTTATCTATAAAAATGAAAATTTTCATTTAGGCTCAGCCCACACATTAACAAAAATCATATCAAAATTCTATATTTGACACTAAAAAAATCATCTGATTTTTAAATTTTACTTTTCATAAATGGATAACCTTATAATACATCAAATAACATAAAATGAAAAACCTTATAAAGGGTCGAAGTAATTCATTTTAATGTTTATCCACCATATATCGTAATGTATCTCTTATTGGTCGCATTCCAAACACATACAAAACCTCCATCATATAGTCTCTTTTGTCATGGTAATAACTTGAATTATCATATAACCTTATTGAAAAAATTCATGTTTCGTTATTCCAAAGATTATTGGATATATTATTTATGTCCCAAAATGTTTAATACTTCATCCATGATAGCATAAATCTCTTGAAAAAATGTCCACTATTAGTTCAAAATATAGTAGTATAGTCAAATTTACATTTTCATATCCAAAATATTTTTATCCAAACATAATTATATTATCATAAGAGACATATCAGGTGTTATCATTACCTTAGTCATGTGTTATAAAAATAGATATTCTTAACCTTAAATAACCATTCTAGGTAAGTATAACTATTAAACAGATCCTTTCCAATCCTTAATGAAACACTTATACTGAAAACAATTATATATTCAATGATTCATGTAAAAAATAGTTCTAGAACATTCAATACCATTCATATGTTGTTTACAATCTATTTATCCTTGGAAATATAACAAACAATCATACCTCCATCATGACAAACATCCTAATATTTCCACTTAGGAAATTAATTTTTATAATTCCCAAATATTCTACATCTAAAAAACTCAGTGTAAACCCTATTATATCTAGTTATGTCTATTGACTAATACTAGAATGAAAAGCATGAGAAACAAATATCAATGATTAAAATCACATAACTGATGAAAATTAAAAATAATATATCAATATATGATACCTTAGGATTAATCATATGGTATTTATGATCATTACAAAATTTACATGATTATGTCATATACATAGATTTATCCTTGGGGACATCCCTTGACATATCATTATAAATTTCAAGATTAAATTCACTAATGTATTCATATCCTAGTTTCCAAATGTTGAATAAATGTTCACTCTGATGTACATGGATATTATATTAGTATTGTAGTATACTAAATACATTATAAAAACAAACACCCAAATAACGTATTAGATAAGTGATTTTGAAACAGGGAACAGATTCTTCTAATTTGATGAACAATATTCAACATGTCTTATAAATAAGTCCCCCTTTATTTTTACAACCTAAAATCTTTATTTATATCTGGGGGACAGTAGAACTTCTGCAAAGTGTGAGCTTCTATTCTTTGTAAGTGTAAAAAAGAAAAATATTAAATTGAACATGAACATAAGAATGTAAAAACATGAACAAAATTTTTCAAAATTATACCATGTATTAAATATATAAAAATATTTATTCATGGATTAAATCATAACATTTCATAATATATGTATGAAAATTAAATAAGGAACATAATCCATGAAATCATAACATAATAATAAAATGTGGAATTTGTGGCAAACATATAACAATATAAAAATTATTTCTATAGTAGTAATGGAATATCTATTAAGGTCAAGATAATAGTGTGAGTTCACTCTTCATATAAACTTGGTACTCAATGATTTCTCTCATAACCATCTTTGTAGTCGTGGTTAACTCCCATAACCATCATGGTTGCCATGGTTTGCTCCCATAGCCATCTCCTTATTTTGGGTTCACTACCAAGACGATCTTAGTGTAAAATGTCATGCATGTCTATATCAAGAGATTTAAATCATTAAAAAATTAATTAGATAGAGATATAGGTCCTACCCATCTCATAATTAAATCCTTCATATGTGTTCTACAAAAATCATAAATCATTTATCATAGCATTGCCCAAGGAATAAAATTGGTTTCTTATATATCATTACATAATAACATAATCCTTGTAAAACAAATGGATTTCACGAATATCATTCCATTATATATATATATATATTAAAATAATAGGATTAATAGTGATAGTATACTTGAAACATAACCCTATTAAATAATTTTATCTTAGAAAAAAAATAATGTTGATATAATCCTTATAAATTAATTATTGTGAAAAATATTCTATTCTATTGAATAACTTTTTATTTTATAAAATCCCAAAAATGTTAATATAAAATATTTTATTTTAAAATAGACTTGAAATCATGTAATTTAATCCTCATGTAAATAAGGAATCAATAAATAATAAAAATTTATACACGCGGTATAACATAAAAGAAAACATTCTTATCATCCTTTTTCCTGAAATTTCAAAAAGTGCTTCATAAGGAAAAAAATAAATATTAATTTCAAACAATTTAGTAAAATAAAATAATGTGTAAAAATACTTTAAACATCCATATTATAATTGAAAAAAATTTTAGGATGTAATTTTTAGAAAATATGGTCATAAACGATTAATAAACCCCATTAAATACTTACATATAAAAATCCAAAATAATAATGAAATTGAGAAATTATACCTTAACATAGGTCTGATTCCATGGTAGATATATGAACCTCATATATAATGGATTAAATATTTCTATAAAATATATCCATAACCATATTAATATTTATGTTATCATATGGGATCATATAATCACCGTTTTAATAATATTTCATTATTACTCTTATTTTGGGCGTAAATTGAAGCTTGTTTTTTCATATAAATGATAGTTTTTTTTCAGGGGTTCAAATGATATCATTTCCATAATTATAATAATTTATTTAATATGATATTTATTAATTATATATATTTATATAATTATTATTTAAAAGAGATCATAGAGAATTAATCTCATTGCGTCATAGAGAGGGTTGGCAATACTTACGCACGAGCAATGATATCATTCCCGTAATTATGAAATGGTATAGAAGATGATGGTATATATATTTTTTCAGAATAAAAATAATTTTAAAATTATTTTATATAAGAATAATTTCTATTATTACACTCATCCATGTAACGTGGTTGTGAAAATCGATAACACCACTGCCTGGAGATGGTAAGACGAACATATACACACATGGTGATTTCATTATTTGTAGGATGCATTTATGATATAATATATTTCTTCTATAAATATAATAAGGCATCAGTATATATTTTAAATGGGATTTATTAATTTATAATAGGGAAAAAAGATGAGTATGTAGAAGAGTAATTTTTCTTGAGAGAATCGGTAAAGGAGATTATATCTTCATCGATGATCTCCCTCTAGATCTCCAATTAATAAAAGTAGAGTTGGTATATTGAGATAACCATCACCTATATAATGGTACTAAAAAATGATATAATGTAAATGGGAAGGGAATGGATGGGTTTTAATTCTCACTGATTTTTTGATAGATGATGGAGGAGGTTACCTTTTATAATAGATGATGGGAACCCATTAGAATTTCCAAAAATATTAATTTATAATAAAATATAAATCATCAAAAAACCACCATAATGTCTTATTTTAGAATCATAAAAAAGAAAATGTGGTAATATATTCAACCCATAAGTTTTAGACATGTTTTTGTTCAATTTAAACAATATCATTTTAATTAACACTTAGTTATTTTGTTTAATTTTTAACTAAGGTAACAAATATATCAAAATAAAAAATGTACCATATTTACTTATTTTAGGTAAATTAGAAAATAAATGAAAAATATAGATCATTTTAGACTATATAATAATTATATCATATTTCTAAAAAATTTCTATGATTTTTAAATAATTTAAGAAAAATTATTTTGACACAATATCAATAGTGTATATTTTGACAATATTTATTTCCAGGATTTATAAAATATCATGATAAGTTGTTAAACTCAAAAAAAAATCCTACCCTTATGGGGTCAATATTATCAATAAAATTAATTGCATATTTTAATTATCCAAATTTAAATTTATTTTAATATTTTTAATAAGATAAATTTTATTTTACTATTGATAAATAATTACTACACCAATTTTGTAATTATACAGTATACTTATTTGTTGAGTAAAAAATAAAAATAAAATAACAAATTGAATATAAATATTATATATTTTAGTTTAATATTTATAGTCTAATATAAATTCAAATAAATCTTATATAAAAATTATATATTTAGTAAACACTAAATGTTATAACATTATCATCACATAAAAAAACTATTATATGTTTTATAAATATTTTCATATGGATCCAAATGGTTAATAACTTGACTATTAGATTATTATGGTAAATATATAATTGACCAATAAGATTTGGACATGTTTTTTTATCTTTTAAATGTTATTATCATTTTAACAAGAAAATATTTTATTTATTTTTCATTAATTAAATAATTTCGACACCATCCAAGTATAAGCCTTTATAGTAATTATTTATTTCATAAAATAGAAATTAAATTAAAATTTCAATGAAATGAATTTTATATTTCAAATGATAGTATATAGTATAATTTATCTTCTTCTATTACCATATATTAAAAAATAAATAGTTATTAAATTTTAGTAAGACATATTTATCTTTTCTTAAAAAATATTTTAATTTTCCTAATCTCATCTAAGTAACCTAAAAACGATAATATTTCGACCTAATGATGATATATGTAACAAATAATCAAATTATATTATTAAAAGTTTTAGGTAAATTTTATAATATTATTGTTAACCTTAATTATATAATTTACCATTTTACCGTGTTAATAAAAAATTACCAAACTTACTATTCATAATGCCCAAAAATAAATTCTTGTTATTTATTTAATATGGACCCTATAATTTAAAATATGGAATCCATTTTAAAAAATAAAAAATTTAGTACTTTGAATAATAAATTTAGAATTAATCTCATTTTTGATATGAGATAATGGGTTTTAAATGTTAAAATATTGAAAAATATTGAAATTTTTTACATAAAAAATGAAAGTAAAATTAATGAATCTGACCAATATTAAGTGAAATAATAAAAATATAATCTATTTATATTTTTAATCTATTGAATAATATAACTTTATGGTATAAATTATCTGTATCAAAAAATTTGTTTTAAATTAAGATTTAGAATATTTTTTCTATTCAACAAAACATGAAACATTTCAGATTAATATCAAAAAATTATTAAAAAACATTTATGTCCTCCTTACAAAGAATAAGTTTATTTTTTAAAATAGTATATAAAAATATTTTAAAAACTGCAATTACAATGGGTGCACCATCAAAATGTTATAAAATGACAATTCTAGAAAAATACATCTTTTATCTGAAAATATGAATTGTTTCTTATATCATATGTAGAAAAATTATATGTTGAATTTATAAAACTATATTTAAGATATTAAATAAATATTTCATTATAAAAATCCATTATGAGTGATTTTATTATTTTATGAACTCTTTTATTTTCATTTAAATCAATTTTTTAGAGGAAAGTTAATAATGTTCGTACACACCATTATAAGGACTATTTTATAAGGTAACATAAGAATATTATTTATTCACATAAACATAGTCATTATGGATATTAATTATTTCAAAATAATTTTAAATTGTGTATAACTCAAGCCAATTATTGTGTTGTGTATACCACAATCCATGTCAGTGTTGTGTGTAGTGGAAGATTATCTTGGTGTAGCTTACAATAGAAGAAATAATAGAAATTGAAAAACATCTATCTAATAAAAATATTACGGTGTTACATTTTACATTCATTAAAATGAATTTTACCCTTTAAATTAATCTATGTTATAAAACAATTAATACTTGAATACTTCTTTAATAGAAACCCACATCATGATAACAATGACTAAAACAAATTTTTTAAAATGTATGTGAGAAACATAATGGTTTCCCAAAGTTACTCATCATTGGGTTTCTATATAATATAACATAGATGGAATGTTAAAACATGGATGTAAAATAAAAATAAAACTACCATGTTATCATGGAGATTTATAGATTACAATGTTAGGATAAAGCTACTAGTCAAAAAGCGGTAAATCTACAACGATTTAAGGGGCCATTTGATTCATTATAAATGAAGGTATTTAGATTATTTTTTTGTGTTTCAAGATACTTTATCTATATTTTAATAATGAGAATAAATATTTAATTTATTATGTATAATCACATACTATCCTTCTGACTTGGTCAATTTACAGTTAATCTCTTATTCCATGAAATATAGGTGAATTTTCATTCACTATGCATTAGCAGATCATAAGACCAACAAATATAATTATAGTTCATTCCATATATCTTTGTCATAAAAAATTGTTTACACGAATTATCAAAAATTAATATGTCTACAAATAGTCATATAATACATCAGTCAAACAAAGTCTTCCCATAGTTTAACATATACTTTCCGTAAATGAATAATCATAAAATCCATACAAAAACAAAAAATCCAAAAATTTAGGAAGAGGCGAACTAACTCACCTTATCATTTATCACTTGTATATCATAAGGTAACTCTTTTTGTTCAAATTACAAACATGTTAACACCTTCACCTTGTAGTATCCTGAGTCTTGGTAATATCCCAAGTTAAAAAATATCCTTTTTAAAAGCATGTATGTTTCTTTATTCCTAATATTATTGGATATATTTATTTTTCCTATAAATAATTTATACTTCATCCATTATACAATAACCCTCTTGAAAAATATATAATTAGTTTCCATGATTCTAGTATAATCCAATTTACATATTCATATATTAAAAATCTTTATCCAAACATAATTATCTTAATAGATGTGACACATTAATCAATATCTTTCCCTTAATCATGAGTTATCAAAATATATCACCTTCCTCTAAAATCTCTTTTCTATGTCATTAGAACTCTTCATAATTTCCGTTTTAATCATTAATGAAAAAATTATACTAAAACCACTTAAATATTTCATTGTTTGTTTAGAAAATAATCATAGGAAATCCCATATCATTCACACATCGTTTACAATCTCATTATCCTTAGCAACATAACCAATATTCATATTACCATAATGATTCTCATTAGTAAGTTTCCACTTAGAGAAATTATTTTCATATATTACATACTTTTAACATCTGATATTTCATTGTTAACTTTGTTCTATCTAGTTATGACTATTGCCTATGATAAAAATGTAATGTGTATGAAAAAAATATCATAGATGAAAATAAAAAAACAAGGGAAATTACTTATAATATATCATTATATGACATATTATTTTCAATCATAGAATATTCCAGATCATTAAAAAAATTTATGTTTCCATCTAATAATTAGATTTATCCTTAAGGACATCCCTAGACGTTTCCCCAAAAATATTTATAGGTATTTCACTAAAGATTTCACATCATAGGTTCTGAATAGTGAATAAAACATTTCTTTGATAGAAACTATAACGAATCAAGAATAACATACATTAATATTACTTTAATTTTTCAGATATACACAATATTTTATACAGAGAGACGCCCAATTATAGTATTAGTTTTGTTCCTTTGGAATCATGGAACACATTCTTTTAAATTTTTGAATGATATTCAATATCTCCAAAAAAGATCTTACCGATTAGTTTTATTATTTAAAACATTTTTATATCCTAGGGAAATGAAAACATATATATAGGGTGATATTCAATGCTATATAAAGGAATATAATAAAAATATAAATCAAAAAATGAACATAAGAATCTAAAAACCTGAACCTAACTTATTCAATTCATAACATGTATAATTTATAACAAAATATTAATAAACAGAACTAATAATTTCATTTTAAATGAAATGAATCAAAATCGAGTACAGAACATAATCCATGAAATGAAAACAAGGAATTTATGGAAGTAATATAACCATATCAATATGATTTCTATAATAGTCATGCCATCTCTTCCAAATCTATATTATTCGTTTGGGTTCACTGCCCATACCATCCTGGTAGTAATGGTTCACTCGCATAACCATCTTAGTAGTCATGGTTCTCTCCCATAACCTTCTTCTAAATCATTGTTCACTCCCTTAATCGTCATTGTATTTATGTTTACCTCATATGACCATCTTAGTGGACAAGTTCCTCTATGTCTATCTCTTGAGATATTAATCATTACCCAATGAATTTGTGGGTGATATTGGTCTTATGAATCTCATAATGAAATTATCCTAACATGCGCCAAAAAATAGAAATCATTCATCATATCATAACCCTAAGAATAAAATGGGTTTCTTTAACAACATTTAATTATTCCATAATATAGGTAATAAATGGATTTCATAAATATAATTCCATTAAAAAAAATATAAATTCATATGAATAATAGGAAAAATATTCTTGAAACATGACCCTATTAAACATTTTTGTCTTATAGGGAATTTTTTTTTATAAAACACTTAAAATTAAACATTGAAAAAAATAACCTTTCTTCTTCAAAAAACTGTTTCCCAAAACTCCATGTCAATTTAAAAGAAAATAATTTCTTTGAAAATAAAATTGAAATATTTTAGATAAATCTTCATAGAGATATATATTTATGAAAATGTAAAATTTTATTCATTCGATAGAAGTTAAAAAAATCATTCCTCTTGTACTTTTTTTAGAAAAGTCAAAAAGTTAATCATATGTAAAAAAAGAAATATTTTATTGAAACCATGTAGTAAAAGTAAAAAATGTGTAAAAATGACATTAAACAGCCATAGGAGAATAATAAAACATTTTATAAACTCATTTTTAGAAAACATGAACACATATTATAAATAAACCCATTTAAATACTTACGTATAAACAATTTCAGATAATAACGAGATTGAGAAATTTTCCCTTAAAATAGGTTGGATTCCTTGATACATATTCAAAAATAATGAATAATGGATTACATAGTATAATAAAATTTATCCAAAAATATATTTATATTTATCTTTTCATATGTGATCATATTATTACATGTTTAGTAATATTTCATTATTACTCTACTTTAGGGAGTTATTTGTATCATGTTTAGTAATATAAATTCTAGTTATTAATATTGGGCTTCCTAGATATCATTTATAAAATCATAATAAAGTGTAATATATCATATTTTTTCATTATATTCTTTTATATAATATTTATTTTAATCATATTATGGAGACTGAATCGCATCCCGTCGTGGAGATAGTAGGCTATACATACGCATGAATGATGATATCATTCCTTAATTTATTAAATTGTATCAAATTGGTTGGTATATATATTTTTACAAAATAAATATATTATTATAATAATCATATATAGTTATTATTTCCATCATTTCATTAATCCATGTAAAGGGGTTCTGAAGAAATAGATTACACGGTGACGTAGAGCCGGTAAGTCGTACGCACGCATGTGTGGTGATTCTATTTTTTATACGATGGATATATGATGGAATATGGTTCTTCCATAACCATATTATATTTTAATTATATATGTGATATTGTAGTTATTTCATTATTATGGATAGAAAAAAATAAGAGGTTGTATAAAAAGAAATGATCTTAATAGAGCCGGTAAAAGAGATTACCTCTTCTTTGGAAACCTCCCTTTAGATCTCCTCTTAATGGTAGTAGATTTGGTATTTTGATAATAACATAACATATAAAATGTGACTTGGGATGTTTATAAGGTAAAATATCATGAGATAAATTATCTTTAAGGATAAATTATTTGTGAATAAATGAGGGAGGAGGTCCCCTTTTATAATTGAGGTTGGGGGCACCGTTGGAATTTCCAAAATATTAATTTTTAATAAAATAAAAAACCATCTAAAAAACAAAAATATATCTTATTTTATAATATTATATTATATATAATTTTTCAATCTCCTCAAAAAATAAATTTTGGAAAATTTTTATATGAATTAATATCGTCGCATTTTATGTAAAACATACTTATTTAATAAAATTTTAAACTAAGGTAACAAATATTTCAAAATTAAAAGTGTGTACAATTTTCTTATTTTTTGTCAATTAGACAATAAATGAATACTTTAAAACATTTTATAACATATACAAATTATTATATATTTTTAAAAATATTCTATTTTTTATATAATTTAATAAATCCTTATTTTAAAAAAATATAAATAGTGTCGATTTTGACACTACTCACTTCATGGATTTTTAAAATATCAAGGTAAGATATTAATATCAATAAAAATATTTTTTATATTAATAATGTGTCAGTTAAATATATAAAATTCATTATATATATTAATCATTCCAATTTATTTTTATTTTTGTAATTTTAAATAACATTAATTTGATATTTCCATTAATAAAATATTAATACATCTATTTTGTGTAATTATTTAGTATACTTATTTTTTAGTGATAATTAAAAATAAAATATCATGTTGATGATAAATAATATATATTTAATTATAATATTTATATTCTAATATAACTTCAACGAAATATTATATAAAGTTTTTATATTTATTAGAACATGACTGTAGAAACATTATCATCCGTTAAAATAAAATATTATCTGTTTCATAATATTTCCCATATAGATTCAAAGGGTTAATAGCTCGACCGATGGATGGTTATGGACAAGATATTATTGAATAATAAGATTTGGTCTGTGTTTTTTGACTTTTAATGTTTACAATCATTTAAAAAAAATTAATTTATATATTTTTCATTAATTAAATTATTTATTCTATATAAAAGTATAATCTTTTATGGTAATTATTTAATTTATATAAAATATATTTTAAATTAAAATAATAAATGAAAAAAATTTATCATTCAAATGTGTTTTTATAATTTATTTTATCTTTTTCATAAATAGATATTAAAAATGAAATTGTTTTTAAATTTGAGTAAGTCATATTTAACATTTCTCTAAATAAAGTATATTAAATGTCCAAATCTCATTTATGTGACTTAAAAAGGATACCATTTCAAACCTAGGATGTTATAGTTTGAAAAAAACTCCACCAATAACATTAAGATAACTGTTTTAATAATGTTTTAACATCATTATTATACTTAATTACCAAATTTACTTTTAAATTATTAATAAAAAATTACTAAAATATCTATTCATAATGATAAAAATAAAATAAATGTATTTAAATAAATTTGGAAAAATGGTTCCAAAAATGGAATCCATTTTTAAGTATTCAAAATACATAATTTTTTTAATTAATATATAATTAATCCCATTGTCTGAATGAGATAACGGGTTTTAAAAGAAAAATATTACAAAAGATTGAAATTTTATTACATCAAAAATCAATGTGAAATTAATAATAGTAACCTAATTATATTACATAATAAAAATATAATATATTTAAATATTTAAACCATAAAATTAAATAAATTACCATAAAAATTATTTTGATGAAAAAATTTAATCTATTTAAGAGTTAGTATATTTTTAATATTCATCAAAACGTGAAACATATCAGAAAAATATCAAAATATTAAACTAGGTAAATTTTAATATCTCGGTTCCAAATATAAATTTAATTAATTAAAATATATAAAGATTTGTTAAAACTATATTAAAATTGGGTGGACCATCAAAAGGTGGAAAATAAATTTTTATGGAAAATACTTCTCTAATACAAAAATTAGAATTTGTTCTTATATCAGGTCTAGAAAAACAATATGATGAATTTTGGACATTATATTGAATTTATTAAATTTATATTCAATTAATAAAATCTATAATGTGTATTCTAATTATTTTATAAACTCACTTATTTTAATTTTAATTTTTTTTGAGAAAAAATTTAACAGTTTTGCACCTACCATTATTATAACATGGTTATAAGGTAATGTAATAATATTTAGTTGTTCACTTAAACTTGTTCATCCATGAAATTAATTATTTCAAAATATATATTAATTATTTGTATCACAAGACAAACATAGTGTTTTGTATACAATAAGCTAAGTCAATGTTTAATATAGCACAAGATTATCCTGATGTATTGTACAAAAAAGACATCCATGAAATTTAAAATCATAACTATCTCATAAAATCCTATGATTGTTAATATCTATGCAATAATCACCATGAAATTTTGAACTCCACCCCCAAGGCTTTGGGAATGTCAGTTGGTCATTCACTAAAGTCTCCATCGCATGGATTTCTAGAATGGTTTCTCCAAATTCCCAACATTTTCTAAAACAGAAATTTATTGGACAAAACATAAGTAAACAACTCATGAAAAAATAATTTATTCATTTGTGGAATCTACTGTAAAAGAATATATTGTGGAACCCAAATTATTATAATTTTCTAAAAAAACTCTTATCGGGTTCTTACATATAACTAGTCTTGTAAAAATGTGTTTCAATGTGGTTATCTAATCATAATTCCAAAATAATATAAAACATGATCTTATAACAACTAAACCCAACATACCTTTTATTACATAACTATTACATCCATTTAATATTAATCATGATAATGGTTTTATAATACTAGAATTTTATTCTTTAGTTTCTTGCAAAAAATATGACCATACATAAAATTTATATATTAAAACATAAAGATTATTTAGTTCCATTTCCTATAACATCATAGTGCACTTAATTTTATCCTTAGTACATGTAGCTAGCTGAGGATATACATCAAATAAAGGTGTTAACTGAAATCTAGTAATAGAATGGATAAGAACATGAATCAATATAACATGTTGTGAGAATAATAATAATCTTCATAACACAAGAATAAAATCATAATTATCAACATGAGTGAATAATTAGATAATGTAAAGGAATGTGTAAAACCATAAAAATGAAGAATCATTTATTAATATTTAACTTCCACACATAGTTGTTATCCAAGTTAATATCATGATCACACATAACATATTTGGATAACAACTACATCATGATTGAGAACAATGATAGAATCTGGTTCATTCATATTTCACATTATCTCATAAGATATATCACATTAAAAAATTAATTGGATTACTAAAAAATTCCAAGTGCACCCATCATATCATTACATTTACATAATCATGTAATCCATATAGAATGTATAACAGTAATTTCTATAAAATAACCAAAATAAATGATATTGGATTATTAATTTATTTCATAAAGAATTCATTCATGAATAAAATTGGGGTTCCTAAAATAAAATTTCAATAATATTCATTGTATAAGAATAATAAATATTCAGTGAAGAAAAAAAACCTCAAGAGATGAAAAATGTATTTTTTAGAAAGAAGAGTTCTTTTGGAAAAAAATTTTAATTTGGAACAAAATCTTATTAGAATAATTTATATCCCAGAAAATAAAATTTGAAAACATATAAATTAAATTTTAGTAATATAAATGGAAAAACCGCACTAGAGGTTTTCATGAAATATGAATAACCTAAAGGAAATTTGGTTTAAGAATCACCTTGCCTTATGTAAGACATATTTCCTAAATATAATATTTGATATAATAAAATTATATTTATTAAATAATTAATAAACAACCTATTATAGATTTATTTTATTAATTGAAATTATATTAGGTACATTAATGTTCATGTTGTTGAGTAATAGTGTTAAATTTTATAATTCAAGTGTGTTTGTTTCCTAGGTTTCATGATCGATTCATTTATATATATGTTTGGATGTTCTCTTAAAAGGGGGATAACTATCAATAGTTGACATTATATGTTACTAATGACATTAAAATAGTTAAGATGTTTGTAACATATTTCAAATTTTTCTTGATATATTTATGAATCAATAGATATAATATTAATGATAGTTGTTATAATTAATTATGTCAGCTTTTGATAAAAATACTCATTCTATTTTATTATTTAATATTACTCACATATATTAGTTTAAAATAATAATAAAGGTTATGACATAAATTGTCTAACTTGTTTCATCAATTAAAAGTGTTTTATAACTATCCATGATGGTGGAAAAGTAAAATAATAAGTTTTCATCCTTTAGGCAATAATTCAACAACTCAAACAGGATATCTGCATTTGTATAAATAAAGGGACATGAGAATATTTTTGAAAATAAATTATTACAATAACATAATTAAATTATGATATATTTATGATACCTGATTCATCATATAACATATATAATAGTATTTGAGGAATGAATAATAAAACAAAAGAAAATGAAAAGAAATTAAAAGAAACGAAATATGATTTTAACTCTTGAATTCTTCTCTATGAGAACCTCATTAAACCAAAGGGTTTGGTTTTTTATGAGACCTAGGGATCCTGATCATGGTAGAAGAGTATTTAAAATTTTATTGGGCACAAATGGGATAAGCTTAGTGTATTTGGAGTTCGTTGGTGAAGATGTCGGGGGTGGTGGTATATTATTGGGAAGGAGATGTGGGGTTTTTTGCTATTTTATTCCTTAATTTATTATTTTGGATAATTATTTTGATTTTTTTATTCCCATTACTTAATAAAATAAATTAATATTCTTTTTGGATTATGGGATTAAATCACCCTCCCATCAACAGTGACTCAAAAATTTATGTATTTATCCTTTATTTTAAATTATCATATTTTACAATTCAAAAAAAACATGTATTTTAGAAAAATTTCTAAAATTCACCCAATTGTTTTTGGCACGTAGAATTCAAAAATTAACACTATTTTATTTAAATAATTTTCTAAATAAGATAAATTTAATTTTCTAATAAAATCATCATATACTTGGATAACACTGATTTCAAAAGTATAACTACTTTTCTGACACCATAAAAAAATTATTCTATCCTAAAATTCTTATAAAATAATAACAATAAAATGTAAATTTGCGATTTTATTTTATGTAATGAAATTTTAATTTCAATATTTTTATTATTTCTGAAATTTTATGTAAACATAAATGTTCTATAAAAATATGAACACATAATTAATAATTTTTAATATATTTATTACATAAATTGTGTTATAATTATATCATATTATCATTTATAGGTTACCTAAATTTTATTTATAGTCTCTTAGATGGGGTTACAATTATATTAGCCAAATTTCTATTCTTAATGGTTACATTACTATTCCAAAGGTAAAGTTACTATTCTTTTGGTATATGTTTTTTAACATCTAGAAATACCTCTTATTTAATTAATTTATAATTTATAGTGATTTTATTTTGACCTATATTTTCTTTATATGATTTTTATATGATGAAATAATTATAAAAAGATATTTTCCATTGATAAAACTCTAGGTTTTAACATTATCACACCCTTATGTTCATGTTTTTCATATCTATCTACCATTTTACCCTTAATAGGAATCTTAACTCAAAAATTTTTACGTTTCGCTTCCATTATTTGTTACCATGATACAACATACGATATGCCTGGAAAGGGTTTTAGTTATGAATAACATAATGGTAGATTTTGTAGTTTACCTATAAATGATTTTTTTGTGTTTCCATGTTTCTAAAATAATAATACATTCAAAATAATTAGGTGTATGTTTGTAAAATATATCAAATATTCATCTAAAAATATTTCATATCCATGTATTAAAATATTGGGTCATTATTAATCCATATTTAAAATTTCATACCAAACACATATTCTATATTCCCATTGTACAATATTTTTATGTTATGATTTTTTATCTTTATAAAATGATACATGTATTCCTTCATGATAGTAAATTTTTTATTTTTATCTAATGATACTCATATATTATGATTACCTCTTATGAATTAATGATATTATTACATTAATTATTCCTTTTCTATGACCAAGTATCTAGAATGATTATGATATATGGGTAGAACAAAATAACATCTCATTAATAGTGTTTTATCCTTTGAAAACAATTTGATCTCACTCCATTCGTATGTTTCATTAATGTTCTTAGGTGATCATATGGGGATAATATGCTTTTGGAATGTTACAAATGGGATATAATGAAGAGTTGGTAAATGTTTATTTACATATAAAATAAACATTTTAATTGGGTAGTGGGTTGAAACTCATGTGATGTATTACAATTAAATATGTCATAAACTACATCTGGATTTGGGGATATAAGGCATCACCACTGTTATACAATTAGTGTTTTTTTAAATAAGAATGATAAAATATTGGAATAAAACCATAGATAGATAACCATTAATTACATAGTATTATTTTACATATAAAAATTATGACAACACTGATTTTTAATTCCCCATACATTTATGTTGGGAAATATTAAAAATTTAAAATAGTTGTGTATTATGTAATATTTGGGAATATTATTATTTGCATAAAATTAGAGAAAACATTAATGAGTTTTAATCAATGAGTAAAATTGTGACAAAATAATATATTTAATCCAATGTAATGTAACATCCTTGGTTTTGAAGAGATATTTTTATTTTCAAATTCCATAAATAAATGTTTAAATAATTTTATTTAATGATATAATCATATAATTTATGTAAGTATTTGAATACATGGTTCTCCATAAAATTTTTATTCATTCATAATAGAAGTTTATCAATAATATTTTAATAGATGATAGTTTAATAAAATCACATTTACTATATTCAATGTTCATTTTACGTGTATAATTTTAATTTATTAAAAGTAAAATTTAATAAATATTTTTACTTATATATCATAATTTAATTTTTTATTACATATTTGTAATTCAATTTTTAAAAAACTATCGTACATGTAATCATAGTCATATAATTATATGATATAAATATTCATAGTAATATCATTTAAAATTAATTTTATCAAAATTGAAATGGTTATAAATTATTTCTACAATACAAAATATTTCATAATGTATTTTAATTAAGATTAAAATTATTATAATTTCTAAAATATTGTTTTTATATTCTATGAACATGTCATATTACTCTGTAATATAATTTTTGAAATGTTAAAACACAATTTTTTTAATAAAATAAATATTTAATGTATTTTTTATTTTCATTTGAAAATTTAATCATCATATGTATATTGAGTAATTATCACAAAATAATTAGAAAATAATTCTAATTTAATAATTATAAATGTAAAACGGTCATCTACATAATATTTGTTTCATAATGTAAACAATTCATCATAACAGATGTATTTTCAAAAAATAAATAAATATATAAGTTTAATTCCTATTAAATACGAAGATGAATTTTAAAAAACATATTTATTTACAATTTATACATTTTTAACCATTACATATTGAATAAATATAGAATTATGAAATGAAAATACATAGTCACCCATAACAAATGAAATAGTTACTAATCAAAATTAATTGTTTCTAGATGTTATATTTTATTTTATTTCATAGTAAATTTTTAAAAATAGAATTTGAAAGAGTTTTCTTATTTCATAGACTGGTCACATCATAAATTTATTACGTTTCATTATTTATATTTCTAAGAAAATTTATATTTATGGAGGTTAGTAAAATATAATGTTTTCAAATATTGTAATATTTGTTTCCATCATCATGTTATATGTCATGAAGCAGAATTTTTTTAAGTGAAATTTATGTTCTTATAATTATTTTATACAGTATAACCTCATAAAAACACAAAGTGAGGAGAATAATAACATTATTAATAATTAAATAAGGAAATAAAAAGTATTTATAGAAATTAATGAACTTAAACCAATGCAATAGAAACATTACACTTGAAATAAAAATATAACCCTTATGTAAAGTAAATTGACCAATAGAATAGAAACCTCACCCATGAAAGTATAAATAAATTATAATTATATTATAAATGAAAATATTATATAATTATATCATTTTATAATTAAATAAATGTTTTATAAATTATTATTTAAGGTTTGATATTTTTATAAAATTTTAATTTTAATTTCAATTTTATAATTAATATTTTTATTGAAAATAAAATTTAATTTCATACAAATAATTCATAAATTAGAACTAAAATACTTACGATTATATGTCAATTTTATGAGTCCTTGATTAATTTTTCAAAGTGTCATAAAATTAGTTATAATTTAAAAAAAATGTATTTTCCTAATAAATGACGATTTTATATTAAAATTCAATTTCATAAATTTAGAAATATGTTTTCATCAAATGAAATAAATTTTTTAATTATTAAAATATAAAAATTGTTATGGTTATTTTTTTGGATTTTTCTAAAATAGTCGAATATTTGTGAATAATAAAATACATTTATTTATGGTTTATACAAATTATAATTTAAATACACTATTACATGATTCTCAACTCATGTAATCACCATATCTAGAACTAAAATTAATTATTTGAATATATTTATTTATAATAATGAAAATATTCATTTTCTTGAGGCAAATAATATACTAATGAATAAAATAATGAGAAAACACTCCTCTACTCCAATACAAATACCACTCTCAAAAACACTTCTCCTTACTCAACTTTAGACTTTATTTTTGTTCAATTTCATCCCAATGGAATTCAAAATGATATTCACCACATTCAATATCATTTTTTATCAATAAAATAAAAAAACCAATTTCTCTAAGGAGGTTCTCCCGGAGGATAATTCAACAAGTAAAATATGATTTCTTTTCTTTTATTTCGTTTTTACATTTTTTTTAATTTTCTTATACTGTCCTCATCTAAAATATCCAAGCGTACATGGCAACTATATTATATTATATATAATATAATTTTATTATTTTTATGAAAACCCCACTGTTATGTCTCTTCTCCGTTATATTGTTTTATAAAAATGAATACAATATCTGTGAGGTCTCGATTTTACCAGCTTCGTGGATGCCATGTATTCATTTCTCAATTATACCATAAAATATGGTTATAATGAAATTTTTATGGTAAAAAATGATTATAATATTAGTACAAAATATTATTTAACTTCATCTAATCATTATATATATATAATATTAATTTATAAAATATAAATTTTTTTGATGATTGAAAAACCGAAAAAATAATCTATGTGATTATCACTAACATAATATATAATGATTCATACTCACCCCAAATTAATGATATAATTATATAACCATTTAATATTATATATTTTAATTAATAAAATATAACATTAATTAAGGAAACTTTTCTAATATTACATGATTTTCCATACATGCATAGTAATAAATGATCATGAAAACAAACTAAACAAACACTCTATAATGATTAAATTGTATCATATAGACAATAAAATTCTATAAATTAATTTAATAAATTTTAAATAAATAAAATAAATTATTTAAATGTTTTGAATTAATTTATTATTTATCTAAATATGATTTTATAGGGCATTAAGATCAAGTGTAGTGAAATTTTATATAAATGTTAAGGGATTCTTTCTTAACCTCCATTTTACGTTCGGAGTACAATTTCTTTCTATTTAACCATATTGAATTCTTGTATACTTTTTAATAATTAAAATAAATTCTATTTATATGTTATAAACTATTGTTTCAAGATCATTACATCATTATTCAATGGTCAAATACATGTTTTCAGAAGACTATATTAAAAATTATTCCCATTAATTATTTTTTGATTAAAGGGATATTTCTGATTTCTTACCCATTTTCAAGTAGAAAATATAATCTATTTGAAGCCAAAATTATTAATATAAAATAAATTATTTTTATCATAAAAACAAACTTCAATATTTTTTGTTTTTATACAAAAAAATTATTTATTTTATGTTTGAAATAATAATCAGTATTTTTCTTAAACTACAAAAAAAGTATTTTTATAATGTTTTTTGAAAACTTTTTTTACATGCTTTTATGTAAGTTTGAAATTAATTATTCATGATTTTTTCCTCTTTTCAATTATTAATTTCCATGTATCATTTAAATCTAATTTTTCATGGACATCATCATGATATTCCCTCTTAATATACCTTATCAATTGATTCTAATACCCCATTCATTCAATGGGTAAACCTTATATTAAAGGTTGATTCCATATATATGATTCATTATGTGGAACACATATTCATGAAAATATAATGAGGGGTTCACATATATAGAACTCAAATGCATTGGGAAATGATTAATCTCATGAGAGGTCAGGCCTAACTGTCTTGGTGGTTATCCATGATGTGTTCTCCATGTTCAACGGTCTTGGTGGTTATCCATGACATGCGATCCATGTGCAATAGACTTGGTGGTCAGACTTAACTCATGCCCCTCCATGTTCTATTATATTTGAATAATTCTTATGATATGTGTTCTTTTTTAACAACATTACTATGACTCCATGATTACATGATCCAATTATGGATATTTTATTCTTCTATTTGTTTATTTAGGTTCCATGCCTTTTTATGTAATCAGGTTATTCCTTATAACCAATGTTTTTTTTCTTATATTTCTTCCAATTATAGGATTTGTTTCTCATATCTTTTTTAATATATTCCCCAGGTTATCTTAGGCAGATGTAAGGTCTCAAAGGGTGTTAGGAGCCACTTATAAATATTAAATAATAGATTGTATAAACTTTCAATTTTATGTACGTATTCCAGTGAAGAAACTATACTTTATGATCCTTTGTTTATAATTAATGGTTAATTATGCTTACAATTATTTAATAATATATATATATAATGATAAGGCCTTAAATCTATTATCATTGGCATGGTCTATATATTTTTGGTGGATTAAAAAAACATCACATTAGTAAGAACCCTATTAATAATTATACCAACATGGATAGCATATATTAAAACATCGGGTATCATGAGTTAAGACAATCTTTTCCTTTATAATTTTATACTTCTTTGTTAAATTTTATCTTTAATTATTATTATTTACTATATATTAAGTCACCTAATCATATATTTATTTTCTATGTTAACGGATGGTAATAGAATCAATCATTCCAACCATCAATGTGATAGGGAATGTGATGATTACACTAATGATATACAAAATATTATCAGAATGTGTGAAACAATTCCTACGACAGTACTTGCTCAATAGTATGATGTTATGAATAGTTAGTTCAATAATTTGGAACCCAATCCATATCATATTAAAGATAAAGTTGTGTTAGAATCCATTATACAACAAATCCATCACATCTTTAGTGGATATTCCAATTCCATCATCACAGAACAATTGATTAACTCAATTAAGATGATATTTTATGTCCGTCTATGCTCTAAATAAGAGACTTTTCTTTTAGAAATATATCATTTTGATGAGGAATATTATCATTGGTGGACTCTGATCATGAAAAAAAGTCCAATGATGAAATTGATTCAGTAGAATGAGGAAATTTCATGAATATTTTTCTCAATAAATGTTTTCCCTAAACCATATATCTTAAGAAGGAAAGGGAGTTCCTTTGACTGAATAAAAAGTAATAAAATTCTATCAAAGAGTATAATGGAAACTTCACAATTATTGTATGATAAACACATTTTTTTTCCCTAAACACTGAAATAATTCTTGATCGGTTCTTTAGAGGACTAAAGATGAGTCAATGAATAATGTTGGTGATTCGTGACATTGATATCCTTGAGTATATTTTCAGTTGTTCCCTCAGGTATGAAATGAAGATCATAGACTCATAGTGACCTCATGGGAATGTTGATAAAATTGATGAACATTGAGTTTCAAATGGGTGGATCAAAATACAACTCACATGATGAAAAGAAAAACCAATATCCCATGTGTCAAAATAGTGGGAAGAATCATCTCTTGGACTGTCTAAGGTGAACTGGTAAATGATTCAAGTGGGGAGGAATTAGGAGTATAAATAATAAATATTAAAGGGATATAAAAAATCCCAATAATGAGAATGAATATGGGATGGATTAAATCAACACTCAGCTAGCAGGGTAGTGTTTTAATTGGATGGAACATGGTGATTATGAAATTCATTATCCTAAGTCAAGGGTTATTGGAGGAAATCAACAACAAAAACCTCCAAGGCAACAAGGAACAACATATTCAATCCCTAATACTGATGTTGATTCCGAATATAATGGTGGGGAGGTAATCTTGTTATTCATTCAAGAACAATGAATATACTATTTGATTCAGGTTGTACATATTCCTTCATATCTTTCATGTTTAGTAGAAATATTCAAACACCACCTCAAAATGTAGAGTTTGAGTTATTTTATATATCAAAAAATCTGTCAATTAGTGTATCCAATGTATATAACTCATCTCTGACTATTTTTTTGGTACTGGACCTCCATGAAAATTTCATATTTATTACTTTGGTGGAGTGTGATGTTATTTTGGGCGTTTATGCCTATCTTTATACATATCCAACATTTATATGGAATGAGAGATCACTCTTAAAATCCCAAAAAATCCTCTAATTATTTAGAAGTGTATGGAAAAGTTTGAATATCCACCAATATTATTGTCTCATTTTTAGATATTATATCTTTATTAGAAATAATATATAGATCAAATCATTGAGACAATAAAGAGATTCATTCTCGATGACATGCCTATTGCAACAGACTGCATTGATGTTTTCTGCAAAGTGATTCATGGACCTCCTCCTATTTTAGGTGTTGTGTTCTCAAATGTAAATATTCATGGATATCTCCCAATATCAAATACACATTATAGAATGGTCACTATTCGAGTTGTAAAAACTAAATAATAAGTTACATGATAATATTGAAAAGGGTTTTATATGCCTAAGTTATTCCCCATGGGATGCACTGGTCTTATTTTTACAGAAGAAGGATGTATCAATGTTCTTAAATATTGATTGTAATGAGATCAATAAAATAGTGATAACGAAAAAATTTCCCCTTTCATAACTAGATGACTTTTTTGATCAACTACACGAGGACAAGTATTTCAGTACTGTGGAACATTGGTCAATATACCAACCATTATAGGTGAAGAGGGAATATATTACCAAAAATGGATTTCGAACAAGGTATTGACACTATGTGTTCATAGTGATTTCATTTGGACTTGATAATTATCTGAGAATTATCATGGATTTAATTAATATAGTATTTAGAGATTACGTTGACCAATTTTTGGTATTTGTTATTGATGATATTCTAATATAGTCCAAGTGAATGTAAGTGAATGAGGATCATTTATATACATTTAAATATATTTAATGGGAAGAAAAATTATGCAAAGTACTATATATGTGAGTTATAGATTATAGAAACATCATTCAATGGGCATTTTATCATTGTTAAAGGAATATCTGTAAACCCTTCTAAGACAAAGGAAATCAAAGATTTACCCATGACATCATATATAACTGAAATCCGTAATTTATTTAGTCCAATTAGGCATTAGAAAGTATTTTTTGAATAACTTATCATGATTTTATAACCAAATAACAAAGGTGAATCAGAAGGGATAAACGTGTCTCCTGAATTGTGAATTTGAAGAATGCTTCAAATTGATGAAAAGGAGGTTTATAAATGTTCCAGTACTCATTCTCCTGACAAGTAGATATCCTTTTATGGTATATAGTGATTCTTAAAACATGTTATTGGATTCTTTATTATTTAAAAGTGATAAAGTGATAGAATATTCATGTGGAATGTTAAAAACACATAATAAAAACTACCCCACTCAGGATTTGGAGTTGGAAGCTATTATATTCCCATTGAATATTTGATAGCATTATCTATATGGGAAAATGTGGGAGATATATAATGATCACAAGTGTCTAAAATATAAATTCACATAGAATGAGATTAATACAAACCATAGAATATAGTTAATTCTCATCAATGATTTTGATAAATCAATCCACTACCATCTTGGTAATGATAACAAGGTAGAAGATGGTCGAAGTAGAAAGGATACAGCATGGTTTTCAACAATTAGAATCTAGAAGGATATAATTTCCCAATAACTTCAAAGGTTTGACATGGGAATCATTTAGGAATAAAAATAATCAATACTTTACCAAATGCCTTACCAACCGCCCCGTAAGGATAAAATAATGGATTCTCAATGAAATGATATGAAAATTTAAAAAAGGTAGAAGCTATCAGAAATAAGAAATACATAGAGGTCGAAATGTATGATGAAGGAATAATGGTATTTTGTTCACGACTATATATACCATCCAGTTCAGTCATAAGGAAAGAACATATGATTGAATTATATAGTTCAAAATTCACTGTTCACCTAGGAAGCACAATGATGTATCGAGATATCTGAGAAAACTATTGGTTGGACAATATAAAAAAGGAGATTAATAAATATATATCAATGCTCCTAGTAATCTAGAAAGGGAAGTATGAATGAAAAAAGATTAATGGGATGATGTAATCATAACACATACCATCTTGGTAATGGGAAAACATCCTCATGGACGTTTTCAGTGAACATTAAAAGACATCATTTGGAACTAACACTATATGGGTTTTTCGGGATCGTCTCAAAAAGACAGATTACTTTATCACAATCTGAGAGGACTTAACTTTTGGTCAACATGTATATATATATATATCAGATAAGTGTAAAATTACATGGATTAACACTATTTATTGTATCCGATTGAGATCTGAGATTCACCAATATGTTCATGAAATGTATCTAACATTCTCTAAACATGGTGCTGAATTTTAGTACGACATATCATAGTCAATATAAGGTCCAATCTAAGTAGACTATTCAGAAAATATAAGGCCTGGTGAAATCTTGTTATATAGACATTAAGTAGTGATGTAACCAACATATGACTTTGGTGGAGTTCTCCTATGAAAAACGTTTCCAGGCGAGCAACCAATTGGCTCCATGTTAATCCCTTTATGGTAAATGATGTAGAACATCGGGATTTTGGGTTGAAAATGATAAATATAAAATTCTAGGACTTGAAATGGTAAAATAAATAGAAATATAAATGGTAAAAAGTTGAAAACCATTCAACATCATATTTTGGCATCCCAAAGATGATAGAAGTGTTTTGCGTAAAATCATTGATGAGACTTGGAGATTATGTTTGATGAATTGGTGTATCTCCTCATATCTCCAAGTATGTGGATCATGAGATTTCAGAAGTAGGGAATGTTAGTTCCTCGGTAAATCACCTCCATTGAGATTTTTGATCGTGTTGGAGTTTTGGCCTATTGACTAGCAAATCGAAAAAAATGTATCATGTAAATTGTGTATCTAATGTATCACTCTTAAAGAAATATATACCTGAACCCTCACATGTATTGAATTCAGAGTTGGTACAGCCATAGAATGATATCCCTTATATGGAGAAGCCCATGAAAATCATGGATCATGGAGATAATATTTTATGCAAAAAGACTACTCACTCGGTCAAATTATTTTGGAGGAACTATAAGTATGAATACGAAATAGAGGAACTATAGGAACCAATGAAAGCGAAGTACCCCCACCTTTTTATTTTGAAAAATGAAATTTAGAGTGCGAAATTTTAGAAGGTTGTAATTCTAAAATGACCCTAAATATGTATCAATGAAATTTACCTTATTATAATTATGTTATATAGTATAAACCTCAAATAATAACATTGGGTACAGAATAAAAACATTATAAATGCAAAACGAATGAAATAAGATGTATTTATAGAAATTATGAAACTGAAAAAATCGAAAAGTAACATGACCTTTGGAATAGTAATATGAAACTTATGAATAGTTAATTGGACAATAGAATATAAACCTCAACCATGATATTAAAAATTATATTTAATTATGTTATAAATGAAAATATAAAATAATTATATCATTGGATAGGTAATCCAATTTTTTAGAAATTATTATATATGTGTTGATATTTTAATAAAACAAAAATCTTATATTCAATATTATAATTAAAATAATTATTTAAAAGAATATTTTTTTTCAAAAAATATATTAATAAATTAAACTTTTTTTTATGATTATAAGGTAATTTCATCAGTTGTTGTTTAATTTGTCGATGTGTTTTAAAATCAATTAAAATTTTAATATTATAATTTTCCAAATAAATTACTATTTTTTTAATATGAAATTTCATAAATTTAGAAAATTATTTTCACCAAACTGATTCTATTTTGGAATTCTACATATCGAAATATTATTAGAGATAATTTTTTGGATTTTTCTAAAATAGTTTATTTATTTTTTAATAGTACAATATGGGAATTTAGGTTATATAAACATTATAAGTAAAATATAATACTACTTGATTCATTTATGATGTAATCAAAATAATATAGAACTACCATTAATTAAATTATTATATTTAGTGATACTTCACAAACTATTCATTTTCTTGAGGAAATATAATAAACTAATGAATAATATAATGAGAAAACACCTCTCTCATCCACTATAAATACCACACTTCACCCACACTTCTATTCACACCTACGAATCCTAGAAGGATAAAACAATTTCTACCCAATCCTCTTAGAAAGACTATTTCTAATGTTCATGATCTTTTGGCCTCTAAAAAATACTAAATGCAATTCCCTAAAGAGGTTCTGAGGAAGGAGAATTCAAGATGTAAAATAAAATCTCTTTTCTATTATTTTCCTTTCACTATTTTTTATTATAAACTCATCATTTAATCCATCCAAACATGTAGGATAACTAAATTATCTAATATATAATATTATATTATTATGTAAATGGAAATTCCACTATAATAACTTTTCTCCCATTATATTTGTTTGAAGAATTAAAACATCATCTATGAGGTGTCGATTTTCCTCTATCATGAGCGATGTTCTTTTTCAATTAATTATTCCTTCAAGCCTAGTCATAAAATCATTTTTATGAATAAAAGGATTATAATAATTGTATGAAATCATATTCAGTGTATTTCAATAACTTATATACATAATATAAGTGGATAAAACAACCCTAGTTTGTGATGATCAAAAAACCACCAAAATAATCTAAACGATTTCCATTAATGTCTTTTCTAATGATTTATCCACACAAAAAATTATTAAATAACTTATATAACCAATTAATATAGTGTATGATAATTACTAAAAAAATTTCTTCCATTCTATAAGTATATTGTAATATTACATGATTTTTCTTATATGTATACAAGTAACAGATAATGAAAACCAAGGGAACGAATGGTCCCAAATAATAAACTATTATATTATAACTCATTAAAGAGGAAACTATTGTACTTTATAAGAATATAATATAAAAAAAATGTACCAAAGGTTATGATTTTATTATTTAATATATTTATTTGATTATCCATGTCATTAATAATAAGCTTAGAACACATTCATGTGTAAAGCAAGGGAGTACTTTTGAACGTCCACTTTTCCAAAAGATTACAGTATTTCTTTATTTAACAAAATGAAACTCTTCTTTTTTTTAATATAAATATTTTAAATTCTATATATATGTTCCAAAACCATTTTTCTAGACCATTACATACTTTTTAAGGGGAAATACTTGTTCTAATGAAAATACATTCTCAATTCATCCAAATAAGTATTCCCGATTAGAGAGAACTTCTATATTTCATACCATTTTTTAATTAAAATACATAATCTATTTGAGGACATAAATAATTCGAAAAGATCACAAATTTTATAATGTAAAACTATCATAGTTAAACAATACTTTTAGAAAAATAATATTACTTTTCCTTTTTAATGAATCATTATTTTTTTCCATAAACTACGCAAATTTTTTTATTTATAATCATTTTTAGACACTAGTTTTTCATATTTTCACTTTAATTTGACATCACGTATCATGATATAATCATATTTTCCCTTATTAATATCCATGTATGATTTAAATATATTCATTCATAGATATTATTATTTTATTCACTTTTAATATGACTTGTGACACAATTATGATACCCAATTCCTTCCATGGGTAATACTTACATTTCTGTTTGATTCCTTATAAATGATTATTTATGTGTAACACATATTCATGAACATGTTATCATTGGTTTCCACAGAAACCACTCAAATTTACTAAGTAATGATTGTAATCATGATATGTCATGTGCTATATTCTTGGTGGTAAACCTTTACTCGAGCTCTATGTGCAACAATCTTGGTGGTTATCTTTCACTCATTCTCCATGTGTAACAGTCTTGGTGGTTTTCCAAAACTCATACACATCCTTGAAAAATGATCCTTGAAAAATTATTAACCCATGATTTATGTTGGTTCAAAATTTCAATGAGTATCTAACTAAATGGTACCATGATCTATATTTAATTCTTCTATTTGTTTATTGCAGTTGCATGCCTTTTATGTAATCATGTTATCAATTATAACCCATGTTGTATTCATTATTGTTATATTCATTTCCTTACTATAATTTTAGATCATCCCTTGGTTCATGTATTCCCCAGGTTATCCTATAATGTTTCAAGGTCTCAAAGCATATTATGTGATCATTATGAAGATTAAATAAAATATATATTTACTTTTATTTAATAATTTCAATTTTATGTACATTATCCATCAAAGGCATAATAATTTATGATCCATTATTTGTAATTAATGATTAATTAATATTAAAATTTGGAAATAATATTTGTTAAAAGTTATGGTTGTTATAATATAAAATTGATCAAAAATTTAGAAAACTTTTTATGACATAATATATATTCCATGAGTGAAAATATTATTTTAAAATTAATATTTTTAAATTGAAATCAAATATTTCATGTTTTGATGACTACCTATTATTCTAAAAAAATAAAAATCTTTTATATATTATTCATATATAATTATTCGTTTCAATGATTTCAATGTGTTTTTTATTAGTTTTAATATCATGCAGACATATATTTAATAATCTTATAACAATTAATTTCATAGTAATGAATATTACTGATATTATTTTTCTTAAAAGTCAAAATAATAATTAAATAATTCTAAAGTAGCTTTCTCCCATTGCAATATACCCACCCCTTCGCCAACAATTTAACCTCGCATCTAAATTTACATTTCATTCCAATTATCTTCTAAAATATCTCTCTACAATATCTTACCCATGTCCCAATGCTACTAGTGTGAAAAAAAATCTCGCTTAAAATAAATTTAGACTTAATGCATCATAGGTATCTTAATGATTGAGGTATGGTTTCATAATAGATTTATAATTTTTTAATATATATTATTTTTTTCATAAAAACTATAATATTTTTTCTATTCTTATTCAATGGTTGTATTATAAGAGTAGTTATATTATTTTCCACCATTATTGATGAATAACCATGAATTACCTCTCATCAGTCTACTTTTCTTAACGTGTTAGTATGTCAAAAAAATCAATTTCTTATTTCAATATTTTCATTTCCTATTAGAGATTTCATTTACATAATATATTTTAGAATATTAATATAAAACAATGATTTCATATTTAGTGTATTATTATAATTTTTCTTTACTTTTTTTTTATAAATTAGAAATTCTCTCTCATTAATACATTTTTAAGTCTTTATTATGTCATATTTCAAAAATTCAATGTTTTAATTTTCAATATCCTTAAACCCCTTTCAATAACCTAAGAAGTATTTCAATGTTAAAAATGATAAATTATTTTAAGTATAAATTATTATTATTTTAATAGTTTTATATTTACGTATTCCACTTCATTTAAATTTATTTTAAGAAATTATAACTCATGAGTTGTGGTTTATACGAAATAAGTAGGAAGATGTGTTATTTGTTCCATATACTGAATTATTATGTATTCATAAAAATTAATTTCATTGTAAAAATTTAATTTAAAAATTAAAACTATATCATTTTTATTATTATATATTGATAATTGAATAATCATATAAATTATATTAATATCAAATAAGAAAATTACATTTTAAAACATTTATAGAATGTTATGGAAAATAAAAGATCATTTGAAACAATTTTTTTCCAAATACTTTTCTATTCATGTATAATATATTTCAAATTAAATGATTAATATACCATTAAACATATGGATCTTATGGATTCATTGTATGGTGACCTTGGAATATTACCACAACATCAATGTAGTATGGGAATGATAAACTGAATAACCTAAGGATGGTTGGTGTGAGAAATTTAAACCCAATAAATGAGTAATAATGGGGAATAAAAGAGTTAAATGGTGTAATAATAATTCAATAAAAATAAAATTGTATTTATTTGAGTAAAAAATTAAAATTAAATTATTATATACGATGTTATATGTCATACAAATCATGTCGGGACTCGTGGTATGTATTTCTATTCAAAATAATTATTCGTATCTTGTTTTCTTGTCACCTTACTATATTATTTTATATATCTCATATCCAAGGTTATGGATATATTCCATTAAAATTTTCACTAATTATTTTTTATTTTATATCAACCTTCCATCCATTTTGTTTTTATAGTTCACAACTTAGTTTTTTAAAGGGGATATTTTCCAAACTTTTTTTATCATGTTTATGTTCTCCATATCTCTCTATCATCATGTATTCATATTTCAATAATTATAAAGTGATTAATTATGATATTTATGAATCCATTTAATTAATTTTTCCTTTTATATAAATATATCATTGTTAATTTTTTTCTTCTTAATCCTCTATTAAAGAAAACCACTTTCTATTTATAAAGGGTACATTCTCATATTTCTTATCATTTTATCTATGTTTTAATTTTTTGAATTTATTGATTTTAAGGGTACATTATGAGTAAATAATAATTGTAAAACTATTATTTAAAGTATGTTTTATCTATTTTTTAACATGATTTTTATGTTGGTTCATCGTTCTATTTGTTTTACAAAAATGACCAAAAAAATCGTGATTTCACTGTATAAGTTTACTATTACATTTTCTTCTCAATTTTTCTTAGGATAATATTCAAAAAACAAGTATTATTTGATATTATATAATCACCTATATTTTAAAGATTACTTTTTTAATTAATCTTATGTTTCTTTTCTTCATTGAAAATGAAATTTTTATTTTATATTTCAATATTGTTTGAAATCGATGTAATTTATTTCATAAGACCATAAAATATTATATTCCTCCCCTAAAACATTCATTACCTGTATCAATAGCCTTTTATATTCCAAATATTAACCTTATATTTATTCATATTTTTTTCTAATTTTACCATTTCATAAATGTATAATATGTTAAAATAGTTTTTTGACTCATCAACCATGTTTCTACATGTATGTGATGTGGTGAAAACTAAATCCCAATGAATTTTTTCATCTATCGTTAACATTTTCTTACCTAAAAAATGAGATAAAATTTCTAGAAATGCCTTTAATTTATTAATATCCATATTTACATTTTCTTAATTTAATAGTTCTCACCAAGGTTGAAATACATTTTTTTGACCTGGGAAATTATTGACTTGAAAATATACCTATTATAGTAAATTTATTGAATAACATATGATCAATTATCTTAATTTAATGGAATATACATAGTTTACTAATTAATTAACATGGACACACATTTTACCTCTATGGGTTAATCATGCTATTATTTTTTTGGATTTATGATTTGTTTTATAGTAAATTTGAACACATATTTATTTATATACCATTATGGTTGTTGTTAGGGTTGGACTTGTATACCCATTCAATACATTTAGTAATTACCTATATCTCAGGTGATAATTATTTTATACCAAGGTGGTAATAATTTTCTTTCTATTTTCTTACCTTGGAAGTGATCCATGGTCTATGTCTATGATTCCTTAGTGGTCATCAAGGGATATTATTACAATTACTCAGTCGTTCACCTTGGCTTGTGATTTTGACTCTTGGCATGGAGTCTTAAATAAAAATTATGATGTCTCTGTGGTTATCCATGACCTATAGATATGATGGAATTATTATATATATTACACATTCATTTATACCAATTATATAGCACACTATTATTCTTTATTCATATTGTTTAAGACAATTATATTATTTTTAAACCATTGTAAATATCAATCATGGTTCATAAAACCAATATTTTTCCAAAAGGCATCATGTGTGTCTTTCCATGTTCAAGAGGTTATTGATCAGTACTGATTTCCCATTATATTCAGTGGAAATATATTAAATTAATTCCTATAACCACTAATAATATAAATAGAGGAACCATAATTAATATATAACATCAACATTAAGACACCCCTCAATAATGAAAACATAATAATTTCATTAAATGATATAACAATGTGGGTATGAGTCGCCACATGTGGTGAAACAAAAAAATAAAATAATCAAAATAATTAATGAATATTGTGAGAGAGAAAAATATCACATCATGTTATAAAATCACCTTAATCTCTAAATAGCTCCACATACTCAACGACCGAATATAGGAATCCTTCTCTTGGCCGGTTCCCTAAATATTAAAATATTTTCATGCACAAAGGGGGCTATTTTGGATATTTGTAATAAACAAGATATGATACCACAAATTTCCCCTAGGAGCAAGTAAAAAAATATACAAGAGTTTATAAGCTGATGAAAATAAAGAAACATGAAATCCAAAATCCATATCATGTTATTGTGTGCAATCTATAAAACCACAACCCTTATCCATTGCTAAATCGACTCCATTACTGATGCTTAAAATAACATGATTCTATGATTCACTTGAATAGTTTATTTTGTAGTCTAAATATTTTCCAAAAATTTATTCATGCATTTTTCCTCCAGAGTCGAGCCTTCCTTCCCCTATCTTCTAGCACCTAGTCCCCAAAATCAAAGATTATTATACCCAACATACCGAGTATAAAAACATGTGACAAAGATTCACTTTTCAGAAATCACCTATTATGGCATCTAATGTCGATACTTTACCAAACTCTCATTTAACCACTCACACCCCACTCTCTTCACTATGTCCCTCCATCACTATTAAAGGTTATGTGAAGATGTTATAAGAGGTTACCCCACTAAACCCAATATCCTGAACCAAATGTCTATAATGTGACACCAAAATCAATACATCTGTAGATATGTTTCCTATATTTCACCTTTACATGATACTCAAGGAAAATGTATAAGAAAAATAATGGTAATTAGGGAGAATTGTTACATTAGAAGGTTGTGGAACTAAAAATCTACAAATTTTCAGTTCCCATTATATTTCATTAGGGTAGGGTTAATGAACCCAACCTAGGAAAGTCTAAGTAGGGTGAAACTATCCCAGGAAACTCTAGAGAAGATTAAAATGGATACATTCTCTTATGATACCCTATAGAACACTATTAGGACCCCATTCAGTAATATAACCTCAATATTGTATAATATGGATCATCTAACTTGGGATTCCATTTGGAGTCATACTATGGTTCTACCCACCCAAGATAACCTGGAGATCCCTACTAAGGGGAAAATCCCTCTTACAACCTAGTAGATCCTGACATGCATTTTATCAATTATTCCAATATAAAATATGAGTTATAAAATGGAACAATTTCCCCATTCTTCGCAAAATAGTCTGATAAAGGATCCACTCACCTTGGAAAGCCTATGAGGCCTAATTTATCCCCATTATCCAAAACCACCATAGGGATTCCTATTAGGATACCACTCACCTAGTATTCCCTGTAGAGGCCTACTATGTAACAACTAATATAGAATATCCAATAGAGGCATTAAAGAGTTTCATTTTACTAGGAAAACATGGAGAATAATATTTGGGCACTACAAGCCTAGCCATCCAACCGAGGAATATTTTGGAAATATTTGGTAGGAAACCGACATTGTGTAATTTTTATCCCCAAACTAAAATGAATATGATACATATATCCCATTTTCTAAAGGATAATAAATATTCAAATTAAACATCGAAAAAATAAATTTCTGGAAATTAATGCCAATACAGACCCCATAACGAGTTTGATACTTTTTGGTCTCCTCCTTGGTCTCCTAATATAAATGACTAGGCTATTCTCACTAACATTTTAATTTCTGTTCAAATATCCCATTGAAAATGGAAATCATGAACATGGTGTAATGTATAGTATAAGATTTTATAAAATATTGTTAGGTGACATAGGGTTTTAAAAAACATTTATTCATTTATTAATAAGGATTCAAATCCTTGGGAAACAACGAAAACCCTTCATTCCCCAATATAGACACCCATAACACTTTGAGTTAACCTTTTTTTTAACTATCATGTATTTAGTAAAACTCATTATTTTATCTTGATATTATTTAAATGATTCATTTATAGGACATATTTCCGTTCCCTTCTCCCATGACAATTTTGAATAGACTTCTTAACAATCCAGTTTCATACTAGTCCCTTAATCAGCCCATATTATTAATAATCAATTATCCATGGAAATTAATTTACCCTCAACATGGTACATTCCTATAACATATTAGGATTGCTATTTGGTGTATGTCAAAACACATCCTAATTGGGTCATATCACCCATAAACATAGTCTTTATTCATAGTCTAGTAACTAAGGAACATGAGGATTACCATTATAACATGATCACCCTAATTGGTAAATTACATTAAAAAAATTCTCCTTTTTAGAAAACAGAAAACATGATGAACTTGATAGTGATGATCATGAATAATGATCACAAAAAATTCCCAAACTTTTATTTCAACAATTAGTCTACTCTATGTGAATTTTAACAAATCATTATTTTTATAAAGTGTATAACCATTATCTAAAATATTATATTATATTAGAGAAATCCACTAAAATAAACTCATCATCAGTCATAGAATCCAAAACATATTAGTAAACATGTTGGTCCTGGGTTCATGACCCAAAATGGGCTTTTTTTTAGTCATGGTAATGTGATCAGAAAAAGTAAAAAATTAGTCCTCTTCACACTGTGTTTACAATTTCATAGTACCTTGTTATGAAAAAAGAAAATATGTGGGATTTTATTCCATTTAAAAAACCATATAGGAATCCCCTTACATGGAATCAATCACAATTTTAGAAGACCATTTACTTCTATTAATGGTTATAAGTCCCAATAAAGTCATTTGTTTAGTATTAAACCATAATTGACCAAACCGATAAGAGATAAGAACTAGAACCTAAAATACATAATGATATTAACATTGATGGGTGGTATAAATATGTTCCAAAATAATCTCCAAATCCTCTAAATTGGGTCCCTTGGTCAGTATGCCACTTGGAATCAAGAACGCCTCTCTATATAGTAGAGGATGTTGATACGTAGCTTGGGTATTTGGTTGTATAGTGGGGAGTCTATACCATAATTTATATGTTACAATAATAATATAACAATGAAAAAAATATAAAATATATTAATTGGAAATCATATATAAGATGGGAAATTTTCCCAAAAAAACTATAATATCTTAAATTCTACAACAATAAAAAATTTCATACATTCAATAATCGACCCCCCATGAGCTGATCAAATGTAGGGATAAATTAGAAAAAAATAAAAAACATAAATGAAAACTCCTCACCAGAGATATCATATGTTCTTAACGTTCCCATCAACCACAAACCACATAAACCAATCCAAACAAAATGTCAATTAATGAACCATTTACCTATTTTATCCTTATAAAAAATATTGTCTTATATTAGGCACACAAGTTCCACGGTGGCACAATAATGATTTGATTAAATATCAATAGTCTACCAACAATGTAGTCACTAATATATCTCTTCCATAATACAGTGCAAGAAATATTTCTATAGACAAAAAAATTTTATTTTGAAGATTATGAAATTTTTATTTTAATATTTTGAAAATTCTATAAAATTACCAATAATGCACTACCTATTCAATGACACTGAACATCAGTCCATACCTACTTATCCCAGGATCAATGCATGTAAAATAATGGTATATATCTTTTATATAATGGTTCTATTTTTTACCACCACAACATCCACCATCATAATAACCTGAGGAAACTCACAAGGCTGTATCAAGAATTTAATAAAATCCAATATAGATTCCATGGGTGTGGTGACTCTTGGAATTGCACCAATATAAATTACCTGTCTAAAATAAAGGAACCATGCACAATATTCATATGAGTATACTGACAAGAAACTGCAACATAAGCTGAAGGAATTACACTCAACAAAACCAGGAAGAATCAAGAGGGGCCATCCCATGGAATTCACCAAGGTACCTCACAAGAATCCATTAAATTATTATATGGATTTAAAATAATATATACCTTTACCAAAGAAAATGGGGTCCTTCCACTTTAATGCATAGATAACTTATCTATGAATATTATTATGGTTCACTCAAGGAAACCCATAGTATTATACCTTTATGAATTTAGGGGCATCAACAAAACATGGAATTCAAGAAAATACCCTAGTAGGATATAATCTATTTCATGACATTACACAAAATGTTTTGTCTACAAGGACTCAATGGATTACTACCAAGACATTCCAACCCATTATCATATCAAGATATGTACATATATCCATTTTATATTTATCATTAAAATACATCCTCATAAGGAAATCAATAAATGATGAATAAAACCTCAAGTTTGACTTCATAAACTATTTATACTAATTATAAATAAAGTTATTCTCCTAATAAACACCACAAAACTACTTAAATACATCCAAATTTACTTTTAAAATAATTACATTAATTATTACGATAGTTTATGTAACATTAAACTCTCACTTCTTATTTCGGGAAAATATTACTTTATTATTTACCGAATCATTTATCAATTTAATATTACAATTCTTTTTACAATATAGATATTTGTAAAATTACCATACATGGGAATTTATTTAATTCCAAGAGCTATCTCTAACCATTTCAAATATATTTTTACTATTTACACATTCTAATTACCTTCCCATTAATAGATATGCCAACTAAGAATCCAATCCTGAGGTCATACCCAAAACCTATGATCTTTCCTATAGATTCAACTACAATGAAATAAATAAAAATAATAGAGGAATTATTATATTTTAATGAGATTTTATTAAATTTATATTAAAGTAGGTCAATTTCTATAATACCATTAATAATTAAGAACTTATGCACTCAGAAAAACATGCAATCCTTTGATTAAATTTAAACAGACCACCTTTCTTAGGAATAGAGGATTCCAATCACCCACTATTAGTCAATGTTTTAGTAGTAATCAAGGGAAAATGAAAATGAGTAAAATATACCTAAAAATGGGGTTTATTAGGTTAAACTATTTAGAGTTAACTAACTATTGATATAAAATAAAAAAAAGGAAATAGGACATCTGGACTCATAATTGGCTTTAGATCACATGTAAATGTACCTAAAATAGCCATGAATCATTGTGGATATACCATGGAGGAAAATATAGAGGATACAGTGTGGGAGAGGGTCTAATGGACATTAATAAATCCAACATCCAGAGTATGAAGTTTAAGGAAGTGATATAGAAAATAACATTTCAACTTTTTTTCTGAAAGTCATCTAGGGTATACTGGTAACTATGTACTAGAACACTTGCTAGTTAGAGAGCCCAACAAGTCTTCCCAGCTTCTAGAAAGGTAATGATAAAGTTAGTGGATACAACTATAGTTTATCTACCCCATACATTTTTCTTATGCTATATAGAACCCCTAGGAAATCTCCCTATATTATTTCTACATGAAAAATAGATCCTTTCATGGGTTTGAGCAATTAAGAATGTGTTTAAATCTAAATAAATAACCTACCCATCCATAAAATTAAATGTTATAACACTATCAATGACTCAATTCTCATCTATAAACTTGGTGTTTACAAAATTACCACCATAACACTTCACATATATTATAATTCCAGGTTTCCATCCAACTACATTACTCAACCTATGCCAGTCATAAACACTCATATAATGAAATTGTTGAATTCATAAACTCTTTTTGTTATTTTTGAGTGGTATACCTAACAGAAGGCATTAGGCCACAAATTGTTGGATAAATTATCATATTATTATAAAGAACTAAGATGGAAATTATTTTAATAAGTCTACCTATGGACACCCACAAGCCATCATCATGATTATTTTCCACCCCACGGTTTTTCCCAACAAAGGAAATAGATCAGAAGGATGAATTAAAGCCTTATTACCTTCTATATCTATAATATTTTTATTAAAACTCAATCAAAGTGGTCCATCAAGAAACTCATCTTGATTCACAACACACCATAAATAAATATTCATGAGAGTCATAGTCAATATTAGTAACAACTCTCTTTTCCCATCCATGATGAAAAAAATAGATTCAACCCTACTATCCAAACACAATATAAACATGGAGAATAATCCATGATAATCCGTGTACCACTCCCAAAGCATTATCATTGAATATAAAATGAAACACTTGATGTAGCTTCCAACTACCTATATCCAATATCTTGTGATAACACAATTAGAACCTCATTCAGATAACCTACCTCAAAATCCCTATTCCCACGAATGTCCTACCTCACATATGGTCACTATTTCATGCTCATAAGCCATCATAGTATAATAATGAACATATTAGTTTGATCCTAAATCTCGGTATCATTTATGGATTAAAACATCAGGTTAAAAAAACTCAAAAATGTAACTCTTTGATATTGAACACAAATTTTAATTAAAATATCATCATACATTTCTAACTGATGAAAACCTTTCTCATCAGGACACATAGATGTCTAACATGACACCCAATTATATTACATGGTAAAACATCCATCACCTACACATTTCATCGATTTATCACATGAGAAAAAACTTTCCACCACATTAAACCATGGTTAAAGAAATCCATATCATAATAATTTTAAAACATCAACTCACACTGTTACCATAACTAAATAGAGACAACCCTATGTATTCCCAAGGGAATCTAGATTATATCAAAACTATTAGTGCACTGGAATCTATTGTTATCACCACTATTAAAAGAGCTATCTCAAATACCAAAAATTGTTCCATAATGAGGGTCACATTCCCATTTATGACATGATTTTCCCCAAGAATTGGATTTACCTTATCATTATTCCACTTATTCAATACCCCAATCATAATATCGTAAACCCTTTAAGTTATTGAACAATATTCTAAAACATGGACCAATTATCTCACACCAGAGAACCAGAAATATATTGACATCTTCTATTCTAGGCTTATGGAATTCTATCCACAATACTGACTATGGTTTATTCAATATTGGGTCACTACCTCTTGTGTGTATGATCATATCTCTTTCTTTACACTACTACTCATGTGTTGATCCATATCTAGTCCAATCATCATCAAAAGTGGTTCACTCATATGAATCCATACTTACCATCCATCTAAAAATATGAAAATAATTTACCTCTATAATAAATCAAGTCACATTACATTAATCCAAAAAAAATATGCCACTCTCAACCAATCATTTTTTCTTAATGTAACCTCACCTTATAAATTGATTCTCGTAAAATCTACTCTACATAAATGGACCTAATATTGTACAAATCTGCTCACTAAAATTATAATTTATAGGTCTCGTGATAATCAACACATAATAACGAGATAAATTGAGAAAACACTTGTTTACAAACTCCCACACCAACTGATCACCCCACATGAAACATACTGTGATGAATTAGGTCGCAAGAAACTATGGATCGCATGCCTAATCCACTATCCATGTCCATACATACGTCACATTTACTCAATCATGATTACCCTTGGGACTATTACTTATAATGAAACATTACTTCTACCAATATCCATCACATTTCTTCCTTTCATATTCAATCGTTTCTTAACTTCAAGAATCCATCCCTTATTTTACACAACTTATGAAAACATTCATTGAAATCAAAAGTTTTGAGCTCTCAAACACTCCTTCTTTAACCTCAAACTGTGAAACCCAATACTGGAACACCAGGTTAATTCATGTTAAACCAACCTTGGAATAACTATTCCTCACCAAAGAAATACCCCCAGTCCACCTCATGTGAAACAATCCAATCACTATACATCAACATGATTACTTTAAAAATATTTTGCCACACAATCACTATTTTATCTAGTAAGATCTAGATATCTTAAGCTTCACTCTGAATAACATTATAAAAAATTGTTATCATCCCATGAGTCGATTGTTAAAGGTCCTAGGGTCATATTACTAAACAATGAACAAACCATGATCTTATCTGTCATGTCCACATACTAGAGGAGTCACATATGAACTCTTACAATAGACCAGAAATTGTATATGCATAATGGACAAGTGAATGACCCCCTATCATCCGAGGATTGACTTCTAGACAAAAAAGTCACTTCCCTACATTACCACCTTGTAAAATAAGATCATACAAAACTAATTGTTTCAGCAATATTATATATTTTTTCCTAAAAAACTAGCATAAACACAAGGACCCAACCTGAAAAATGTTCAATGAAAACTACTTTAACACCTACATCACAAAATATGAAAAAAATACAAAAAACAAGTTATTAACCCATGCCTTATAATACTAATGATTATCACAATATTAGGTAACACCTCTAATATGATACCCTTGATGTTCACTAGATATCATCTTAATAAATTCATTTCCTCTCAAGGGTCATTAGGTTTCCCTAACTAGAACGAATGTTGAGGTCTTATAAAGGCCACAACTCATTGTATTTAACATGTTTTTATCTCAAACTAACATTAAATAATGTATGTAGACAACCCTATTCAGGGTTCTCATGAATCAATATATATCTCTCAAGTTCGTATTACCCACACCTAGGTCAATACATTAGGTATCAGGTCATTACAACTTTGTTGTTTTTATCTAAAAATAACATAACGATCAAAAACAAAAGATCCTCATAACTCATGCGCTCATATAATCCCTCAAAAACCATAAAATGGGTCATTCTATTAATATAAGTCCTCTAAACCACCTTATTCACTTATGGCTCGATACTCACAAGATTACACATCAACGACATTATCTTTTTATATAGTCAAAAATATGGTTTACCTAAAAGGAATGTGATAATATATAAATGAAATATCCTAATAAGTTTTTATTAGAATTTTTTAATCAATCATATTTCACAAATAAAATTTACAAATTCTAATGTAATATGTGTGTGACACTTTATTCATTATTTTCTCACTGTAAATCATCTATTAATATTTTTTCAATAATTAGCATATTATATTCTCACTTCTATTATATATTTTTATTTACCAAAATTAATTGAGAACGTTTTATGTAAATAAAATCTTCTTAATTAAAATTCTGGAAATATATTAATCATATTAACATTATTATAGCAAGAAATATTAATTCTAAAACAGACATACAAAATAAATAAAAATAGTTTTCATGAAAAGTGTGTTTTAAGTCAAAAACATATGTTTATGTCATAGTTGTAATGATTAATATTTTCATTACATACATGTTTTATTATTAAAAAATATGTAGCTTCCAAAAAAAGAAAAAACGTATTTTACCATAACAATAAAAAAAATTTAAATCTTAAAAACCATTTTTATTTGAATAAAAGTACTACTTATGTTTTATAAGGATAAATATAGTTTTTATAAATTTATAAGAAAATATTTAAAATGCATTATTTTTTTTCATTAAATACATATATTATAAATGAAAAATATCTGATTTATTTACATTATCATATTTTAACAAAATTCATCATTTTAAAAAAATTAGTTTCCACTATTCATGCTAAAATATATTATTTAATGGAAAAACTAAAAATATTCTATTGAAAATTTTAATATACGGAATTAAAAAAATTTAGTTATTATTATCAAAATATTGTTCTAAATAAGATATATATTAATTATTTATATTGAAAATAAATTTATGATACAAAATTCAATGGGAATATATCTTATATTAATATATACTTTTTTGAGCTGTTTTTAAAGGGAAACTACTATGATTTATAAGAACTAATTTAATATCCAAAATATATCTTTCATGTTTTATAATTCTTTTGTATAAATGTACCATTGTTTTATTTTTTATTATAATTTTTCATTTAAGGCATGCCACTCAACACAATATTTACATAGGTAATAATATTTACTAAAATTACAGGTCTTTATAGTCTTAAATTCAGAATTCATTGAATTACTATGAAGATACACAAAGAAATATAGTTATATCCATATAAATATCAATCCAGATATGAGAACCATTCATACATCACATATTTATGATGTTATCTCCATCTATATGTAATATTAATAATAAAATGAATCAAATTAATATCACCAAAGGATAAAGAAAAAAACATCCATTATTTGGGAGTGTCACAATTAGATAGATATATCCCATAGTATATTAACATTATAACTATACCCTCCCATTGGATAGAAACATAAAGGATTATATCCATTAATGGGTATCATATTTCATCCATTATAACAGATCGAAACACTTTGAGGTTCACAATAAGAAAGAGATTCGTGGAGTCCTTATTAGATGCATTAGATGGGAACTAATGATCCCCATTGTAAGGGATTTACATGATGGTGTGAGTGGTTCCCACCATTTAGGATACAATATTGTCCTCTAAAATAAGTTATTTTTATATGCTATCCATAGATTATTCAATGTTTTATAATATTTACAAAAAAATTTATTTCATATCTTATACATGCCACCCTTATTCATCAACACAATAAATTTTTACAAAACAAAAAATATAATTTAAAATTTTATAAATTAACGATAATTTTCAGGGGTCTATAACTTATTTATAGAGTATGGAAGTTACTTTAATAATTACCACCACCAACTTATTCTCTTAATGGGTTGAAGTAACACACGAAAAAATGTTATAAAATTAAATGAAATAATCAATTTCACGATGTCCAATAATATTACGGTATTTAAAGTACATAACACTATATATAATGATAATAGCAGTAATGTATATGATTCTGAATAAAATAAATTATATATACAGACCAATATGCAATATAAACACTGATCATGCTATCAAATTACAGAAAACATTCTAATATTTTCCCTTCATAAAAGTCTACACAATATCCTTTAGATAAAAATAGAAAATATAAATAATTATTTCCATGATAATATCGTATATCATAAGTGTTATTAACAACCCATGACTTGTACTCCCACACTAGTTACCTGATAATCAATTATTTTTGGTATATAAGAGGTATTTTCCTTTATAATTAAGTTACACTTACAGAAAATTTCTATATGTGACTAACAATCTAAATTTGATATGTTCAATATACATTGTGATGAATAGGAGGGATATTATTACTAAAGGTTATTCACACTAAAAAAATAATATTTTTTAGAGTATCATAACATAATCATTAAATAATAATTTCCACCTCTACACATTTATCAATGATTAGGTTGTATTTCTTATGAGAACATATCTGATACTTATGACGAAACCATCTAACCATGAGTTGAAATATGAATGTCAATTGATTATGTAAAATATATAAACTAATTTATTTTATACATAGATTATATGGTATAATGATCAAATAATGGATTCAAACTAATATATATTTTATAAACAAATAAATTACACAACATCATTTTGGGATTGTAAAATTCATTTCCATATGACTTGAAACTACATAAAGATGGAATAATTTATACGAACATAAGATTAATGAAACAAGGGTCCCCATTACATTACCATATATTACATTTATCTCAAGATCATATAATATGATGTAAAAATACATAACAACAGGTCTACCACATATGACATTTTATCTTCATGGATTCATCTATTTTATATAACTTAATATCATTAAATGAGATCCAATTCTATGTTCATTTATCTCTTTTGTGGTTCCATATCCATATACCTATAATATTATAAAATTACCCAAATTACCGATGTTACATCTCAATGTTTTTGACTTCTTAGTTTACATTGATAATTGTCTTTTATATCCCAATAATGATAGAACATCATTACATATTTTCATAGCATGTGATCCAAATTTCTGAAAATGCAATTTAGAAAAACTGAATGAGTCTTCCTTCCAAAATATTTTATCAATACAAATTAAAATCTAGAGTTTATTATTTAGGTATACTGATAAATCTTACTAATTTTAATCATTTTTTATTTCATAATGTCTAAAAATTATTCTCATTTTCATAAATGTTTCTCTAGAATATCTATATTTTGATGAAGTTATTTTTTTATTTCACTTTCATATGATCCAAAAATTTGTTAGGATACTTTACTGTAACAACATTTGTATCTTTCAATAATATTTTAGTATATATGGTAATGTATAGTTTATTAATCACAATTATATCCATAATATTTACCTCTTTTGTTTTTATTACTTTTTAAGGTTTGGGCCATCGCCTTATCATGGTCTGGTTATCCCTAGTATATTAATTATTATGCTACAAAGTATTATTTTCACACTAATAGCTCATTCATATCGAGTTACATTCCTTCTCATTCACATATAATAATTCATACCACATACATGCCCCAAATACATGATCAGGATATTTAAGGATACCATCTTAAAATAGTATGTGGCTTCATTCATGTTATTCAATTACACGTATTGACATCAATATTTCCCACCTCTAAACCAGCTAATAATTAAATTCCGATCCCATTTTCCTTACAACCTTTTAACACAAGGGTCCCTCAATATACATTGGGTTTTCTATCATCAACCTAGGTTAGGGAAGAAAAATTCCCGCACTACATTTGAGAACTATGTATCTCATGAATCATGTATGATGAAGATAAATAGTGAAAATCAAAGGTCTCAATCCAGGACTATTCACTTATCCCTTAACATTTAGCCCCCCTCTCCATCAAAATTGTTTTCCCCTCTTATTGGCATTGGGTGTTTAAAAAACCAATCATTAGGCGAATAATATAATATTTTCATAATAAATGAACAGGATCCACATGGATATATTTTATAAAAACTATGAGTGGATAGATTCCAAATATTACAAGATATATAACTATATATGAAAGTTCCTTCTTAGGAATAGAAATGAATAATTATAGAGCTCCATTTCCCATTATTTAATAATTTCCCAAATCCTGACTAGTTAATAACTAGAGGGCTCAAAAAACATTTTTGAATATCTACTTCCGATATAAATTTCCCTATTACTTTGTTAATTAAATCACATTTAACATTAAATGAAAATTAATTATAATTATATCTAACTCTAAAAATTTCCACTCAATCTGGTGATAGAATTTGTGACAAAAATTCATCTCACATACATTAAACCAAAGGTACATTGTCATCCATAGATAAAGACTCACTAATCCCTTATAATCTAAATAATAATGTATTGTAACCTATCATTTGAATTCAATAAGAGGACACCCTCAACATAACTATTCGATTTGACCACATAATAGTTCATATAACCCCATTATGATTTTAAAAATTCATTTCACCTATTGAGATGTGTCAAAAAATCATAGATTTTAAATAAAATATTAAATTTTCACATCCCTAACATTGGTCCAAGCACTATTAATGTAAAATATGTATGCATTTTCCATTGAATTATTATACTATTGTGTCTAGTATCTCTTTCATATTGTTAAATATCACAATTATATCAAACATTAAAACTCACATTTCATTAAGGTTAAGTAATATAACCCTAAAATATCCTTTTTGCGATCAAAGAGATAATACCATAAAGAATAGCTTCATTGGAATAGATTGTAAGACCTTACTGAATAAAACAAAAATGGTACTCATTATTTTGAAAACCATATATGGGAATATTTTTAAAAAGTTTAGTCTTATCTTGGTAGATCTATAATTTTTATATCCAATAAAACACCTAAGAATTGAAAATAAATGGAAATGAAAAAATATTTCTATGTTCAAAAGTTAAATTAGCATATTGATAAGAAACATATTTCATCTCCAAATATTCTCTATCATATAATAGATTGAGTAAATTTTCGGGAAAAAATAAAGAGAAATAAATATTTTCATAACCATCATTCAACCCTCATAAATTTTATACAATGTTTAATAGGTTTACAGACCTTGGAAAAGTTTACATATCCGTAATGTTTATTAGCTGAAAAATACCACCCTTACCAAATATTATTAAGGAAAATAAATGTCATGACATCAAAAAGGGGGTTTCCAGGGAGGGTATGATAGAAACCATGCACATCTACCTCAAAAAGCTCTGATAAAATGTCTGATTCTAAAAAGGACCATCCTAATCTTTCCCCTATAATTGATCTCTTTGATTGAGTATCAACAAACCGATTAGATCCCCTATAAACATGTGTGACAACAAGAGAAATATGTATCATAATATGAATATATTAATTAAATCATGGGTAAGAAAAATCTCAAAATGAAATTCACGGACTGGTTGCTCGAGATATCAACTACCCTGGTCGAATCAGATTCCATCTAGAGAAAATTCCATACATAATGGCCAACATGCTCAATGGCCATAATCATAGAACATAGCTCAACATTAGTGGAACAGACCATTCCAACAATGTTTTAAAATAAGAGTTCAGTAAAGACATGATATATATAGAATAAACCACCACTAACAGAAGGTCCAGTTTCACATGAGGTCTAACCAACCAAATTGAGTTTCATCCAAGAATTGATTAGAGGGATCAACTTGATCAATCTCATCACCAACATTTTTTTCATCCTGCTTGGAACACTAATGTTTTTCATTATAATGATATTACCCAAATTATATTTAATTAAAACTTTTTTAATTAATGAGGATGTGGAGTCCTTCCTATGAATATATCTTATTCATGTATAAATAGTGGGTGATGGGTTTTCAATATCCAACACATATTGTGCCGTCCTAAAAAGTAAATTAGAGTAGTACTTGCAACAGCCAAGAGTTCCTTAGTCTATTTATTGATTTAAAAAGTTTCTATGGATTCTAGGAGTCCATATAAGTATTCCATATGCATCCTACAACCCAAACATATCCTACAGATAACTCCATATCATTCCTGTGAAGGAGTATGTAACAAATACCTGATCATTTATATCCTCATTTTTAATATATAATTACGAGAATACGACAATATACCACATGGTTTTTTTACTAGGTTATGAATATGAATCCTCCTCTTTTAGATCATCTATATAAGAAAAATATTTATGGGTAACTAGAATACTTTTTCAAAATCATGATCCATCAAGGGGAAGGTATATTTCTATTATACCTATGCCTTTACCATTCCATGGTATGTAGAAGACCAATATAATTTAGTTCTCATATGAGAGTGTCTCTATCAATAATATCATAACTCTTAATTTCATGTTAGAAATGAGATGTAATGAATCCATAATAGTCTGTATCATATGATTTGATATCAGTACTGGAGGGATGCCTCATGTGCTTGGGAAGATCCATAAACTCATGAAGAGGAATAGCCAACCATTTTTTTGTCGAAGAATTCATTCATATAGTATAAAAACCATATATTTTGAGAATTTCATAATATATTTGTAGGATAATTTTATGGTTTTATATAACTAAAAGGATATGTAAAAGGAGTAACTAGCATTAAACATAAGAGTAAATATTCTTCAAGAAAAATCAACTGATATATCATTGGATATAATAAGATTCCATGTGAATTTATTGAAAAGGGATTCATTAAAATGTTTCAAATATTTAATTCCCAATCCCCCATGTAAAGTTTCTTAATATACTCATTCCAATACATAGTAAAAATCTTTTCTCTCATGGAGATACCAATCATGTAAAAAATTTATGATCAGGCCATAAATCTATTTGATGAGTTACTTGGGACATCTATAATTAGAGAATGAATTGAAAACATGGAGGGGATTATGGATATGATAAAGAGAAATATTCCTTACATGAGACATAGTTATCCCATTCAATGTTACAATTCCAAAAATAATTCTACTGTATGACCTTTACCGATCGAACATTTTAGTTTTTCCTCAAAAGAGTTTCAGACCTAGGAATGTGAAGGATGGAGAACCTCTCTTAACCCCACGAGGACTAGAAACTATACTTTTCGTAATGATTGGAACACCACCCCTGAATACCAAAAATATTTTCTCTAATTTAAAAAAGTCCCCAAAACTTTTTAGTAGTTCCAAAAAAATTTGATTGGTAAAGGGAATACTTAGCCTCTCATAATTCTAAAAAGGAAGTATATCAACTGCATACAAGAGGTAAATGTGATCATAAATAACTCTCCCAACCTTGATCTTCTTATATAAACCATCCTAGATAATATCATTTTTTCATAAACTCACATAGACTTCTACTAGGGAAATATGAGGTCAGAGAGGGGGTCCCCTTTCATGAAGACCCTATAAAATTGAAAAAATGCCCTTAGAGATCATTTGAAAATGATAGATAATATGGAACTTTCAATAATTATTTGGATTATGTCAATTAAGGTGTTGGTGAATCCCTACTTTTATGGATTGAAAGATTAAATTTCTAATTTAATGTGTTAAGGGATTTGAATATATAAATTATCAGGGTAATAATATCAACCCTCACCATATTCCATAGGACATTTATCAAATCATAGGAAGTGAGAATAAAATTCTGATTTTTCCTTCCATCAAAAAATACAAAATTTTTTGGGGTTATGATGTCCATTGAAATAATCCATAGACTTGTAGAAATAATTTTTCTGATATTTTTTTTGTATTGTATATCGAATTACAACATTTTTGAATTACATGATATATATGGAATTATCCTTTGTCGGATGAGAGCCATAATTTTAGAGTTAACTACATATGGCATGGTACCATTCATGAAATATATCCTCACTATATTGGTGACATCACCCTACACAATTTCCCAGTTGATCATGAAGAATTTATTAGAAAAACCATCAATCATTTTCACACTATAATCCTTTAAGGAGAATAAGGCCAATTTGAACTTCTACATTCTAGGATGTTTAAATAATATCTTGTTTCTTCGATCGTAAATTTTGGGAGTAATTTTATCAATTATAATATCTGTACTGTCAACTCCAGTATCGATGTAAATTTCCTCAAAACTTCTATCCACAACATTGTAAATATTATTTTATGAAGTGATTAAGAATCTATTAATGAGAAGCCTAGTGGACCCCACCTAATTTATTTTATTAATGAGGTGAAAGAAAATATATTTCATATCCCCTTCCATCTAGCATAATTCATTTAATTAGGAATTATCAAAATTATCATTGATTTTGATCATGCCATCATTTATAGAGAGATATTTTATTTAATCAAAAGAGGGAATACATTAAAGATGATTACAATTATATTAGTGGAGAAGAATATTTTTAATAGCCAATATGCCATCCTCCATCATAGAGAAGAATATGGAATTAATATATTCTTTTAAATATAATTTCTTGTTCATTAATTTGGAGGATAAAATTTGAAAAATAATTTGAAATCTCTATATTAGAAAAGCATCCAGGACAATCCCCTTGAATCACAGAATAGTCCTACAAACATTATTGAATTATAAAGAAATAAGAGAAAATATTTCTTCTATGAATATTATTTCAATAATCAATGGATTTTAGTCAGAATGTGTTATTGGGATAATGATACTAGAAATGTTGAAAATCACATCCACATCATCAACCTGGACAAAAATCACATCCAATATTCTAGTGATTGAAATGTTTTTGGAAAGCACCTATTATGCACATAATGATGGGCTTAGGAGATAATGAAATATTTGATAGTATTAATGAGCTCCTGACTGATATAAGGACAAAGTGATATCACAGTTTGTGTATATATTATTTTTGGGATTCTAGTATGTTGAAAGAGTTAACTTTTGACAGCATTCATGTTTTCACTAAGATTCTATAGTAACTCATGTTTTAAGAGAATACATGATTAAGAATTTAACATGTTTTGAATGTGACCAACAAGATATATCTTATGATATGTTAGGGATAAAGGATGGTATTCATATTCTTGGTAGATAACTTCTCTAGTAATTTTTTTGTATATTAAGAGTTTGGACAGATGTTTTTTTGTTAAGACTAAAGGTTGAAATGGATTAAGTTAGACATCAGATAGTATTGTTTATGTATAGAACTTTTTTATTATTATTTCTAGAATGTTATAATAATATAGTTTAAGAAAAAGAACAGACCATAGGACGAGAGACAACCCATTGCGTTAGAAAAGGATACAAGAATCAAACCCACAACCGAAGTGTGACCAGCCATCATAACCTATAAGTGACCTATAGGAATTCCCTGTTTAGGAGAATTTAGTTTTATTTTAGTTAGTGGTATGATAGAAGAGTTATAAGTACATTTTTGGAACCATTTTAGATTAATCTAACCATAGACGGACTTATGTATATAAATATTGAAAACCTTATGTTTGAGACAGATGGAATGACCTATCATTCTATGACATGATCCTCTAACACTTCATAAAAGACAAATTCAACTTTGTTTCTTTAAGAGATGAAGTAGAAATTGTTTAAGGTATGAACAATAGTGATATTGTACCAAAATCAAGTAAGTATTTATTTTAATTCAAAAATTCTTCAACAATAGGGAAATGATCTTCAAAACCAAAAATGTTGTCCTATTTCTCTCATATTTTACGAATCATATGGTATCTTAGATTATCACAATTTTATGGCTTTGTGATTATTGGATTTTTCATAGAAATGTTCTCTACCACTCTCAATCAGAACATAATTGTAACATCCCATGTACGTAATGAATAATAGATATTTTTATCAATGTCTATTAATGAATTAGATAGTGTTTTAGAGGCTTAAAATGAAAATAAATCCAATCTTAAGCATGGAATACACTAATATTTTTAAAAGATTGTTTTACTTCCATTTGATGGAAAACCATTTTTAAATATATCTTTTGACAATTTTATAAGCTAATTTTGTCAAAATAAACTTATTATTTATGATTGGGACATCAAAATTTACTTTTTGTGAATTTTTGGTATTTTTCCGATAAAGTTCATTTTTTAATGAATAGTGAAAATGTTGTATTTTAATTCAAAACCTCTTTTTAATCTAATTTATTTATAAGATTAGATTATCTTTTAAATTGGTTTTTAAGTAAAATTAGAATATATTTTTACCATTTAATCCAATAGTGGTCATTGGAATCAATTTCACTTTGAAATTGGACTTAAACTAGTGTCAATCTTTTGATACCTATTGTTTCATAAAAACATGCTATTTGTCATGACAGCAGGAGTTAATTAATAAATTAATTAATGTGACTTATATGATTTTAATTTTTTAAAGTAGACATTATTTTTGAATTCAGAATATCAAATATATCTTAGGGTGAAGTTTTGGTATTTTTCTGAAAAACATCAATTTTTTATGAATAGTGAACCCACTAATTGGTAGTTAAAGAAACAGATTTTTCATTTAAATGAAACGTTGTCATTTCTGTGATTTGATTTTCAAAAATCCGACATACATGGTTGATATTAAGAAGTAAAATTTGGTTCAATGAGATTAAAATAATTTTTTGGTGAATAGTATCTTTTAAGTTCATAATCTTCGATTAGATGTAATTAGTGTAGTTTAAGGTAAAAATAATGTTTTAATAACAAGAGATGAGCTTGAAACATGTCCTACCATAATTTTATGTGTCATGGCCGACCAATAAAATCCATGTGCCAACTTGGGGACCCCATGGAGCCACATTGGATGGGAAATGACATAAATAACTTTTTATTAAATGTTAAAGTAAAAATGACACAAACATGAGATGTTTTACTAAAAGAATTTTCACATGGGGTTATACAAGTCATATTTTTGACTATAAATATTCATTATAAATCTAAATATATTTCTTACATCATGATATTTTTTTTAAATTTTTAGACAGTGAATATATTAAATTATTTATGACATCATGATGGTGCAGCGATTACCTCATTAATAAAGGATTTAAATAAAATGAAAAGATAATGTAAAATCTATGACCTACACAAGTACAAAACCTATTGGATGGGTATATTTAGAACTCTTATACCCTTATCCTAGAAATATATCAATGTGGGACCTCTTAAATCCTAATCTCATTTTAAAATAAAGTAACTTTTCTTTACTTTCCAAGAGTGCCCCTCCTCTCCTCTTATAAAAGGCCCCCACCTCTACCTCTTTAACCACAATTCAAAAGCCTTTGGCTCGGCCAACCCCTGCACATTTTGTCTCTCCACTTCCCTCTATTACTACGTGAATCCTCATTTTGGGATGAAGTCTTCCCAAGGATGCCTTTGAGCTCAAACCAAAGGGAGTTACCCGATTTTAAGGTAATATCTTCACTTGGGTCCTTTTGTATTATTTTTCTTCTCCAACCCCCTAAACTCTTTTTATTCATATCTTTTGTAACAACTCCAGTATCTTCAATATACTAGGATTTTTTTATAAGAATTATTCTAGATACACTTACACACACCTACATATAATGGTTAAGGAACATACTGTTTCCGTGGATGGCGAATTTCTGCCTCCCGAAACGATAATTGTTCAACATTCTTTTAACACCTTAAAAGGTGGAAATTAAGATGAAACTATATTTATATATGATATATAATATGTTTATTGTTTCCTTAAGCTTCGGTATTTTTCATTTTGGCCATACCTTTATGGTTTCCATTATGGGTAAATGCGATATCTTCATTTAAGGAAGTGCGGACTACCGCCCCCTCAAAGTGATTTGATTCTTTAATACCATATGTGGGATGTATAACGGATGGAGTTATGATACTATATATGATATTACACTGGAATTAAAATATAACTTTATATAATTATGATTCCATTCTATAAAAATACGAAATAGAAATGAAAGTAGCGTTCATGCGTACGTACGGCTTACCGTCTCCATGAACAGTGCATTTTGTTTCTTACCTCTAAATGATTATGTAATATTATAAATGCATGCATGTACTGGATATATATGACATATATGATATCTACATCATGAATACCATTCTAGATATAATGGATACATGAACAACATGTAATTATAAAGAGTTTATTTTTTACTCAAGTACCAATGATCGTTAAAATGATCGTTATTAACTTAAATAATTACATAGTGTTCATGACATAGAAATAAGTGATGTAAAAGGAATAATTAACTTGAAAAAGGTTCTTAAGCAAATATTAATTAACTCAAGTGTATTATTCAGGATTTTAAGGAACGATTGAGTCATGTCGGACCCGAGGTTAGGGACTTCGTCTCAATCTCCTTTCATTGAGGCATATTACGTGTTATACAAAACTATCTTTTATACAGTGTATAAACCCCATTGACTTTATCTTTTATAGAAACGGAATATTTTTCTGCGAATTGTTTTACTAAATGAAAAAATGGAATGTTTCTTTTAATGTACGCGGTTAAAACGACCTTTTCTACCGCCGCGAGTATTATTTGGTCTTTGGCTTCCTCAACAAGCCGTAATGTTTTTAAAATAAAATAAATACCATATACTCTTTTATTTATTTTGATATTGAAAATTGTTTTGATAAAGGATTCTATTATGTCAATAGATTTAAATGATATATTGTAATTGAAATTTGGAAATTTTATCATTCCTTTATATGGGTTTTATGTTTTATGATTTTATATTGGTACTTGGACATTTGACAGGTGGTTACGTGATAAACCATATGACAGGTGGTGCCGTGAATAACAGGACGGGTGGTTACATTATATCCTCCAATGCATTGGGTATGGAATTCTGACGTATGGCTATTCCATTAAGTATGTATGGAAGTTGTCCGTATGGCTATTCCATTAAGTGTTATGTGTGGAAGTCGATCGTATGGTTATTCCACTTAAGTATGTTTATGTCCCATGTTACCTTTATATGTTATGTGTTCTTTATATGGGTTTTATGGTAATCCTTTTGTTACAAAAGGATAATTAATGATATTTTATTCAGTGAAGAGTTTTTACTACTTCATGAAGGTGAAGGTATTACTTTGATAAAGAATACATGGTTTACTTGATGTTTGAAAAACTAACTGTTTTCATTCTTTGTGTATCCCTTACTGAGCATTTTATGCTCACCCCTTGTTTTTTTGAAAAGTTTTTCATGGGACTTAATGTGGAATAAGGTCAAGGGTGGGATCAAGGGAACGTTATGCTATATAAAACATGGAACTAGACATGTTTTTTAGGAGTTTTTTTATTCTATGGAAACTCTCTAGAAGTGTCAACTTTGTAATCTTTTGAGATGTAACAGTTATGTCCTAATTCTCTAAAACTCTAAACCTGAAAAGATCCTCAATGTGAATTATTCATTTATTTAAATATTAAGTAATTCTTAAGGCCAAGGCCTTATAGTTGGTATCAGAGGTTAGTTTAGATAACTTTAGGAGTTAGAATTATATTAAATGATTATCCAAAAATATCATTTTTGAAATGATATAGAATTTGAAGATTACCATGTTGCTTCATCTAAGACATTTTTGTTCAGAATGGTTTTCCGCAGAGGAAATAGGGAAGCAGTGCTAGGAAGGTATACAGAAGGAAATAACCTTTCGAATCAGCATCCTGATATAGTCAGAATTGGAACTGAACAGTTTGTTGCAGTAATGGCGTAGTTGACTAAAGCGATAAATGGAGGTGGTATCCATGAACGAGAATAGCCAGATCAACCGCAGAGGAACATGTCAGTGGTGGAACATTTCATGAGGCAACATCCCCCATCATTCAGAGGATCATCTTACCCCGTGAAAGATGAATGGTGGATTAAATCACTGGGGAAGATTTTTGATGTAATGGGGTGTTCAGAACATCAAAAGGTTAGTATTGTTGTTAACCGTTTTGAAGGTGAAGCTGATCAGTGGTGGTCGATGGTGAAAAATATCAGGGATAGTGATGAGATTGAGGATCTTCACTGGGATGAATTCAAAGGTATGTTTCTTGAGAAATATTTTTTCTAAGGTTGGTCATCATAGGAGGGAAAAACAGTTCCTATAATTGAGGCAGGAGGATGATTCAGTGGCTGCTTATGAAGCAAAGTTCACTCGATTGGAAAGGTATGCTCCAAACTTCATACGAGATCTTGATAGTAAAATAAACCATTTTTACTCAGGGTTGAAGACAATGTATCGAAAGTGATTTATCTTCTCGTGAGTTGGAAAGTTATGAAAAACATGTTCAATGTGCGAAGAAGGTGGAAATGGAGTTTGCCGATGATCAGGTGTTCTATGACAAACAACAGAATAAGAGGTCCAGTTGGCAGGCAAAGGGTAAGAATTCTTCAAAGAAGCAAGGAGGTAAGAAAACCAAATATTCATCCTGTGAGAAGTGTGGAAAATGCATCCTGGAGAATGTTTATCCATGTCTGGTAAGTGCTTTAGGTGTGGTAAGTCTGGTCATATTGCTCGTAACTGTAAGTAAGATGATCAAGAAGGCAATGAAAATCCAGCGGTTAGATGTTTTAAGTGTAATGAAATGGGTCATTATGCAAATGAGTGTCTAACGAAGAACTCGATTGGGGGAAAGCAGCCAGACTACAAGAAGAAAGGGGTGGTTAAATCATTGGCATTAACTTCATCAGATGTTGGGCCATCGAATGAAGTGGTATTCGGTACACTGTTTGTTTGTTCAGATTATGCCAATGTGTTATTTGATTCAGGGTCTACACACTCATTCATTTCTATGATGTTTTCTAGTAAATTGGAAATTCCATCTCAAGATATTAATCCTGAACTTATGTTAAAAACACCTGGTGGGAACGTTCAGACAAAAAGGAATTATAAGAACCTTCCTATCCTTGTGTGTGGAAAGAATCTACCATCAAACCTTATTTTTTTTCCTCTAGTAGAGTTTGATGTTATTTTTGCCATGTATTGGATTTCTATTTATCATGGTAAGATTGACTGCAGAGCTAAAATGGTTTCTTTTCATAAGGATTTTTAGTTTGTGTACAAGAATGAACCATTGATTTTGATAACATATCAAGAAGTTGAGAAACTAGTAAAAGATGGAAATTAATGTTACCTTGCACATATTGTTGAAAAAAAGGAACTGTTCAGATTAATGATGTGCCAGTGGTAAATGAGTATCTTGATGTTTTTCATGATGAGTTTCCTGGTATTATTCATGATCTGGAAGTTGAATTTACTGTTGACATAGTTCTTGATTCTAATCCAATTTCAAAACCCCCTTATCAAATGGCTCAAGTTGAACTTTTAGAGTTAAAGGAGCAATTGTAAGATTTATTAAATAAAGGTTTCATTCGACCTAGCACATCACCATGGGGTGCTCCTATCTTGTTTGTTAAAAATAATGATGGCTCAATGATACTTTGCATTGATTATAGAGCCTTGAATAATATTACTGTTAAGAACAATTATCCGTTGCCTCATATCGATGATTTGTTTGATCAGCTCCAGGGAGCTCGGTATTTTTCGAATATTGACTTGAGGTCGGGGTACCATCAGTTGAAAGTAAAAGAAGCAGACGTTCCGAAGACTTCATTCTGTACTAGATATTGCCATTATGAATTTGTAGTTATGCCTTTTGGTTTAACCAATGAACCTACTATATTCATGGACCTTATGAAAAGAATTTTCAATGAGTTCTTGGATTTGTTTGTGGTTGTTTTCATTGATGATATATTGGTGTTTTTTAAAAGTAAAGAGGAGCATGAAAGTCATTTAAGGGTTATCTTGCAAACCTTAAATGAAAAGAAACAATATGTAAAATTCAGAAAGTGTGAGTTTTGGTTTCAACCAATTTATTTCCTGGGTCACATTGTTTCAAAAGATGGCATAACTGTTGATCCTGCTAAAACAAAAGTTGTTGAAGAATGGACAAGACCCACAAATGTTACCGAGATTCGTAGTTTTCTTAGTTTAGCAGGTTACTACTGAAGGTTTGTTGAACATTTTTCACGGTTATCTAGTCCAATGACTAAGCTAACTCGTAAGGGTGTTAAGTTCATTTGGACAAAAGAATGTGATGATTCTTTTCAGGAGTTGAAAAGAAGATTGGTGAATGCTCTAGTTTTGGCACTTCCTTCCAGGAATGGTGATTTTGTTATATACAGTGATGCTTCGTTGAAGGGACTTGGTTGTGTCCTTATGCAGAATGATCAGGTAATTGCTTATGATTCATGTCAGTTGAAAACTCATGAGGTAAATTACCCTACACATGATTTGGAAATACATGCTGTTGTATTTACTTTAAAAATATGGAGGCATCATTTGAATGGAGTAATGTGTGAAATATATACTGATCACAAAAGTTTAAAGTATATATTCAATCAGAAAGAATTGAACATGAGATAGAGGAGATGGCTAGAATTAATCAAGGATTATGATTGTACAATTCACTACCATCCAGGAAAAGAAAATAAAGTGGCCGATGCTTTGAGTCGAAAAAGTAATGCTTCATTAACCATGTTACATTTGGAACGAGATCCTTTGGTTTTTGATTTGATGAACATTAGCATAGAATTTGTTGGTGCATGAAGTTCTTCTGTTTTGTTTCAGGTATTAGTGAGATCATCCCTATCAGACAGAATTAAGCAAGCACAGAGGGAAGACAGTGAGTTGCAGAAAATGATAGAGCTGGTTCAGAAGGGTAAGTTGCCTGAATTCATCATTGATAATGATTGTGTTTTGAAGTTTGGGAAGAGATTATGTGTGCCTTCTGATTCACAGTTGAAGAATGATTTGTTATGTGAGGCTCATAGTTCCCCATTTTCAGTTCATCTTGGCAGTACTAAGATGTCAAGAGATCTGCGGGAGTATTTCTGGTGGGATGGAATAAAAATGGATATTGCTGATTTTACTGTGAAGTGTTTGACTTGTCAGCAGGTTAAAGTAGAGCGGCAGTTACCGAAAGGGATGCTTCATCCTTTACCTGTTCCAGAGTGGAAATGGGAAAATATATCCATGGATTTTGACATGCGATTACCGAAGACATCTAGAGGTAGTAATGCAATCTGGGTTATTGTTGATCTCTTGACAAAATCAGCTCATTTACTTGCTATACGAGATACTTCTTCCCTAGATCAGCTTTCCCGTTTGTATCTCAAAGAGATAGTCAGGTTACATGGAGTTCCTCTCTCTATTGTGTCTGATCGTGATCCCACGTTTACTTATAACTTTTGGAAAGGCCTTCCGAAGTCGTTGGGTACTGAATTAAATTCTAGTACAACTTTTAATCCTCAATCAGATGGGCAGTCATAACGAACAATTTAGACCTTGGAGGATATGCTACGAGCTTGTTCGATGGATTATCAGGGAAGTTGGGACCAACATCTTTCATTGGTTGAGTATTCTTATAATAACAGTTTTCATTCCATTATATAGATGGTACCATTTGAGGAATTATATGGGATGCGGTGTCGAACACCATCATTTTGGGATGAAGTGGGTGAAAGGAAGATGATGGGACCAGAATTGGTAGAAGAGATGGAAGAAAAAGTTTAGTTGATTCAGAAACACATGAGAACAGTTCAGAGCAGGCAGAAGAGTTATGTGGACAACAGGAGGAAGGATCTATCTTTTGAGGTAGGTGATCATGTTTTTCTCAAAGTATCACCATGGAAAAGTGTGATGCGATTTGGTAAGAAAGGAAAGATAAGTCCAAGGTTCATTGGACCATATGAAATTCTGGAGAAATTTGGATCAGTTTCTTACCAAGTGGATTTACCTCTGACTTTATCTCAGGTATACAATGTTTTTCATGTTTCGATGTTGAGAAAATATATTCCAGATCCATCTCATGTTTTGAGTCCAGAGGTAGTTCAGTTGGAAGAGAACTTATCTTATGAGGAACAACCGGTCCAGATTCTTGACCATATGGAGAAAGTGTTACGAAATGAGGCGATTAATCAGGTAAAGGTTTTGTGGAAAAACCACATGATGGAAGATGCAACATGGGAATATGAAAATGCAATGAAGGATAAGTACCCCCATTTATTCGATAAGTAAATAAATTACGGGGACGCAATTTTCTAAAGGGGGAAGGATGTAACATCCCATGTAAGTAATGAATAATATATATTTTTATCTATGTCTATTAATGAATTAGATAATGTTTTAGAGGCTTAAAATGAAAATAAATCCAATCTTAAGCATGGAATACACTAATATTTTTAAAAGATTGTTTTACTGCCTTTTGATGGCAAACCATTTTTAAATCTTTATTTTCACAATTTTATAAGCTATTTTTATCAAAAAAACTTATTATTTATGATTGGGACATCAAAATTTACTTTGTGTGAATTTTTGGTATTTTTCCAATAAAGTTCATTTTTTAATGAATAGTGAAAATGTTGTATTTTAATTAAAAACCTCTTTTTAATCTAATTTATTTATAATATTAGATTGTCTTTTTAATTGGTTTTGAAGTGAAATTAGAATATATTTTTACCATTTAATCCAATGGTGGTCATTGGAATCAATTTCACTTTGAAATTGGACTTAAACTAGTGTCAATCTTTTGATACTTATTGTTTCATAAAAACACGCTATTTGTCATGACATCGGGAATTAATTATTAAATTAATTACTGTAAATTATTTGATATGAATTTTGTAAAATAGACATCATTTTTGAATTCAGAATATCATATATAGGTTAGGGTGAAGTTTTGGTATTTTTATGAAAAACTTCAATTTTTGATGAATAGTGAAACAACTAGTGGTAGTTAAAGAAACTGAATTTTCATTTAAATGCAACTTTTTCGCTTCTATGATTTTATTTTAAAAAATCCTATATACATGTTTTTCATTAAGAATTAAAATGTGGTTCAATGAGATTAAAATAATTTTTTGGTGAATAGTAACTTTTAAGTTCTTAATCGCGATTAGAGGAAATTAGTGTAGTTTATGGAAAAAATAATGTTTTAATACTATGAGATGAGATTGAAACATGTCCTACCCTCATTGGATGTGTCATGGACGACCAAGAAAATCCATGGGTCAACTTGGGGACCCCATGGAGTCACTATAGTTGGGAAATGACATAAATAACTTTTTATTAAATGTTAAAGTAAAAATGACACAAACATGAGATGTTTTACTAAAACAATTTTTACATGAGGTTATACAAGTCATATTTTTGACTATAAATATTCATTAGAAATATAAGAAGATTTACTACATCATGATATCTTATTTATAATTTTTATACCATAAATATATTAAATTATTTATGACATCATTATGGTGCAGCGATTACCTCATCAATAAAGGATTTAAATAAAATGAAAAGATAATGTAACATCTATGACCTAAACATGTCCAAAACCTATTGTATGGGTATATTTAGAACCATTATCACCTTATCCTAGAATTATATCAATTTGGTACCTCTTAAATTCGAATTGAATTTTAAAATAAAGTAACGTTTCTTTACTTTCCAAGAGTGCCCCTCCTCTACTCTTATAAAAGGCCCCCACCTCTACCTCATTACCCACACTTTCAATGCCTTTGGCTCGGCAATCCACTGCCCATTTTGTCTCTCCACTTCCCTCTCTTACTCCTTGAAGCCTCAATTTGGGCAGAAGTCTTCCCAAGGAATCCTTTGAGCTCAAACCAAAGGGAGTTACCAGATTTTAATGTAATATCATCACTTGAGTCCTTTTGTTTTATTTTGCTTCTCCAACCACATAAACTCTTTTTATTCATTTCTTTTGTAACAAATCCAGTATATTAAATATACTAGGATGTTTTTATAAGAAGGATTCGAGCTACACTAACACACACCTACATCTAATGGTTAATGAACATACTGTTTCCATGGATGGAAAATTTCTGCCTCCCGAAACGATGATTGTTCAACATTCTTTTAACACCTTCAAAGGTGGCCATTAAGATGACACTATATTTATATATGATATATAATATGTTTATTTTTCCCTTAAGATTCTGTATTTTTTATTTTGAGAAAACTTTTATGGTTTCCATTATGGGTAAATGTGATATCTTCATTTAAGGATGTGCGGACTACCACCCCCTCAAAGTGATTTGATTCGTTAATACCATATGTGGGACGTATAAAGGATGGAGTTATGACATTATATATGATATTACACTGGAATTATAATATACCTTTATATCATTTTGATTCCATTCTATAAAAATACGAAATAGAAATGAAAGTAGCATTCATGCGTACGTATGGCTTACCGTCTCCAAGAATGGTAAATTTCATTTCTTATATCTAAATGATTATGTAATATTATAAATGCATGAATGTACTGGATTTATATTACATATATGATATCTAAATCATGAATACCATTCTGGATATAATGGATACATGGACAACATGTAATTATAAATGGTTTATTTTTGACTCAAGTTCCAATGATCGTTAAAACGACCGCTATTAACTTAAATAATTACATAGTGTTCATGACATGGAAATAAGTGATGTAAAAGGAATAATGAACATGAAAATGGTTCCAATTAAAATAGAAATTAACTCATATTTATTATTCAGGATGTTATAGAACGATCGAGTCAAGTCGGACCCGAGGTAAGGGACTTCGTCTCAATCTCCTTTCATTGAGGAATATTTCATTTTATACACAACTATATTTTATATGGTGTATAAACCCCTTTGACTTTTACTTTTATACAAAGGGAATCTTTTTCTATGAAGTTTTTTACTAAATGACAAAAAGTATTGTTTCTTTTAACGTATGCAGGGATAATGACCTTTTCCGCCGCCGTGAGTATTATTTGGTCTTTGGCTTCCTCAACAAGCCGTAATGTTTTAAAAAAAAATAAATACCATGTACTCTTTTATGTATTTTGGTATTGAAAATGGTTTTGATAAAGTATTCTATTATTTAAATAGATTGAAATGATATATTGTGATTGAAATGTGGAAATGTTATCATTCCTTTATATTGGTTTTTTGTTTTATGATTTTATATTGGTACTTGGACATTTGAAGGGTGGTTACGTGATAAACCATATGACGGGTGGTGCCGTGAATACCAGGACGAGTGGTCACGTTATAACCTCCAATGCATTTGGTATGGAATTCGGCCGTATGTCTATTCTATTAAGTATGTATAGAAGTTTTCCATATGGCTATTCCATTATGTGATAAGTGTGGAAGTCGACCGTATGATTATTCCACTTAAGTATGTTTATGTCCTAAGTTAACTTTATATGTTATGTGTTATTTATATGGGTTTTATGGTAATCCTTTGGTTATAAAAGTGTAAGTAAATATATTTCATTCAGTGAAGAGTTTTTACTACTTCATGAAGGTGAAGGTATTACTTTGATAAAGTATATATGGTTTACTTGATGTTTGAAAAAATAACAGTTTTCATTCTTTGTGTATCCCTTACTGATCTTTTTATGCCCACCATATGTTTTTTTGAAATGTTTTTCACAGGACATAATGTGGAATAGAGTCAAGATTGGTATCAAAGGAAAGTCATGCTATATGAAACATGGAACTAGACATGTTTCTTTTTAAGATATATTTTTTATTCTATGGAAACTTAGTAGAGGTGTCTACATTATAATCTTTTGAGATGTTACAGTTATTTCCTAATTCTCCAAAACTCTAAACCTAAAAAGATCCTCAATGTGAATTATTCATTTAATTCATTATTAAGTAATGTTTGAGGCTGGGGCCTTATATTAATGGTTAGATTTCTCTTCCATATTCATATTTTCACCTATTTTCTACACTGTGGAAACCCAATGATTAGTTAGTTTGGGTAACCATTATATTTCATACTTTAGTTTTTAAAGATATGTTTTTGAATTCTTTTTTACGATGTGGGTTTCTATTAAAGAATCTTTCAAGTAGTAATCCATTTATAACCCCAATGAATTTCGTGGGAGCAATTCATTTTAAGGGTGGTAGAATGTAACACCCCGAGATTTTATGAAAAATACTCTTTTAATTTCATTGATGTATTGTGTTAATCGCTACACCAAAATTATCTTTTGTTATACGCAACACCATATTAGCTTGTATTTTATGAAAACACAATTCTTGTCTTGTGTTTCACGCAAGAGCAACCTTCCTCAACAGCACATGTGGTACGCAATACTGAGTTTCACTAAACAACGATATATTATTATAATATTATTATGATATTGGTTTTATTAATAGTAGTACCAAATTTTTTAATTTTATGACATTATAATTCATCTTACTGATTTTATAAAACACGGATTGAGAACAAAATTAATTTTTCGGAAAAAATAAGTATTTTTAAAAAAAATGTAATTTTGCCACCATTTGAGGGTGCACCCACATTAAATCAAATTTTTGGAATTGTTAGAAGTTAAATTTCACAAATAAAACCTTTTCCTTTGAATAAGGATATAAAAATTTACATTGGATAAATTTTATAGATTATTCTGATGACCTTCATATTTTGTTGAATAGTAAAAACGCGCTAAATTTTAATTAAAAACAACTTTTTTATCAAGTTAATTAATATGGTTCAATTATAGTATTTAATGGTTCTATATTATAAATAGAATATATTTTTACCATTTAATATAGTGTGTGTCATTATAATTAATTTTACATTGAATTCATAGGTAAAAACATTTCAATCTTTTGCAACGTTTTAACTTTCAAACCCGTTATCTCAACATCGGGCTTAATTTTAAATAAAATACATTCAATTCTGTGTTTTGAATTTGGAAAAAAGGATTCCATATTTGAAATAATTATGTTCAATTTATATTAATAGGCTAATTTGATTAAAGGCATTATGAAAAATAAATACGGTAAATTTTATTTACTATAGTTAAAGGTAAATCAGGTAATTAAGAGTAAAAATAGGATTATAAAATTACCCTAACACATTCCAAAATTCTATTATATGAATAAAAGTAGACCCATATCACCTATGTGTCGGATTAGTTTCATTTTATGGACTTTTAACCATGATGAGGATGTAATTATTGTTAAAACCAAAGAATGTGACAACATGTCACTCTATTATATATTTTAAGTTTTATAATTGTATTATAGTGATAAACTTCATAGAACATTGAACATAAATATTAACATAAATATTATAAAATTATATACATCATATGAATTTATTTAGAATTTTCATGGATTATGTAACTATCATTAATGGGGAAAATTAGGGATCCAAAAATTGTTTATTTAGTGGAAAATCAATAATACCATTGTTATTAAACTAATAGTGACCATAAAAGGCACAAAAACATGACCAAAACTTATTTTTTGTGTACATGTAATCTATAAAAATACAATGGTAGAATATTTGACCATTTGGATTTGTATAAAAGTGATTATGATACTTATATTATTATATTTTTAAATTATTTCAAAGATGTCACCTTCATAATTTAATAAATATAACAATTTAAGTGTTCTGATTTTAAAATGATAAATTATAGTAAAAATATTATTATGAAAGTTATTATATTTATCTTCATCATAGGATTTTATTTTTAATTTTTATGCAAAAAATATTTATATTAAATACTTATACAAAAATGTTGTGGTAATTATTTTATTAAGAGAAATACCAAATAAATGGTTTTAAATATATTAAAATAAATAATATATGAACAAATTATTGTGATAAATGAATTTTTTAGACTTATATGACATGTTAAAAATCTATTAAATATTTTGGATTGAACATATCTTTTTTTTGGATTTTATTTAAATTCAAATAAATGAATAGTGTCAAAATTGACACAATTGTTATTCTATATAAATAACATATTATAAAATTGTTTAAAAATCACAAAAATATTTAATAATTATAAAATGAAATTTATATGGACTAAAATGTCATAAATTATCAAATTATGTACAATTCAAAACACAAATGTAATTATTTATAACAATTTAAAAATTAGAATATTGTAACCATAAATAAAATTAAATAGATTAAATAAGGACAAATTAAGTTGATATGGTTTAAAATAAATTACCAAAATGTATAAATCTTATTGGTTGACAGGATTAAAACCTTATATCATCAAATATACTGATTTAAGTCCTTTTTTGAGGTTTTTAAGTGGTGTTTGATTTTAATATAAATTAATATTTTAGAGGTTTCCAAAAGTGCGCCTCTCTTCTCTTATATAAGGGAACCTCCTCCCTATCCTTCTCACACCAAATTAAGTCTTCATGATAAGAAAAAACTACCAATTTTATTTTTCCACTTACCTAGAAACATTATAAATGTCCTGGTCATCTTCAAATACCAACATTAGTTCCCTAAGAAGAGGTTTATAAGAGGCGCGTCAAAGAAGAGGTAATATCCTTTAACGATTCTTTCAAATAAATTTCTTCTTATACTTCCTATTATTTTTCTGTTTCATAAGAAAGTAATAAAATAATTATCACTTATATATTTATATGTTATAATAAATATGAACACATGATATTTCACCTTCTATCCATCCTACGGAAAATGAAATCACCACGCGTGCGTACGTAATGAATACCATCTCCACGCCGCGGTGTAATCTGTTTTTCCACCACTACCTTACATGGATGGGTTTAATGGTGGAAATAATAACTATATATGATTATTATAACATGATACTAATTCTTAGATAATATATAATCCACTCCAATACCATTCAACAATTATGGGAACAATATCATCACTCATGTGTACGTATGGATTACTGTCTCCGCGACGCTATGAGATTCATTCTCCATGCTAACCATTATCGAATGAATATAAATTATATATATAATAAATAATGATGAAATTTATGAAATAATAATTCTAGTTGATATATATATATAATATACTCTACTTACTTCCATTCAGTTCAACAAAGAATTGAAAACATCATTCATGCGTACGTATAGTCTACCGTCTCCATGAACGGTGTATTTCATTTCGTTTATCTATCTATTATATACATATATATCCTGAAAATATATGATATATAAATCATTTTTTACATTCTGGAAGTAAGTATATCATGATATATGTAATAATAAAATCAATAACAGCAAGTCTAATCACATACGATAAATGATACGCTTTTACCCAAACCACTACTTTAACGTGGAAATGACAAATGCACGGGTAATATAAAGTCGTAAGTGAATCATATATGATATCATAAATATTATTATGGTTCTGTTACAAGTTAATAATACCTTTAAACCCACTATAGAGGAGTCTCGGAAACATACTAAAGATATTTGACATAAGGTAAGGGATAATTATTCTAATCTCATTCTTATCTGAGATTATTTATTCGTAAGTATTTAATGGGGTTATGTTTATCATCCATGACCATGTTTTCTAAAAATGTTTTAATACAATGTTTTCTATTATTCCATGTATGTTTAAAGACATTTTTATCCTTTTTTGACTTTTACCATATAAGGTATTTGTTTAACTTTTCTGGAAAATGTACAAGAAGAATGTTTTTTAACTTATACGGCGTGAATGAATTTATATAGTTTCACAATGACTTATTTCCATGATGATTAATTTAAAAGATTTTATGATTATTTTTAAAAAAATATCTTCTTATAAAATCATATGGAATTTTGAGAAAAGTAAATGATTTTGAAGATGAAAGGATATTTTTCTCCAGAATTCATTTCATGTGTTTTTTAAAAACTATTTCCCATCTATGATGACATTATTTAGTATGATTATGTATGAAGTATAATGTCTCTATTATTTTCATGGTTTTATTTTTCATATGATGAAATGTATCCATTTGTTTTATATGTATTATGATTAGATGAGATGATATTTATGAAACCCATTTTATTCGTTGGGTTATGATGCATGATTTATGATTGTGTTGTGGAATATATAAGAATGATTTTTATATGAGATGGGTTGGACCTATATCTCCCTATAATGCATTGGGTAATTATTTTTATTTCATCTTAGAGGCATGGCTGGAATGGCATGTAAATCTGGTTCAGTAATAGAGGTCTTGAATGACAACTAAATCTGGTTCAGTAAAGGACTTTGTCCACTATGATGGTCTTGGTAGAAATACCTTGGCTACTATGGAAATCATAACATGTGATGAGGGGATTCTACAATTAAATGTTTTATTGAAATGATATTTTATCATGATTAAGGTTCCTTTATTATCTATGCTTTACGTATAACCAAGATTTATTTCACAACTCATGTTTTTCATTTTTAATGATTATGTTAATGTTTTTAAGTTCAAATGTTTATAGCTTGTTTTATTTCATCCATTATTACCCTTACTGAGCATTTGAGCTCACAATGTTTATGTTTTATTTTCCTCTGGATATAAATAATGGTTTCAGGTTAGAAAACAAAAGGGAAATATATTTATAAGAGATGTTGAAGATCTTTCACCATGATTAGAATATTGTGTTCCACATTCCCAAATAACCTAAACAATTATGGTTCTTGAGTTTCTGTTTTTGTTATGTATTACGTATTCTGAAAAAGTAATGTAATGTCCATGTATGTTAAGATTTCTTTCTCTACAAACATACCAAAAGAATTATATTTATATTAAGATGTAATGTACATTCATTATCAAACATTACTAGCTCCATAGAATGCAACAATAATGGTTTCCCACATTGTGTATGATGTTTTACAATGAAAAACAAGATAAAATTTATCATTTTATAATCCCAAATTAATAACATTCTTATCACTTTAATAAAAATCACAGTTACCCAATTCAGTAGCACTATGATTTTCAGGTTCACCGTTATTAATCATGAATGTTTTGATAGTTTACTAATATAATGTAAACCTCATATTATTGAAATATAAAATAAAATGATATTTCCAATATCAATAACATCCACTATTAGAATAAGGCTCAGGAATAAAGGGTATTCCTTCTCTAATATTATTCATTAAAATTTTTATCGATATAGATCATTAACTCAGACTTATAATAAAAAAATAATTCTTGAATATTATAAGAAAGAGGCTGAAATTTGATTATTATTGTTCATTTGCAATTATGTTGATGAACAAACAGAAGTAGGGGAGGGAATGTGTCCTTAAAATAAATATTACAAATTCATATTATCCATGCTAAAATAAACCAATATTGACATTCTATCTTAATTTAATGTAACGTAGTAGAAAATGATATTGATAGAATATGACACAACAATAACTAGTGGTTCTTAGAATAAATTTCCCCAACTACAGTGAACCAATTCCTTCTGCATGATTATGGTGGTTTCACTAAGAATATCTATTTTATATAGATCTCAAAAAATCTGTATCGAAAGATAACTCCTAATAAAAACAATTTTACATGGTCCTAATTTTCTGTTGTTGGGAAAATTGATTACTTAGTCTATGAATCTAATACTAAACTCTAAATAAGTAAAAGTTTTAAAAACGTTTTTAGATATATAATATAAGTAGAAATATTTAATATCGTTAGCTAACATTTTCCTTTGCAACTGATAGATGATTTTATGTTCAAATAAACACACAAAAACACATATGTCATAAATGAGTGTTGGATTCCTTATTCATTTGATAGTAGTATAAAAAATGAAAAATACTTTTATTTTGATTATGTAATGATGTCATTGTTGTTTAATTCTATCTGTAACGTCACATGTTTCTTTATTCTAAATTAAGAATTCAACCATTAATTACATTACATTTTTTTTATTTTTCAATAGTAATGTTTAAAATATTTATATTAATGGTTTATATAATTTTATATGTAACTTTAGTGTTTCCTATAAAATAATTTTGTAAAAATTCATCTACATAATAAAATAAATAGATTATATTAATGTTTGGAAATTTAAATATTTTTCTGGTATGTCAATATATAATTCAAAATGATTCTAATAAAATAAACACATGGACCCTAAATGATAAAATATTTTTGAATTATAATTTCAATAAATAATTAGATGAATGATTCAATGAAAATTCCAATACAAATATTAAAAAAATCAATATTCTATAAAAATGTAATATTAAAATATATTTTCTAAAATATTTATGTTAATTTGAATGCAATTCTCTACATTGAATATACATGGATAATAATCTGCTAAAAATTTTATTATAAACCTGATAAACATTTATAATTAAAATATCAAATTGTAATTTTATAATATTTCATTCCAAAAATATCTTCTAAATTTTTTAAAATAAATTATTTTTTAATTTAATTTAAAAAATTTTTCTTTAAACATCAGATGTTAATTTTTTTTGTTATATAGTTTTCCAAAAAAATTTGTATAATAATATCCATTAAATAATCACTTGAAATTTCTATAAACAAATTAGTAAGAAAAATCCCAACATAAGGGAAAACATTATAGCCTCTAAAGAACTGATTCAAGAATTGGTAAACTACAATTATATTTATATAATTTGGATATATTTGTAAAAAATAAATAAATATATAAATCATAATTCTTCATCACAAGATTTGATTATAATTATGAAAATTACCTTGTATAAAAACTATATAATTATCTCAGTGTTTAATTTAGTTTGATCAATTTTCTAAGAATCCAAATATTTTTTTATCAAGTCATATTATTCAATCAAATTATGAAAAAATATCTTAGATATCTACTTAAATAATAATCAATTAGTATTGATTCCTAAAGCTCGTTTAACACAATAAATATTAATGAATATTTTTATTCACATATCAGATTATTTTAATCCTATAAAAGTGACATTTTAACTTCAATGGTCGAATTTTATTGTTTTATATGGAATTTGAGCTTATTTATATAAATGTCCAAATTTTGGATTTTTTTTTGATTTATTAATTTTTTAAAACAATAACATTTTATAAACTGGTTTAATTTAAAAAAAATTAATTTTTTGATTTAAATACATCCTAGGATACATGTCCTTCTTCATTACCAACATCTAAATCCATCGTTTTAATGCCTAAAAGAAAATTGAAATTTATGCTATAAAATCTATGTAGAGATTTATAGATTGTCAATATGGGGATATATCTCCTATTATGATTAAAACATAGATATTAAATTAGACAATGGTAAAAATGATGATCTGGAGAACTAAATTTTAGAACTATTTCCCTAATTGATTCTACTAATTTCATATCCATAAATGCATGATAAATAAGATTTTTAATATTAAATGATTATTTATAGACATAATGAAATTTATATGTAAATGGAATATATCATTTTTCAAAAAGAGGCAGATTCGTCTGATTTTTTTTAAAAACTCTAAATATATATTATATCAACTTTCAAGAATAAATATGTCCCAAATTTTGTCATTGAATGGGAATACCATAAGTAAAAATTAAGTTGATAGAATTTATAGGAGATCTCAAAAAGAGATATTTAGTTCACCCATAGTAGAGGGGAGTTCTACACCCTGAATGGAGAATATGATTAGTTCTATTATTCCACCCATTATTTTATTCTTGGATTTTTCTTTTCCAATGTATCACATACACATTTTTTGTAAAGGTATTTCCTTTTCTTCAACTATCCCAAATATCATTCTCTATATCTTCTCTCTTCCCACAATGAACTCTTCTCTATTTAAAATAGAAATAGAAAAAATTAAGTGTATTCCATTAGGGAGGTTTCATTTGGTTATTAATTATTTTTCATTAATTTAACATGCTTTAAATTTTTTTTTTGTAAATTGGATAATATTTCATGGGTGCAGCGGCCTTCCACCATGAAATTGATTCCAATTCCAATAATATTCATTGAATCAAAATTTTCCCTCAAATATCTTGGTAAAAACCTTAATAAGATGGATATGGGGCTTCATAAAGGGATGAAATGGCATACAGTGGAGCTGGGTCTTTGAGGAATAATATTCTGGATTGAGGTTTTGTCCTTTTTAACTAATCGAGGATTTAACATTTGCTATGATAAAGGCATGATAAAATAACATACTCAATAAATAAAAGGAAAATAATTTGTTAATGATACTTCATCAAATGACTAATAAAATTGACTTTCAAGAATTATTATATAATTTATGAACCCATTTGACCATCCATAAGACTAAGAAATTTCTCTATAACCATCATTTTGTGTTGCATCTACATGTTAGGATTATATTTCATTATGTCATTTCATTATTTTACAAAATAAAAAATTATATCTTTCAATAAATACTAAAAGTAAAAATTAATTAGATTATGTGAATTATAAATTAGTGATTCAACTGACTATGATTCTCTTCAAGTGAGATAAACCTAGTCAAATTATATGATACATTAAGAAAATAAAATCTCATTTTCCATGCCCTACGATAGGCATGAGTCCAAAATTGTACCATTTTCTAGATGTTTTACTATTATTTTGATGACTATTTAAAATTTACAATTTTTAAATATTATTCACTACTGTATTTATTAAAAAATCATTATAATCTCATTCCAGGATATATTGAAATTATTATTATAATTCTTGGTTAAATTACTCATAGGTGCAATAACAATATCAACAATAAATATTAAAAGAATATTATAATAGTTACCAGGTGAAATAACATATAGAAAATCCAAAACAACTCACGAGAATTGTAGAATGTGTGTTCGAAAATGTTCTTTCATTAATGGAAAAACTCTACCCAGATCTAGAAAATATCCTGAGGTAGTGGTGGATGAAATTTCACCACTCATATTGAAAATTGATTAACTTCATTAGGTAAATATGGAGGTACCAAAAAATTCATTCATCCATACTCAAAAATTTCTAGGATAGATAGATCCAAATGACATGGAAATTGATTTACAAAATTATGATCTATAAAAATTGGATAAATTGGGAGAAAATGGGAAGAAATTTAAATGAAACATGATCTCATCATTCCTTAAAAAGAATATGATCCATGATCATTTCATTTATCCCTAGAAATAGAAGAAGAATCTACCAATGTTATAGAATTAGAAGAATGGATGGAAGGGAATGAGTACCTACCTACATTAAGAAGATGTCAACTCAAAGAGGCTCATTTTATAGAAGAATACAATCATGTCAACCTAACATAGAGAGATTATATATTCATTATCTCAAAAAAATTTAATTTTATTCAAACCTATTTGAGTATCACCTCTAATGTTTATTGATTTTTCAGAATCTTATGACACTTAATATATCCTAGAAGATGATGGGGGAAAATAATTGTACCCATTTAGGAATACTTTGTGCTCCAGAATGGAATTTTACATTAATGGGAGGGTGTATAAGAAATGATCCACGTGGATTTTCCTAAAGAATTCGAGACATATGTTTTTTACATAAAATAGGAATTTTATAAAATAAATCCATCAAATTTATTTTTTTAATATTAAATTACATTATAAATCTCTCTTTGATTACTCTTTCAATGCATCTCAACAAAATAAATCACTTTATAATGAAGATGAGGTGGAACATGTCGCAACCAAATGGGATGAGGTTTAATACATTATCCTACCCCTACCTTGGACTATGTACCTTATTCTAATTAGCGGAAGTATATGTGTACTCTATCTATGGAATTTTCCTACCTAAGAAGAAAGATGTGGAAGTTTGTAAGTTCCACATGTGGTGGATAAATCCCTTGAATCTCCAACCACCATCATATTATGGATAAAAATATTACTATCCCCTGTAGGTATTAAAAAATCAGGGACAATATGGGGGATCATATGAATTATTTCCCTTCTATTTGATTTTTTTGATCATTTATATCCATTTCAGACAAAATAAGTTTTCCAACATGTACCCACTCCCTCTTGTCTTTGATATATTAAATTACATGATCATTGAGATTAATTGAGAATTTATCATTTGTATGACCATGATTGAAAATTAAATCCCCTCAAATAGTATAATGAAGAGGACTATACTTATAGGGAATGAGAGTTAAATTTTATTAATTATAATTAAAACTCTTTAATTTATTTTCTAATAATTTTTTTGGTTTTTAACTAGAATTTTAATCCAAAGATTGAATTTATTATCTAAATGACTTACTTTGGAGACATGTGTATATTATGAATCCTATGACTCCACATCTTATATTTTAATGTTAAGGAGATTAAATGATTAAAAATTGGAATTGAATTATTAAAATGTATCTTAGATATTAAAACGGGGAATCATGATTTAAGGGAATTAGTTGATTCATGTAAATGAAATTTATCTATCATTTTTCAGTCATTGAATTTCTAAAATTTATGTGAAATTATATATTATTGTTAATCTTATATTAATGTATTTTCTCATAACATAATTCCCTTTCCGACTAATATATCTAGACCAAGTAATTTATATTTTGTTCTTGATCAAATTTCATGAGAGATCTTGGGACATGCCACTAACAAGACCATTCATTTGAACTTGTCCATGTTATGACTTTTCCAAAAAAACATTTAAATTGATATATGCATATTTGGATAAACCAATTTTTCATAATACACCACATTTACCTATTTCCTAATTTATCCCACTGACACCATGAATTAACCTTTTGTAATGATCCATGCTTCATTCAATTTTTCCAATGGTACCCTCATCAAATAATTTGGAAAATTTTTAAAAAATTAAAAGTGAGGTGAAGGGAGTAATAATTGAATTTATGAAATTTATAATTGATTAAAAGTGTGGGGTACAATATATGGGGATTGATAATAGTTTATATTAATTTTCATATTTATTTCCCCCCCCCCCTCCAGAATAAAAAAATTACAAAAAGAACAACAAAATTAAAAAATGTGTTCTTATTAGGGAAAAAATTAAACATTACAAGACACATGGTTTTTTTCAATTATAGTAAGGTAGAGGATATATGGTTTAATTTAAGGATAGAATTATAAAAGAAAAATCCAAAAAATTGTAAAAAATTATAAAAGTAAAAATATAAAGAGGGTGCACAAATCATTTATTATGTTTTATTTGATTTTGACCATTATTATTATTTTTTAGGGAAATTGGAGTTGTAACAAATTCCCATGGATAATTCCATAAAACAGTAATGTTTAATGTCAAGAAAATCACCAAATAAATAATCCCTCTCTTTGATACTTACTTTTGAACCATCAATACTTACCATCCTTTACCCTCTGACTCATTTTAACCATCAATGAAATCCCTCGTGATTTTTTTATATTTTTTCATTATAATGTGGAGAATATAGTACTTTTATATTATTTTAGAAAAATATCATATTTTAATGATATGATCATAACTAGAATTGAATTTATATCATGATTGATGAGAGAAAATATTTAAATGTGTTGAAAATCATGATTTGGAACATTAATTAACAATTAATTAAGAATTTTGAATGATGAAAGGAGAAGTTCCATCATTTTTCAAATGGAAAATTATAATACTAGGATTTATTATTTCTTCAAAAAACTGGGAATTGAATTTATATTTTATGTGACATATGAAAATTTTAGTTGACAATGATGATTTTTAATTTTCATTTCCTTGAAATTTGAATAATGATAACATTGATGGTATCATATTATTAAAGTTGAGATCTTTTTTTGAGGAAAAGAATGGTTTATGTGGTGGGGAGGTATTTGCACACTCAGTTTTCATGTATATTGGAGACACATTTAAATTTTTTTTAATCACACAATAGTTATATTTTAATACAAATGTTCACATTTTATGGTTATAGAATAATTTTGGGATGAATTTCACAAATGACCTATGTCAGTATTTGAACATTTTTATAGTATTTTTTTTTATGAAAATTAATTTTTATAAATTATATAAATTTTAAAAAAACAAAATTGGCTAAAATAATCTTTTAATTCATTTTGTTAATTCATACCAAAATCTGAATCAATCATTCGAAGGCCCCTAACATGATAATAATTTAGGCATTAAAATATGTTTTTAGATTTGTATATTTTTGATTATGGGACAATATATCATAATTTTATTAAAAAAATTGAACATAAATTCATTTATGATAAAGAGAATATCTTGAGGGAAAACTCTTATGATTATGTCCTCACATGATTTTATAAATATCAAGTACATAAGTGCATGGAAAATCTTATTTTTGAAATAAAATATTTTCCTAGATATAATAAATCATCCGAGTAAGTGATATATAATGTTTTCTATTCATAGGAATATGAATCTAAAATTGTCTCGTTAGATAAAAAAGATATTTTGGAACAACATTCAAGAATAAAACATTCCAAAATTCTATCATTTAGTGGGTCTACAATGATAAAACGTTTATTGGATAGAATCTTAAGGAGATAATAATGGGTTATTTGGAATATATTTAAATAGAACAATGAAGGAGGACACCCACATGGACTATATAAGGAGTTTTCACCAATAACATTGGACAGTTTCAGATGCATGATAGAGAGGAGGATGAGGGACACAATTATCCCCATTATTTTCTTTGTGGTATTTTTCCCATGTAATGTATGCATATTTTTTGAAAGTGCTTCTCTTTTCTTCTTCCACCCCTAATATATTTCTTACTATCTTCCTTATTTCCATTTGGATATCTCTTCAGTGTAAAATGGGAAGTGTCTAACCCGTTTCATGGTTCAAGGGTGTTTTTGTGGAGTTAATAATTATTTTTATTTAATTAAAAATGATTTATTTCTATCTTTAGAGGATGTGAGAGTATTAAATGTTTGTGGAAATCATCCAAAAAAATAATTATTTCCTATTACATTCCTTTTATTTAATTTAGAATTTTCCCCTCCCTTCTCTTAAGACAAACCACCATATGGTGGAGGTGAGGTTTCCTAAAGGGATTATAGGTGATATAATGGATCTAGGACACTTAAAAATTACATTCTCTGTTGTGGTGTAATTAAATTTGAAAAATGTAGGAGGTGAGGTTTAGTGTATTGAAGGAAATCTAAAATAACACACATAATAAATTAAAAGAAAGTAATTTTTTATTGAGCTTTCATAAAATAAATTATCAAATTGTATTTATAAAATAATCATATATGATGGAACCCATGTGACTAACACTAGGACCAATACCTTTCTATCACACGCTCATTATTTGTTATATATTCATGTTAGGATCATGTTTTTTTTATTTCATTGTATTATTTTACCAATAAAAAAATTATTATTTTCAATAAAAAATAAAAAAATAATTATGTTAGGTCAATTAGAATTTAGTGATTTAACTGATTGTGATTCTACACAAGTGAGATGATTGTGGTCATACAATGTGTTTCATTAAGAAAATAAAATTACTTTTTCCCTGCTCTATGATAGGTGTGTGTCATCATGTTATGTTAAAAATAATAAGAGAAAATAAAACTAAAATCACTTAAGAGATAATGATAAATACTAAAGGCTACTGTATGTTTAAATTATAAAATATATTAGATACTCCCATAGAGATACAGTCTAAAATTTATTATAGAATAATGTAAAAAATATAGCATTCTTGATGATTTAATCATGAATGTAGAGATTCTTGATAACATCATGAGTGCATTGAATTCAATGAAATTTTCTCATTAACATGAGATATTTCACCAATGTGGGTATCTTGAAGTTGAGGTTTATTCCAAAAATTTGGTATCAATATCCAGGTTCATAACAAATATGATGTGCCAAACATTTTGATTATACCCAAGGTGAGGTTCACGAATATAATAATGATTCACAATGTGAGTTTCCAAATTTGATGATGATTCCAAGAATGATTTTACCACCTTCCAAAAATGGTTGTCATTTTCTTGAATAATATATTTATTTTCCGAATGGTGGATTTAAAGAGAACCTATACATGAATAATTTTTCAATATAAAAAGTTAGAGTAACAATTTAAAAAAAATAAAAAATTATCAGTAATAATAATTATTAAATATTAAAAAATATTATTTACTAGTGATTAATAACATTAAAAATATAAATATGTAAATTATATAGAGATTAATTTTTTAAATAAAAATAATTAAGGATTTAGTAATTATAAAAATTGTATTAATAATATGTATTTTATTAATTATAAAAAATAAAAATAATATGTGTTTCAATAATCTCTAAAATAATATTAATATCATGGTAAGGATACAGTCAAAAAATAGGAACATATCTATAATGAAACCAAAATAAGCCTCAATTACAATAACCAGTAGTTCATTATGAGTCTATTAAACTATGGATGAAAATAAAAAATGGATGGAGTCATAGATATATTTATCAAACTAGGTATCACTAGAAACACACTAGGTCATAATGTGAGACAATCAATGAAAACCTACAGCATAAGACTAACTATCAGCATGTGTTGCATCTCATATAACCAAATTCCACCCAACTAGCCCACACTAGTATCATCCGTGGGGAACCTCTCATTATTGACTAATAATGGAGAAAAAAATGGGATTTATTAATAAATAGACCCTATTACCCCATCACTGATGGATACTTTGCTGCATTGGAATAAGGTATTGGTAATTGAATCATAATGAAAAAAATATTAGTGGTATTAATATATTAATATATATATATACATTAATATCACATTACATGTTAAAAGAATAAATAAAATATAGTGAAAGTAAATATTCATCATCTGTGAACTCATTAAAAGTTTCCTATTTTATATATCAGGGAATGGAAACAAAATTAGGTTGAATATAGATTCACAGATATGGTGACATACATCAGAATTTAACATGATTAAATTAGGAATAATCAATATCTAAAGGGAAAAATCGGAAATGAAAGTTATTTAACAAATTAATTGAGCTAGATGAATATTATGAAAGGAATAAATGAACAATAATGATACAAACATTATCTCATAAAACTAAAACTTAACCAATATTATCGAAACTATCAAAATAATCACATGGACATCGATGACTACTATCATAATGAAAGAATGAATAATTTTATTCGTCATACAAATAATGTTATGGCATCATGACAACAAATCTCACATGAATGGGAAATTCCTTAACCAAATACCAAAAATAGATTTTCTTGTGAGAACTAATGATGAATAAAAGTAATATACCTCCATCACAATCTTCAACAAATGAAATCATCATATTAAAGGAGAAAATAACAATTCAATATATATTCAACCTAAAAATTATAATTGTGAAAATAACATAATTTTTATAATATAAATCCCATCTAAATTGAACGTAAATCATTAAAAAAATATATAATTAAGGTATTATTGAAAAACATATCAAGTTAATAATAATTCAAATGAATAGTTTTTCTCATTAATGAATGTATATACGATTAAAATATTATTAAAATAATTCTTGATAAAAATACTCATTTACATTGAAAATAATTTTTGAAAAATTAAAATTTATTGACTATTAAGAAAAAAAATTTATTAGATGAACCATAGAAAATTTAAAATGAATATTTAATTAACTGAGATGTCATGATGGTGGAAATTTAGTTCATGTGGGTTATGTTAATGTCATGATTCCTTTCAATTATTTTGCACAAATAGGAAAAAAGTACCTTATTCTGAATATAATTGGAATAATCCTTTAATTTTTTTATAAAACATAAATATGGTTAAAAATTTATGTAGTAAATAATTATATAATAATAAAAAATATCATTGAATTTCTTTAGAAAACATGGATTTGAAATAAATAGGATTTTCCACCGATGTAAGAAATATGTCATCTTTTTTTAAAACCATTTTATAAATCATATTATGTTTCAAAGAGTAAAAATTTTACTATAACATGAAATATTCATGAATAATTATAAAGTAAATAAATTATAGGAGGATATTAGATAATGATACTATAAATTAATTCCATCGTAATTAATTCATAAAAATTCTCAATTGAAATGGAATGGAATCATAAATCCTTTACCACTTTTGAATATTTTTAATCGTAAGCCCCATAAAAAATAACATAAAATAAAACATTAAATATAATGAATATAACCATATTAATGATGGAAATTATCATATTAATAGTAAATAAACATTATATATGATGATAGGTGTAAAATATTACATAAATCCCGAAAAAGACAATTTTAGAATAAGAACCCTCACAAAGATTAGAATGTTCAAGTGAAACTTAATCAATGAATAGATTGTGTTTACCAAATGTAAATCAATATAAAATAATTGTTAATGAATAATAATATAATAAAAACTAATTTTATCCACAATAATAGATTATCAAATACAATTAAGAAGTAATATAACCAATTGAAAATAAATTGAGTTGTGAAACTACTTACCACATGGCAACTTTCTAGTAAAATACCCTAGGAAGACATAATTAAAACTAAATGATAAAATACCCTAATTTATAATGGATTAATTAGATAACATGTTTAAATTACAGAATATACACAATATAAATGATATTAGGTGCATATAAATAAAATATTAATTAATGATGGAAGGTTATAAAGGAATCTATTACCTTACGTTCAACCACTGTCACATGTATTTGAGCCTCATGCTTAATAAATATAGATTTATTTTAATTTTCTTCAATAACTATACTCATTTATTTAAATTTATATATTAATTACCTACTATAAAACCCCATAATAAAAAATGGTTAAATGACTAAACTATACGACTCATGTCAACATGGTGCATAATTAGTTTCTAGAGCCAACCTGATTATTACTCCGCAGTTATATGTTCTTGACTCGAAGTATTAAAACATATGGGTGACCTTCTGATAATATTTCTAGTCTTTGTGAGAGTGTTTAAAAATAACACTATAAATTCCATCTTTTGACCTATAGGGATTGTCATTATTCTAACATCACATTCAGCCGTGTGGGTTAGCACTAGCAAGAGGACTAAGTGTCTGTAGGAAAACTAATGGTTCATAGTGAGCCATAACCCAATGAACATGTTATGTTATTGTATCTTTGCAGTATGTGGGACTAGTTGTTAGATTTTTATCAAAGGACGAACTAAATTTTTATTGTGGTTGAACTTCCTCAGTTGAGTTCTATGGTACACTATAAGAATGTCATTCTCTATAAGGTTGAGTGTAATTTACTAGTCCGATAATGGTATAATTGACTAAATTATATGACTCATGTTAAAAAGGTAAACCTTTGTTCCCAATATCCTTTGTGACTATAACTCCATGCTTATTTGTCCTTTTTTTAGTAGGGATTAAGACGGTTCATCTTCTCATAACATTTCAAGGGTGTGTATGAGTGAAAGAATAACACTAGTGGTTCCTTTGGATCCATGACCCCATTTCCATTTTATGGATGGGGTGTATATATAGGTAGAGGATATTTATTATATTGAATATAGAGGAGGAACAAAGGCTTAATTCTAGTGGCACTACCTGGGTTGAGTTGTTTGGTGCATAATGAGTATGTTGACCTCTAAAGGGGAATGCTTATAACACTGTAATGTAATAATTTGTTAAATGACTAAGTAAAATGACTCATGTAAACATGGTAAATCTTATTTTTACGGATCCTTAAAAATTTTAACTCCATATTTAATCATTCATGAACTGGAGTATTAATCACGATAGCTGATATGTTGGAATGTTTCTTAAGGTGTGTAAGAGTGAGGGAAAAGAACATTTTAAAGAAAATCTGTTTGAATATGGGGAGAGAGATGGTTCCTGGTGAGCCAGGACCAGATGTACACATTTATAAGGGGTGTTGTTGTATTTAGTGTGCTCTAGTTTTAATTTTATTATCATAGGAAGAATGCATACTTATGTGTGGTGGAACTTCGTAGGTTATTTTTTGGCTCCCAATTGGGGACATTGTTCTCTAAATGGGTGGTGAATCTAACACATCAGATTGATAAAAAGTAAAATGAACAAATTATATGAACAAATGGGGGAATTTTTTGGTAGATTGTTAGGGTCCAAAATTAGTACATTTTTCACTAAATGGGGTGAGTGTGAATGTAACAATATATATTTATAATGGATTAAATGTATAAATTATATGAATAATGTCAAGAAGGTGCACAATTATTTTGAGGAGCCTACATGATTAGAAATTATTAATTAATCATGAGTGGCATGGATTAGTGATCATGATGGGTGATGTTCATGCAATTTTTCCCACTTGTGTCCGAGTGGGTAAAGTCCCACTAGAAAGAACATGTGTTAGTTTATGAGGACAATCATTAGTGTGACAACTTGTTTGGGAACATGGACGGGACCCCAGTTGGGGAAAACATGTGACTGTGGAATCTATTGGTGTCTAGAGAGGAATGAATTAATTTAAATGTTAAATTGGCGTGTGAGTGAAATTAATTGGAGACCATTTGTTACAATTATAATTCCTTATCAATTGTTTGTCAAATAGTTATTGTTAAAATCACAGATCTGGGTAATAACTACTTAGTATTTCTTATATGTTTGGGTTCATAAGTTTTGGACCCTATAATTTGATTGTGGTTATATTTTTTAAATAATTTTAATAATTATATAAATATCATATATATTCATTATAAATGTTTTTATTGTAATCCTTAAAATTTAGAGATAAAAAATTTACTATAATGTTTATTGAGATGGGATGTTGTATATATGCATGAATGCTTTTTCCATTTTTAACCAGATGCAAAAAAAACACATATAGATAATATTTCACCTTTATATAATTATTTTTATATAATATATATTAGGTGTTTATCCAAACATAAAAATTAGTGACGTTATCATTCTCCAATGGATTTGAAGGTAATTACATAGATGTTATATTATAATTCTAAAGGTATTATTATGTTATAAATATAATATACATAATCATTAAACACATAATTATATCTAGTTGTGAGATGAAATGATGGAAATTTAATTATATTGGTTCTTGAGGCGGTAATCCACCATACACGTAGACAATTTCGTTTCCCAATTGATTGAAGAGGAGAAATATATAGATTATTAAATTAAAAAAATAACATCTCATTATAATTAATACACTCGTGTTATAATTTTATAATAGTTTATGAATATTTTTAGGGGTAAATTAACAACAATAATGATGATTTAGAGTTACGAATTATACCTTTTTTGGAGAACCTCTTTTGGTTTATAACAAATGCCTTCATGTGATGGGTTTACGATCAAAAATAGGAATCTATTTAAATGGTAGGTAAGTAAGTAATATATTTATTCAATTAATGAATTATTCAAAGGACACTTTAGGTGTTAATATGGGAGGATACATGGATTAAATTCATAATTTCTAGTAGAGGACACACTTGGAATTGTTTTAAATGAGAAAATATACCCACATTTTATAAAAACCAAATGGATCAAAAATAAATCATTCATGAACAATAGATGAGATAAGGTAGAAATATGGATAGAAAGGGAAATTAGATAAATATTTATCTCATTTTACCATAATCATTTATTTAGTCATGGTAAACATTTTTTACCATAACCACTAAAACAAATTTATTATGTTTTTACTATTCCTTATGTCTAAAAAATAAGTTGAAATTATTAGGTAATATTAATTTATATAATTTCAAATATAGAATATATTTTTATAAATTCAGTTTATATAAGTGAAATAATATATTTAAACAGTAAACCCATATGGGAGATGAAAATGATGTTTTTTAATAAAAAATATTTCATAAGTATAAAATATTTATATATCAAAATTCAATATGAAATTGATTCAAATGATTTGTATTAGAGTAATATAAAAATAATTTAACAAAATTTTCATTAAAATATTTTATAAAAATTATAACCATGTTTTATACACACCATATTTTATGTGTTGTACCCTTGTCACCCTTCTGTTAGGGGTTCAAGGCTCACGTCCTACCCAAATAAGATGAGTTTTCATTATGCATGTGCGTTGTACTTTATTGAATTATTTATTAATATAATTCTTATTGTTTTACCAAATTTTAATGACACATAGTTTCCACAACATCAATGATAACATAACAAAAAATGATAATATTACCATTAAAAATATGTCAATAAAATATATTTCCATTCTACATAAAATAAATTGTTAACTAAAAAATATACAAAATTAATAGGCTGTATTATATTTAATGTATCCCAAAATATCCATGATTTTGATGTGATCCCTTAATATTAAGACTCTAAATAGGTTTTTAAGGATAATAATCAACCATAAACTCATAAACCTAAGATGTTATGTATAAATCTTAAGTTTATCTTACATGAAGTCAAATATGCTTAAAATATTTGACACAATCCTTATGTGTTTCATTATTATTTTGAACCAAACACCATTAGTAATAAAATTACATAACTTTTTTCTTAAATACATATAAGAAATATCTTATTTTTATGAGTATAAATATCACTATGAGAAGAAAAACATTCATTTTTATGTATCAATAGTTAATATTCACCATGATTCAATTGAACTAATTGGTACATCATTATAATATTTCATTATACATTTAAAAATGTTTGTATGATATCTGGACTCATACCTATGTCAAGAAATTGTTCATTTAGGGGATCAACACTTACTAGTTTGGGTGAAAAGTAAAAAAAATTAAAGAAATGATTCATGTAATATTTCATATACAAGTTACCTAGGTGAATTATTATTAACTCAATAGAATTCCCCATATTATAATTTTTTTAATAAAATTACTTATGAAAGTAAGAACAAAATCTTATTTAATAGTGCTCTATTAGGGCTTTATCGTTGTTAAAAAACTACTAACTACTAAAGAGTAATTAAAATATCTAGGATTTTGTCAATTCTATAAAATAACTAATAAAAGACACCATTTATTAGTTCTTTTATTCAAAACTAATAAATGGGTATACTGTAGTGTCATGTAATAGACATTGTAGCACCAGAAACAGGGAATACTATATTGTTCTATAACAACGCATTGCAAAACCAAAAAATGCACAACCAATTTTCAAAATATGCTAAAAAATCTAATTTAAATGAAATAATAATTGCAAAAAAATACATAAAAAATTAGTTAAGTAAATTACCAGAACTGTATAAATGTTAAAACTCACAACTTCCTAATAAAATGAAAATATTCATATAATAAAAAATAAGATATTAGTAATATTATAATGAAATAAATTATATAAAATGTTTTTATTAATAAATTTAATCATACAAGGAATATAGTGTATCAAATGGAGATGTGGTCAATTATTTCATGTCAATTTATTCTTTGTTATTCTTTAAGAATTATCTCTATTAAAATTAACTTAATTATTTTCAGAAAAAATGATATGGAAATTAATTAATATATAGAAGATAGAATGATGAAAGAACCAATAGAGATTTATTTTTATAGTTTTTGGGTTTTTATGCGTGCTTTATATAAAAAAATGAATCTTATTTATTAAGAGGATTCACTTGGAGTAATACCGCTCACACCATGAATCTAATTTATGTTTGAAGTATTTTTAAACATACAAAATGACTTATGCATCATTTTATTAATGTATTAAAAAAAATCCAAATGATTTTCTTTGTTTTGATTTTTTCAATTGTTCTTTTTAATAATATGTCATTTTAAATATAAATCATGAAATTGGAGTCATAACGAAAACATCATGTTTCTATTTGAAGTGATACCAATTACCAAATTTCAAAAATGTCTTATGAATTTATTTCAGAAATTATCATGACATAATTATATTGTTTTCCCAATTTTTAATGAGTGACACATTATGAACCAAAATTTCAATTTTAAACTAGTAATAGTCTCTTTGATTCGTGCCAGAAACATCATGAGTCTCAATGAGGTATGGTTGATACCTAAACATTAAAAATGGGGTATTGACTATTTTTATATAGTACCATAAAAATCTAAATCCATTTTCTCAATTTATATTATCTCAGTCATCTTTTTTACTAAATTCAATTTAAATTTAAAATAAAAACCTTCATTTGTAGTCATAACAGTAACACCATGCATCATATTGAGGTGTGTCTGATTCTTACACACCTCAAATGAGTAATGTACTATTTTAAAAATATTATTTTTATAAATAAATTTATTTTCTTTGTATTGAGTACGTTAGTTGTGTTTTTTTATAAAATTTCACTTTAAATAAGAAACACGTACATTGACTCATACCGGTCACATAGTGTGCCAGTTTGATGTGATATTGATTAATTCACATAAAAAATTAACTATGAATAATTTTCAAAACTATCATGTCAATCTAATAATGTTTTCCCAGTTTATAGTGAGCATAAATTTTGTAATGTAAATATCAAATTTAAACAGATAACATATACATTGAATCATTCAAGGAAAATTTCTTATCATATTAAGGTGTAAATGATTCAAATAGATCAAAAATCACTAATGGATAATTTTATAATTGTATCATAATAATTAGAATGTTTTTTTAGTTTTGAGTATTTTAGTTACCTTTTTTTACATAAAATAATTTTAATTTTAATTAAAAAGACACAGGTCTAGTCATACAGGTCAAACCGTGCGTTCAATTGAGAATTGGATGATTCCGTAATGTCCCAAATTATAAAATAGATAATTTAAATAATGTATTAGAGTATTACAATTTTTTCTTAGTTTTGAGTATTTCACTTTTATTTTTTACTATAATGTCATTTTAATAATTATAAAATGATAAATAAGGCATACCGATAATATCAGGTGTCATTTTTTAAGGTGAGACTAATTAATAAACATACAAATGATGTTTGAGTCCTTTTCCAAAATTATCATGATAATTTAATCATGTTTTCTTAGATTTCAAAGAGTTACACTTTATGAAAAAATAGTAATTTTAAACTAATAATTGACATTTTTAGTCATGTTTGACCAATCATGTATCAAAAAAAGGTAAGGCTAAATAAAATATTTAAAAATAAATTTTAGATCATTTTATTAAATTATATATCAATCCAAATGAATTTTCTCAAGTTTTAATATGTCTCTTCTCTTTCTTACAAAAATTTATGTCAAATTAAAATATGAAGATGCATGTGGAGTCATACCCATCACACCCTGTTTAAGATTTTGGTTTGAATGATTTCCACATATCCTGTAAAAAATATGAATCACTTTAATAAAGTATAAAAACAATAAAAAATTTCATGTTTTTGATTTCATCACTTTTGTCTTTTAAAAAAATGAAATTTTAACAAGAAATATGGGCTTTGAGTCATAATGATCAAATAATATATTGGTTTAATGTGAGATTAATTCATAAGAATAATAAATTAATTATGAATATTTTTCATAAAAATTCGATAAAATTAGAGTGCATTTGTTCTATTTTCTATGAGTTATATGTTTTGAACAATAATGTGAATTTTAAACTAAGAAAATACACTTTGAGTCATAATGGGTTATTCAGGTATCAGATTGAGGGGTGGTTTATTCCTAAACATCATAAATGTATTAGTTATTATTATCCTAATGTATAAGAACAATCATAATGTATTGAATCAATTTTGAGAATTTGATGTGTGTTTTTTACTAAAATGTAAATTATATATTAAGGAAATATAGTTTGAGTAAAAATGGTCACATTATGCATCAGATTGAGGTTTGACTTAATGAGTATGTGATTTGTGTTATTATTTGAAACATTTTCACCAAGATATAAAATAAAAAAACTATTCAATTTTTTTAGTAGAACAAACCACATTCTACCTAAAATTCCTTATCCAAAAATCACAATGTTATCGCTTTTCGGGATGATTGCATACGATTGAAGGAAAACTATGATTTTAAAAAAGATCATTGAAAAAAATTGATAATTATATTATTTAAAATAAAAAATAGTATATATAATGGAGGAAATAGTTACTAAATAAGTATAAAAAATTCACCTTTCCATGATGGGTTTTATATTATTGACCCATTTCCTTTTTGTCACTATCTCAGTTATAGACTTGAAGTCCAATATCTCACCAAAACTAGTAGATTCAAACATATGAAATCAAATCAACAAATAAAATACAATTTATTAATAATTTTTTTTCATTTTATTAATACTATTTAGAAATAAATTAATCATAAATATTAAAAAATACATTAAAAAGTCAATTTTAAACAGACTCCACACAATTTGGGCCATACCCGGACACCATGTATTTTATTGATGTATGGTTGACTCCAAAATTTCTATCCATCCAATAGTGAATTCAACACTCTAGGAAATATATAAATATTATAGTTTGATAACCCATAATGTTGAAGGCATTATATAATAAATGAAAAAATACATCACCATGATTGAATAATTTTTATGGAGTGCTTGATCATTATACAAGAGTGAATTGTCAATGATGAATGAGTCATATATTTCTATAGAATATTAACCATTCAGGTAGACCTATTATTATTCAATGATTAAACTAAAATAAATATTTACTTATGAGTTTTTATGGAACATCATTAAATCTATCTTTCCCTTTCATCACCATAGAGAGTAAAAATTCCCTGATAAACCATTTACCTTATTTGGTGGGAAAAACACCAGTGTGACCCATTATGTATTTTTTAAAATATATTAATCTCCATTATAAATTATTTACCTATTTTTCACAATATTAAACATCTATATAGACCTTCATACCATCCAAATGAATCAAAATTATAGGGCATCAATTATGTATTCATAGATTGTGATATAAATTAGTATATCCTTTTCAATAATCTAGGTGTTGATAAAAAGTATCTTAAGATTATAATTATTCATTCAAAAATGGGAATAACTATATTCTCTTGTATGTTTTATTGAAAATGATGATGTTTTTTAAATATTATTTTGAAAGCGAATAATTTTATATAATGAATCTAAAATTTCATAATGAATATAGGATGTATAGATTTCATATTTTTGGTAATATTATATCACACATATAATTGGTGATCAAATAGCCTATATAATTGAATCACACACCAATTTTATACCACTGTATTGATTTTTTTTCAAACATCATGATTCTGTCGGTGAAATTTTTTTTTATTTATTATTTAGATGTTTTAGATCGAGCTAGTATCTTATTTTTATATGGGGTATTAATTTGGATTTTTGGTTCTTCACAATTTCATTGGAAACAGTTTTTTCATTTTGATGATTTCAGTGTAAATTAGGTTTGTTTCAAATGATTTCATGTTTCCATTAATAGCATCCATCCTCAATGCTTGTAGTCTATAAATTTTTGTTTTCCTCCAATAGTTCTTTCAAAAACCTGATGGATTCATTGGTTGATTACACACTTATGTTTTAAAAACATTGGGTTGGATTATATATCTTTTTAATGATGGTAAATGATTTTATTTTAATCTCAATTGACTATTAGATCCTCTTTTAAGACCATATCTTTATATTTTTGACAGGTTATGGGAACGAAACTGCATTGGTTTTTTTAATTTATTCTATGTGAGGGGTTTCTAAAATAAATTAGTAATATTTAATAGTACATGGAATGTTCTAATATAAATTATATCCTATTATATTTATTTTGAAAAAATATTCAATTTTTTTTGTTATTAAAAAAATTCAACCACATAAATTCTAATATAAAATCACTTAAACATGTGGTGAAAAAAATAAGAAACCTAAATAACATTCAAAATTAATCTTATCATAAGTGATAAGTGTTTTCAATTGTTAAAAACTTATTCTCAAACCAAAAATTGGTTTAATCCCCATTCAACTCTGATTCAAAAAAACAATAACATTTTCTGTTAGTTTTCTTCTCCTCCACTTCCGCAGTCTCTACCTCTACCGCTACCTCCACTTTATTCTCCTAATATGACTCCTCCTTAAACTCCACCTCTACCTTCGCCTCCTCTTTTCCCTTCACCAATTACAAACAATTTTTTTTGTTTACAAATCATTACATTAAGGAAGATGAGATACAAGATTATACTTATCATTGATAAATAGATCAAAAATAGTATATAATAATTCTAACACTAAATAATCACACCCCAAATATATTTCTAAGGTCATCGGATGTGTTATATTAAAAACATATCCTAAAGTGACCAAATTTTGTTTTTTCAAAAAATTCAACCAACATGAATGGCACCCACTAATATCTGAACAAATTGAAATCATATTTTTAGTATGAAGGTTTTTGGAAATATTTACAGTACTAAAAAATAGGAAAACAGATGCTTAAGAAAATTTAATGAAATTTTAATTAACATAAAGAATACTTATTATGTGATGTTATTATTTTCAAGGATTATAATCCATCTCATAAATTTTCATAAATTATATCCACAATAATTGTAATTATCTTACATCAGACACATTAGAAAAATTGTTCAAAAAAAGTGAATTGTTTTGATATATATTTTTATAGTTAAATCATTCTATATATACATAAATATGTTTCCATTTTTTGTAATACAATGGATTTTGATATTCAAACACTGAGTTTATGCTAGGATTTATCTTATATTTAGTGACCACCCTATCATAAAAAATCATTTATGAGACACAAAATGAATCATATAATTTAAATTAAATTAACAAAATTTCAATTTTATTCTATCAAAAATTCAAAATACACAAAATGTGTTGTAAGTTTTATTGAAATCAATTCATTTGATCAAAAAATTAATTTTTTTGGTATCTTGATAGAAAATGTCCATCATCTATGGTTTCCAAAGAAAAACAAAAACATTTAAGTCATATATCAAATAAATATATTTATTTATGATTAGATTATAATGTTTTAATTATCCATTGGAAGCATAAAAAAGAGTTTTTATTCTATAATATTTTCCTCAAACGGTTATAGTATCTCATCTCAGTTAATCTCATTTTTTTGTATCCGGATTATGTCTTTTTATATAAATGTTATAAGGATTAATGAAGCCTAACCCAGCATTTCATAGTTTTCCTTTTATATAATAATAATAATAAAAATTATAATATAAAATATGAATTGTTATTTATTTTAAAAAACAAATTATCTCACTATATTGAAAAATGTATTATGAAAATGAACCATAATTATGTATTCACAATTGAGACCCCTATCCATTCATGTTTTAGAATCTCATTTACACTCTCGAAAACAGTTATTTCAATCATGAATGTTCAATATTTTTTTTTCATATAATACTTAATATATATGTCTATCTTTTAATGTTGATTCTATATTATGTTTTAACAATAATTATTGTTTCTATGTAATTTTTAGTCATAAGGTTCTTTTCTAAGGTATTTTTAAATTTCGTGGTTGATTCACTAGAATTTATAGATCCAAAACTCTAGTTCCCATCACTCTGTCAATCTGTAATATCATAACATGTAATAAATTTTTTTCACTTATAGTTTTAGGTTTTTAAAATGAAAAAAATCTATTAAAGACACACCTCATGCATCATTAAAAGATTATATGACCATGCTATGAATGTTCCAATAACATCATTGACTGTTGTAATATCTGGATCTTTTAGGGGAATGGGAATCTTAGTATTTGGACCATGACCCACCTAAAACACCACTCTCATGTGATATTTTAAGAGGTTTTTATGGTGTAACTTGTCTCTCGATATATTATACACCATACCCCTCACACCATGGTAGTTCATGGGTGCTGATATACACAAATCACATATAGCTATAACATGGAAAATTTAAGTAATATAATGTTATTGGAAGTTTTCAGCATCACATTCAAGAGAATGTGTAGTGAAAAAATTGATTACCTGGTTTATGGTATGTGTGTGAGGTGAATTACTATACTCAAAACTAGTTGGGTTATGTGGTTCATGTATTGATCATTGTTCCACCACAAATTCACATTAATCATTTCTCAAACATTGGTATTCCAAAACAAACTAGATAATAATATCCTATAATTTATCCATTTTTTTATTCAATACATTCGTCATATTATATATATCTTTATGTGGGTTTATCATCTCCAAATATGTTAGTGGAGACACTCCGAAACCTATTACTCTATTGTGACCACATTGTGATGGACGCTTCAAATCTAATGGATGCTGTTTTCCTTATGATGTATTGACTAATGATTATTGTGTCTTAACCATATAAAAAATATGAAGATAAATAGAAACTTTTATGTAATACTATTATAAAGTATAATAAATTTCTATTATTTCATTTATAAAAATGTATTCCATACTAGTTTTGTGTTTTCATTAGATTGTCCACCATATTTATTGATGTGTGACTCCTTCCATAGCACATAACATTGGATTGAAGTGTCTTTGGATTTTGATTCATTAATCATTATATAATCAAGGTAACATGTTTTGTTTCATATCACATAAAAATTTAATTTTTGACTCAAACTGAATACCAATTTATTCTCTGTTGAATATAACAACCCATACATTACATACATTGTTATTAATTCAGAATTGAAGCACACTTATTACAACATATAACAAAACCAGGAAATGACTGTATAGGTATATATTCTATAGAAACTGGGAAACATAAACAACTGGTTCATAAAGCATCTACTTTTCCTCCCATTTATTTCATCATATCTAGAGTCCCTTTTTGGCATATCCTACTTAATAACCTTCTTCCTGAACTGGGGAAATAAAAAATACAAAAGGGTGAGCTCAAATGCTCAGTAAGGGTAAATAAAATAAATATAAATCACATCATATACATAAGAACATAACATTTATAAATCATAACCTACAAAAGTGATCATAATTTCATAACATGGGATAAATTATAGCAGTGGAATTTAATCCCAAAAATCATAACATAAAACATGAATCTTTGTGGCATACACACATAATCACAGAGAATCATTTCTTATTAGTCAAGACTCATTTCCAAGACTATCTTAGTGGAAAAAGTCTATTTCTGAACCGAGTTCACTCCTCGTTTCAGTCCTGTTTCACTGAACCGGTATAACCTGCCGTTCTAACCATGTCTATCTCATGAGATATAAAATCTTTACCCAATGCGTTGGAGGGTGATATAGGTTCCACCCATCTCATAATGATACTATTCTTAGGTGTTCCGCAAAATCATAAATCAGACATCATAGCATAATCCATGTAATAAAAATGGGATTCTTAAACATCATGACATTATAAAACAATTCATATAAGATAAACAAATTCATAAAAATAATTCCCTCACAAAATAATCAAATCAATGTAATAATAGGGATAGAAACAAAATGCTTTATTATCTTAGATGGAAAATAATTTTGATAAAAGACTTGAACTCCATTCTTGAGGAAAATATCCTTTATAATTCAAAAACACTTTTCCTTTCATAACATTTCATACAATTATAAACTAAAAGAAGTTGATTAAAATTTAACTTGAAAACATATAATGTAAGCTTCTTGGATATAATGTTTTAAAAATCCATTCATTCCATATAAGTTAAAAAAACATTCTTCTCGTACTTTTGTCAGAAAAGTCAAAAACTACCTCATACGAAAAACGACAAATGATTCCTTTCATATATTTTCTAAAAACTCACCAAGGGTAACATTGGATTTAAAAACTATAGGTGGATGGAAATAATATTACATATTGAGGAAACATGGATGTGGATGATAAACTACACCCCAGTAAATACCAAAGTATAAACAATCTCGGATAAAAATGAGATTGTGATATTTTCCCTTACCTTATGTCTGATTTTCTTCGTAAGTGTTCAAACCTCCTGTATAATGATTTAAATAATGTTATTGAATTATTACATAATCATACGTATTTTTATAATATCATATATGGTCATATTATTAGCATCTTATTAGTAATATTTCATTACTACTTGTTATTCGGGTGTTTATTACTTTTTGTTCTTATGCGTGTTTTGTCTAATAAATTTTTATTTATTCTTTTTAGGTTATAGATACCTCATTTACAGAATGGTATTAGTGTAATATATATCATATTCATTCATTCAGTTCATTTATATAATAATAATGCAATGAAGATCATGTAGAATGAGTCACATCACATCGTAGAGACGGTATTCCGTATGTACGCACGAGTGATGATATCGTTCCCATGATCATGGAATTGTATTGGTGTGTCTGTATACTATTTCATAATCAATATCACATTACAATAATCATATATAGTCATTATTTACACCATTATACCCATCCAAGTAAGGTGGTGGTGGAAAATAGTTTACACCACGACGTGGATACGTTATTCCGTACGTACGCACGCGCGGTGATTTCATTTTTCGTAAGATGGATAGATGGTGAAATAGGGTTGTTTCATACTTATAATAACATATCAGTATATGAGTGATACTTATGTTATTACATAATAATTTGTAAACTAAAGAAGAATAAGTGGAAGAAGAAATAAAGTTGTCAGACTCGGTAACAGACATTACCTCTTCTTTGAAGCGCTTCTTTGAGGCCTCCATTTAGGGCACTAAAATTTGTCTTTGAAGAATACCAATAACTCTAGGATGTCTCTAGGGATGTGGAGAGGAGAAACTGGCAGGTTTGGCCGAGCTTGGAGGCTCAAAGTGGTGTGAGGAAGAGGGGGAGGAGGTGCCCTTTTATAAGGGAGGAGAGGGGCCCCTTTGGAAAAACTAAAACTAATATTATATTATAAAGCCAAATTCGATTTTAAATAGATACAAATTGATTTATTTCTAAGATAAGGTGGGGACCGGTCGAAATCCTCTCATCCGATAGAATTTGGACAAGATTAGTTTACTATTTTAACATTATCATTTAGATTTAACTTTGAGTTAGATAATTTTACTTTTACCGTGTCTTTTTGTGTTCTTACACTATAAGGTTAATAAACTTACTATAAGAAGCGAAACGAACCCCAAGTTATTTATTATTAATATATATATCCTTATCTAATTAATTTTTCCGAACATTATATTTTTAGGAATAATATAACAATTAATAATATAATATTTGTTTTAAAAACTATTTTATGTCAATTTTGACACTATTTAGTAATTGATTTTTTTGAAACTAATAAAAGAATGATTAGTTAGAAAAAAGTTAATTAAATCAATACTAACATGTCATAGTAACCGATATAATTAGTTGAATTCCTAAAAAGTCACATATTACATTTATTTGGTATTTATAACATCAATTATGTCAATATTTCATTAATAAGATAATTATTGCATCATCTTTGTGTCATAAATAAATTAAATTATTTAATGTCTAAAAATTACAAATAAAATACAATTATGTAGGAAATTTTTTATCTTTCTAATGAATATTTATATTAGAATTTACCTTATGTATAACCCTATATTAAAAATTATTTACTTATTAAACGTTGATTTTAACTATTTTAACCCTTCATTAAATAAATTAATAATAAATGTCCTAATATAATCCAATTGGGCCTAAATGGTCATATTTTATTTCAAAGGATTTTTTGGTCAAATTACACTTATCCAATAGAATTAGGACATTTGTTAGGGTAATAATAATATCATTTTACCCTTAATTACCCTATTTACTTTTAACCCTGGTAAATAAAAGTAAAACATTACTATTCACCAAAAATTATTTTCATCTCATTGAACCACATTTTATTTAATGACATCAACCGTGTCTCTTGGATATTTTAAATTCCACTCACATAAGTGGTAAAATTATATTTTATGTAAATTTGAAAATTTTCCTAGGAGGTGGGTAAAAGACGGTGAAAAGTTCAATAAAATTTTTATATATCTAAAATTATTATAAAATTACTCCAATGAATTACATTGAACTTATATTGGTAATTTGTATCAATTTTGACCTAAAATAAATTTAAATAAAATAAATAATTATTTAAATAAACATTCGGTTTTTAAATAGTAACCTAGTGTTTTCACTATTCATCAGAAATTGAAATTCTCCAGAAAAATACCAAAATTTCACCCAAGGTTAATTTCGATAATCGGAATCCAAAAATGAAGTCCATTTAGAAAAATAAAATTTACAAAATATGAAAAAGAGGTTATTACTATTCATAACAGCTAGTTTTAATATTATCTTAATAGCATATCGTTGTTTAGTGAAACTCGGTATTACGTACGACGCATGTTATCGAGGAAGGTCGTGATTGCGTGTAAAGAAAGCCAAGATAGTGTTGTGTGTAGTGAAATATTCCTTTGATGATTTATATAAAATAAAAACAAAATATTTCTCATAAAAGTCTCGGGTGTTACATTCTACCCCCCTTAAAATGAATTTCGCCCTCGAAATTCGTCACTTTGTAACAAAAAGATAAGGATACCTCTCCCTCATCACATACACAACCTCCCATGTACCTTATTCTAATTTCTTGTTCCTCCATAAAACTTTCACCAATCGAGTGGTCTTCTTTCTTAGGACTTTTTCGCTACGATCCAGAATCACTATCGGCTGTTCTTCATAAGAATGATCTTGCTCCAGCTGTACAACTTCTGAGCTGAGTACATGTGAAGGATCAAGTATGTACTTTATCCTGAGAGATAAACGGAACACATCGTGAACTTGAGAGAGATTTGGTGGAAGTGAAAATAGGTATTATACCATTCCAACACGATCCAGTATTCTGAAAGAACCGATATATCTAAGGCTCAACTTCCCCTTCTTTCCAAATTTCATGACCCTCTTCCAGGGAGATATTTATAAGAACACTTTATCACCCACTTCAAACTCTAGGTCATTTCTTCAATTGTCGTCATAACTTTTCTGTCGACTCTAAGATGCTCTTATGTGTTGTTGAATAGATCTGACCTTTTCTACCATTTCATCAATGAGATCATGTCCTAATAGCTTTCTTTCTCCAACTTCATCCCAGCAAGTTGGAGTCCTGCAATTCTTTCCATAGAGAGAATTCATAAGGAGCCATCTAAATACTGGAGTGAAATCTATTGTTATAAGAAAATTTCACCAAAGGTAGGTGTTGATCCCAACCACCTTTGAAATCCATAGAGCAAGCTCTCAATGTATCTTCTAGATTTTGAATTGTCCTCTCAGACTGAACGTCTGTCTGAGGATGATAAGTAGTGCTGAAACTCAACTCTGTATCCAAAGAATGCTGAAGACATCGCCAGATCATTAAGGTAAACCTCAGATCCCGATCGGATATAATATAAAGTGGTACTCAATTCAATCTTACCACTTCTTTCACATATATCCTGGAAAGATGATATAAAGAGAAATCCTCTCTAATAGCAATGAAGTGTGCAAACTTTGTAAGACGATCAACTATGACCCAGATAGCATTATTGACTTTGTATGTTTTAGGATGTCCTGTGACAAAGTCCATAATGATGTTTTCCCATTTCCATTCGGGTATGGGTAATGGTTGTAACATCCCCTTAGACTTTTTTCTCTCAGCATTAACTTGCTGACAAAACAAGCATCGAGAGACATATTCAACAACATCTCTTTTCATGCCATCCCACCAGAAGTACTCTTTCAGGTCCCTATACATCTTCGTGCTTCCAGGACGAACAGATAATGAAGAACCATGAGACTCATCCAACAACTCCTTATTTAATTCGGGGATGGGAGGAACACAAACCTGATTCCTAAACATTATTATCTCCTCACAATCAAGGTTGAATTCATGAACATTTATCATCTTCTTTTGTAACTCGACATCTTCTTTTTGTGCCCATTTAATCATCACATGTATAGATGGTTGAAAATTCATTTGAGAAAGATAATATTTTTCCCCTTCCATTATAATTCCAAGATCCATCCTTTGTAAATCCATAAATATTGGATCCTTTGTGATCCTCATCATGGATAAACTGGCATGGTCTTGTCGACATAATGCATCTGCCACCTTGTTTGCATTCGCAGGGTGGTAATGAATTGAGCAGTCGTAATCCTTAATCAGCTCCAACCATCTTCTTTGGCGCATATCAATCTCCTTTTGTGTGAAAATATACTTTAAACTTTTATGATCATTATAAATATCACTGCTTTCTCAATAAAGATAATGCCTGCAAATCATTAATGCAAATATTACCACAGCTAACTCCAAATCATGATTTGGGGAAATTTTGCTCATGTATTTTCAATTTTCGTGAGGAATAAGCTATCACCATATCATTTTGCATAGGAACACACCCCAATCCCTTCTTGGATGCATCACTGTAGATCAGAAACCTTTCTCCACTACAGGGTAGTGTGAGCACAGGTGCACTGGATAACCTTTTTTTCAACTCCTTAAAATTCTTTTCACATTCCTACGTCCAAGAAAACTTAACTCCTTTCCGAGTCAACCTGGTGAGTGGATTAGATAATCGTGAAAATCATTCACAAAACATCGATAATATCCAGACAAACCATGAAAACCTCAGATCTCAGTTACTGTTGTTGGTCTCGACCATCCTTCGATAACCTCTGTTTTTGCTGGATCCATAGATATCCCCTCTTTTGAGATTATGTGACCTAAAAATGAATCTTTTTGAAGCCAGAATTCACACTTGGTAAATTTGGCATAAAGCGTCTCCTTTCTCAGGCTCCTCAATATAATTCCCATGTGATCTTCATGTTCTTCCTTTCTCTATGAATATACAAGAATATCGTCTATAAAGATTACCAAAAACTGATCAGGATAGTCTTTAAAGACTCTATTCATCAGATCCATGAAGATAGCAGGGGCATTAGTAAGACGAAATAGCATCACTATAAATTCATAGTGTCCATACCTGGCACGGAAAGCCATATTTGGTATATCCTCCCTTTTGACCCTTAATTGATGATACCCTAAATGAAGATCAATCATGGAAAAGTATTGAGCTCCTCGTAGTTGGTCAAATATGTCATCAATGCGTGGGACATGATATTTGTTCTTGATAGTGATCTTGTTAAGTTCTCGATAATCAATGCAGAGTCTCATTGATCCATATTTATTCTTAACAAACAGAACAGGTGCTCCCCAAGGTGATGCACTTGGGCGTATGAACCCCTTATCAATATTCTCTTGGAGTTGCTTCTTCAATTCATGCAACTCAATTAGGGACATTTTATAAGGTGTATTTGAAATAGGCAAAGCACCCGGTACGAGTTTTATTGAAAACTAAACTTCACGATTTGGTGGAATACCTAGATATTACTTTGGAAAGACATCATCAAACTCCCGTAAAATGGCCATATTTTTAATCGTGAGTTTCTCTCCAGCCATTTGAAATAAAGAACCTTCATTTAGTGGAATGAAGCACCATAAGATGGAAGAAATTTCCACTAGATGGTTATGTTCATCCTCGCATCGATAGACGATCATTGATTGATCTGGAATATGAAATGTGACTTCACTTATTTGGCAATTGATATGAGATCCATATAATGAAAGAAAATTCATGCCATGACTCACATAAAATTCCACTATAGGAAGAATCACAAGATTTACAGGAAGCACTTTCCCACAAACATCAATCGAGGAAGAACTATAAGCTTTTGATGCGACTGTTGTGCCATTAGGGGTTGTCACAGCTAACTCTACATCTAACTGTTGAGGTAATACGATGATACCCTTAAAAAGTCTTCAGAAATAAAAGAGTGGGTGGATCCAGAATCAAATAAAACATTTTCTACTTTAGATTGGATGGTAAGTGTACCTTTCACCACATCGTTATCATACTCCACATCACTGATACAAATTACATGTGACATTCCATTGTCATTAGCCTTAAAAGTTTGTTGACGTCGACCATCATCATCAACCCTTGGATTTAGGCATTGATTGACATAATTACCTATCTCCTTGAACTTGGAACATTTTAGAGTAGTAGGTTCATTATGTGTATCCCTTCCTTTGTTTGCATCATTAGACATCTTCTTCCCATCATTTCGGCATTCAAATGCTTGATGACCTTCCTATCCACATTTGAAACATTTTCTTGTCCCTTTAAGTCAACTCCCTCCATGTTTCTTTCCACACATTGAGCATAAAGGAAATATCATCTTCTTTTCAGTGTGCTCTTTTGATTTTCCTTTGAATTCCATTTTCCACTTCTTATCAAACCCATATGACATATGGGTTACTCCAATCTCTATCTCAACTTTGAGAGAACATCTCACGATTTCCTCATAGCTATTGAAGTTCCTTATGGATAAGGCCCTTTGAAGACATGGTATTAAGCCACTAATGAATCGATCGATCTTACTCTCAGGTTGGATTATAATACCAGAAGTGTACCTTGAAAGTCTTGTAAAATTTGCTTCATAGGTACCGAAAGATTCATTATCCTTTTTCTTCAGTTCAAGAAACTATTTCTCCATCTTTGTTCGGAGAATACGAGGGAAGTACTTATTGAAAAATAAGATCTTGAACAAGTCCCATTCAATGGACTCAATTTCAACCCTTTGCCTCATATTCTTAATAAGATTCCACCATTTATCAGCATCTCCTTCCAAACGATACACTGCCAGGATTACATTATCAAGTTCATAACATTGAAGAACTGAAAATATCTTTTCAGTAGTACTAACCCATTGTTCAGCAACAAATGGATCTGTAGACCCGCTGAATGAAGGTGGACGCTGCCTCATGAAGGATTCAACATAATTTTTCTCATTCCTTTGTTCGTTTGGAAGTCCTGCATTATTCATAGCTTGACAAAGTTGTGTGAGCATGGTTACAAGATTTTTAATTCTAGCTCCCATAATGTTTGGTTGATCAGGGGTACAATCATTGCATTGCCTGTCGCATTACGCATTAACACAGTTCCTTCGGTTTCCATCCATTGACTAAAATCAAGAAGAATAGTGTGAGAAACACTAATTACAATAGGAAAACCACAGAATCAAGAATAAAATGTCACACTTAAGGTCTTATCCTAGGTTATTCATGGCCATTTCTAAAATACAAAGATTGTATTCTATTCTTAGACTTATCCTTAGGGTTCTGACTAAGGATTTCACATCCTAGTTTCCAAAGGTAGACTATACCTTTACTCTGATACCAACTATAACGACCCATACATTACATACATTTTTATTACTTCAGAATTGAAGAAAACTTATTACAACATATAACAAAACCAGGAAAAGACCGTATAGGTATAGAGTTTTTAGAAACTTTGAAACATAAAGAACTAGTTCATAAATCATCTACTTTTCCTCCCATTAATTTCCTCATATCTAGAGTCCCTTTTTGGAATTTCCTACATAATAACCTTCTTCCTGAACTGGGGAAATAAAACATACAAAAGGGTGATCTCAAATGATTTGTAAGGGTAAAAAAAAATATCAATCACATCATATACATACGAACATAACTTTTGAAAATCAAAACATGCAAAAAGAGATCATAATTTCATAACATGGGATAAATCATAGTAGTGGAATGTAATCCCAATAATCATAACATAAAACATGAATCATTTTGGGAAACACACATAATCATAAAGAATAATTTCTTATTAGTCAAGACTCATTGCCAAGACTATCTTAGTGGTCAAAGTCCATTTTTGATCCGAGTTCACTCCTCGTTTCAGTCCTCTTTCACTGAACCAGTTTAACCTTCCATTCCAGCCATGTCTATCTCATGAGATATAAAATCTTTACCCAATGAATTGGAGGGAGATATAGGTACCACCCATCTCATAATGATACCATTATTATGTGTGCCACAAAATCATAAATCATACATCATAGCATAACCCATGTAATAAAAATGGGATTCTTAAACATCGTGACATCATAAAATAATTCATATATGATAAAAAAATTCTTAAAAATAATTCCATCACAACATAATTAAATCAATTTAATAATAGGGATAGAAACAGAAACCTTAATTATCTTAGATGGGTAATAATTTTTATAAAACACTTGAACTCCATTCTTGAGGAAAATATACTTTCTACTTCAAAAACACTTTTCCGTTCTTAACATGTCATACACTTATAAACTAAAATAATTTGATTAAAAATAAGTTGAAAGCATGTAAAGGAAGATTCTTGGAAATAATGTTTTAAAAATCTATTCATTCCATATAAGTTAATAAAACATTCTTCTCGTAGTTTTGTCAGAAAAGTAAAAAAGTACCTCGTACGAAAAACAACAAAAGATTCCTTTCATATCTTTTACTAAAAACTCACTGAAGGGTAAAATTGGATTTAAACAATTTTAGGTGGATGGTAATAATATTATATATTGAGGAAACATGGATGTGGATGATAAAATACACCCTAGTAAATACCAAAGTATATTCAATCTTGGATAAAAATGAGATTGTGATATTTTCCCTTACCTTGGGTCCGATTTGCTTCGTAAGTGTCCAAACCTCCTATATAATGATTTAAATAATGTTATTGACTTATTACAGAATCATAAGTATTTTTATGATATCATATATTGTCATATTCTTAGCTTATTATTAGTAATATTTCATTACTACTTGTTATTCAGGTGTTTATCACTTTTTGTTCTTATGCGTGTTTTGTCGAATAAATTCTTATTTTTTATTCTTAGGTTATAGATACCTCATGTAAAATGGGATTAGTGTAATATATATCATATTAATTCATTCAATTCATCTATATAATCATTATGCAATGAAGATCATGTAGAACGAGTCGCATCACATCGTGGAGACGGTATTCCGTACGTATGCACGAGCAATGATATCATTCCCATGATCATGGAATTTTATTGGAGTGTTTGTATACTATTTCAGAATCAATATAACTTTAAAATAATCATATATATTTATTATTTAAACCATTATACCCATACAAGTATGGAGGTGGTGGAAAATATTTTACACCACGGTGTGGAGACAGTATTCCGTACGTACGGACGCGCGATGATTTCATTTTCCGTAGGATAGATAGATGGTGAAATAGGGTTGTTTTATAATTATAATAAAATATCAGTATATGAGTGATACATATGTTATTACTTCATAATTATTCAACTAAAGAAGAAGAAGTGGAAGAAGAAATAATGTTGAAATAATCGGTAACATACATTACCTCTTCTTTGAAGCGCTTCATTTAGACCTCCTTGTAGGGCACTAAAATTGGTCTTTCAAGAAGACCAGGACCTCTATGATGACTCTGGGGAAGTGTATAAGAGAAAGTGTCAGGGTTCGGATGATCATTAAGGCTCAAAGTGGTGTGAGGAAGAGGGGGAGGAGGTTCCCTTTTATAAGGTAGGAGAGGGGCTCCTTTGGAAAAACTAAAAATATTTTCTTATTATAAAGCCAAATTCGATTTTAAATAGCTCCAAATTGATTTATTTCGAAGCTAGGGTGGGGATGGGTCGAAATAATCTCATAAAATAGAATTTGGACAAGTTTAGTTTACTATTTGACATTATCATTTAGATTTAACTTTAAGTTAGATAATTTTACTTTTACCGTGTCTTTTTGTGTTCTTAACCTATAAGGCTAATAAACATACTATAAGAATCCAAAAAAAACCCCAAGTTGTTTATTATTAATATATATATCCTTATCTAAGTCATTTGGCCGAACCATATATTTTTAGGAATAAAATAACAATTAATAATATAATATTTTTTTAAAAACTATTTTATTTCAATTTTGACACTATTTATTAATTGATTTTTGTGAAAATCATAAAAGAATTATTAGTTAGAAAAAAGTTAATTAAATTAATAATAACATGTCATATTAACCTATAAAATTAGTTTAATTCATAAAAAGTATCAAATTACATTTATTTTTATATTTATAACATCAATTATGTCAATATTTCATTAATAAGATAATTACTGCATCATCTTTGTGTCATAAATAAGTTAAATTATGTAATATATAAAAATTAAAAATAAAATAAAATTTTTTAGGAAATATTATTATCTTCCTAATGAATATTTATAGTCGAATTTATCTTATTTATAACCCTATATTAATAATTATTTACTTATTAAACATTGATTTTAACTATTTTAACCCTTCTTTAAATAAATTAATAATAAATGTCCTAATCTATTCCATGTGGGCCTAAATGGTCATATTTTATTTTTAAGGTTGTTTATGGTTGAATTAAACTTATCCAATATAATTAGGAAATTTTTTTGGGTAATAATAATATCATTTTTACCCTTAATTACCCTATTTAATTTTAACCATGGTAAATAAAATTAAAAAGTTACTATTCACCAAAAATTATTATCATCTCATTGAACCACATTTTACATACTGAAATCAACCGTGTTTCTCATATTTTTAAAATTCAACTCACAAAAGAGGTAAAATTATGTTTTATGTAAATTTACAAATTCTCCTAGGAGGTGGGTAAAAGACGTTGAAAAGTGCAATTAAATTTTTATACATCTTGAATTATTATAAAATTACTCTAATTAATTACATTGAACATATATAGGTATTATGTATCAATTTTGACCTAAAATAAATTTAAATAAAATAAATAATTATTTATATAAATTTTTTTTTAAATAGTAACCTAGTGTTTTCACTATTCATCAAAAATTGAAAGTTTCTAGAAAAATACCAAAATTTCACCCTAGGCTAATTTCAATATTCCGAATCCAAAAATGAAGCCCATTTTGAAAAATAAAATTTTCAAAATTTCAAAAAGTGGTTATTACTATTCATAACGGCTAGTTTTAATAATATTTTAATAGCATATCGGTGTTTAGTGAAACACAGTATTGCCTATGACGCAAGCTATTGGGGAAGGCCGCGGTTGCGTGTAAAGAAAGCCAAGATAGTGTTGTGTGTAGTGAAATATTCATTTGATGATTTATATAACATAAAAACAAAATATTTCTCATAATAGTATCGGGTGTTACATTGAAGCATAACCCATTCTTACATTGTGATAGGTGTTCAATTTTTTATACAGGTTCGTCATTTTCAGAACTCTAATTATGTTTCGTGAATCACCAATTTTGCATCAAATAGAATAAAATAAATAATTTCAGGTGATATATTATCGACTTCAATGAACCTAAAATCATTACCCATCACGATGACTAATGAATGAATACAAGATTAATTCTATATAATGTGTGAATAACTAAATTGTGGGTGGGTAATTACTTTCCCCTCATAATCTATAAGATGTAACATGGTATGAAGAGTCTCAAAGCCTCTCTGGGATTCTCCAGTGGCCATAAAGTCATATTTATTAGTAAAATAGTAAAAATTAAATGATCATTGAATGGAATAATAAAAATTAAATCAATTTTCACTATTGGTTTTATAAAATTGATAATGTATATCATAAAATTATTATTATATCCTTTCAAATGGTTTCTATCATTACAGGTTAGATGTGGGTCCACAAATCAATAACAATTGGAACATTCTTCATCATTATGACCCCAAAATAAAAAAATGAACATTGAACTATTGGGTCCTACTAGTTGGCCATTTTTATTCCAATAAAACTCAAATTTTATAACATTGTGTCATTTTTTTAACTACATGATGTTGAACCCCATATAATTATTCAATTTCATCAATAATAGTTGGTTGTTCCACAAAATTGGCAACATCACCTTGTGAAAAATAAAATTTCTACATGTGATGTCCAACATTTAATATTTATTGAATTAAAAAATATAATCATAGGGAAATGATTTGAGTATGACCATATGCAATCTCTTTTACAAACGTGATTAAATATTTTAATCCATCTTCATACAATTTTTTGAAGTGATTAGCATGCATCCATTTTCATTGAAATGAGAAATTGAATTTATGAAAATAATTACATTACTATAGTAGTTGTTATAATTTAAATTAATCAATAATTTAATGTAATTAAAATATATCATCCTCATAAACATTATCTCTCAAATAGTTAGTATGGTATTTTGTTTTTTGAGAGTCTTCCTTTATCTATTTAGGAAATTAACCTATGTTTCTTGAGCTACATTGAATTGTATTCATCCCATTTTGTATGCTGGTGATCATTTTGGATGAGTTCTAATTAGAGTAGCTCAAGAAACATAAATTTGATGGTGGAATAGTTTCCAGAATGAATATAAAATAACAACAATTCGGGAGACAAATCTTCTTAGTATGATAGTTATCACAGTAAATGTTTTTAAATTACCACATATTAATTAAAAATATAAAATCTCATTTAAATATTTTAAATTGTTCCTAACACTACCTTGATAACATAATCTCATCCAAAAATGAGTTGCACTGACTCTAATCTCAGTTAATAGTCCATTTCTATGAAATTTATCTAATATATAAGATCTGTAAATCAAATATGGTTCATGTGTATTGTGTGAGTATAAAAGTGAAGAATTTAACACTAACATGGCCCCTAAAATATAAAAATTTTATCTATTTTAGTATTAGTTCATAATAGTAATACTAAAAATAAAAATGTAATTCTAGTCATTTACTTCTTACTAGGAAACACTGTTAATGAAATGTACCTACATAATTTCATACCATTGAATTATAATTATAATATCATCTATTTATACCATGGTATCTCATTTATATTCAAATATTTTCACTAATAAGAGGTTAACATTTGAATTTATGGATTGGAAAAAGTATTTATCTCTTTATTAAAAAAACCACATAGTAGGTACCATGAGATTCAACCTCATACCCCTTGTATCCAAGAATATCCCTCAGGGACAACCATCATATGTACTTATTTAATCCAACTTATGAAATTGGTTTAACAAATAAATAATTAATGGGAAGTGAATTTGAAATATGTGTGTGTCATGAAATAATTTGTTCCATTCGGAATAGATCATATAACTAGTTCCATAATACATTATTTAAACATAAATTTTTAAAATCTACAAATGAGAACAATCAAAAACAAAAATGTCAAATCATCCTCACCTTAGAACTTGATTAATAACTAATATATATATCGTAACTCGTGTTTTAAATTACCATGACTAATCATAGAATAATAAATATTATATTCTAAAATACAACAATAATACTTTATATGACATCCACGCATGTAGTTCATGTATAAAAATATTGTAATCATACATTGATAGGTATGTTAAAAATAATTTAAAATAATATCAATATATTATTCAAAAAATATATATAAGGTAATATCAATCCACAATTTAAAAAAAAATAGTTTTAATTTATGTTTCATATATTAATTTTATAATAATTACTCTTTACAAATAAAATTTAGACTAGTAAAAAATATTAGTGAAACTAATATGTAAAATATGTAAATAAAGTGAAAAATGAAGACATTATAAATTAAAATCACATAATTATTCGATTTCCAAATATTATAATCTCTACAAAAATCTATTTTTACATTTTTTCTAATTTTTATAGTTCCCTCAGTTGAAAAACTTATTTATAAATGTGTATTGGTTCACTTGACAATATATATATATATGTAAAACTATATTTCTCTATGATTAAAGTAAAATATTTTGATGAATTTATTTTTCCTATCAACATATATATATATATATATTATGAACCACTAAATCATTAAAATATAATATTAAATACATATATAAGAACAATAAATAATATAGTATCATAAACATAAAATACCTTAATCGAATAATAAAATATGATAATCACTTAAATATTTCTTTTATGGAATGTGAAATACATAAAAAATGATCAATAATCCACATAACCTTTTCTTTATCATATCTAATATAATAAAAAATGCTAAATATCATATTTTATAGTCTAAGGAAATATGAAACCCTTATTATTGGATTTATTTAAATCGTATTTAATTTATTGAATCATGAATAAGATATCTCAGTGGTCAATATAAGAATTAATTCAATATTTTAAGAAAATACCCTAAAATACATACATTATAGACTATTACATATCCAAAATGTATAAATAATTTTAATATAGTATTGATAAACCTATCTGCAATGTAAATAACATATTAATTTATATATTTAATGAAAAACAATTTTAAATATCTATTTAAAGAAAATATGGAATTCAAATTTTTTTCAAAATCAAAATAAAACATAGAACATATTTTCTAATTGATTATCCCATGTATACTCTAATCATAATCATGTTCAAAAATAACCAATACAAAACTTCAGTTATTGATTATACCTTATTATATTTACAAAATATTATTCAATAAACATTAGTGTTTAATTTTTAACACTTTAATAAAAAGAATATTATAGAAATACCAAAAAATCATATATTTGAAGTTCATAATCAATATTTTTTGAAGAAAACATTTATTAAAACCCATAAATTATATTTATTTTATATAATATTAATACATATATATAAATAAGTGTACATGTCAATTTAGTGTTATTTAAAAAAATTTAAGGAACTTGTGAAATAAAAATCATGGTGGATTATAATATTATAGTTTGAGGGAAATAGGATACTTGTATCACCAAAAAAATCCAATAGAGTCCTAAAATAATAGAAAATATACATGGATTAATTGTTAATTCCAAATAAATATATAATGTTTGGATCCATATTTCATTCTATTATATTTTTAGGAAACTCAAATGATTATAATAATTTCAAATAAACTACATATTAAGTAGGTATGTTGCTAATTGTAACACCACGAACCTAGTTACCCAGAGTCGGTGCATTATTACATAACATTGTCATGATCACAAGAAAGATCAAATCTCGAATGACCGATTGGTTTTAGTAGCGTTGGAAACACTAGATATATTCATAAGTTTTACATTACATCATAAAATGAAAAACCACTACAACAACATAATGTCTCCACATTCCACACTATTATCCCCTCATAATATCTCTGCAGGTCATTCATAACATACTTCTTCACATCCTGGAAAAAATAAAACATAGAAAAGGGGTGAGATCAAATATCCAGTAAGGATAACAATATAGCGGAACGTTCAAAATAAGAACAAACATTTAAGGCAATGCATTACTAAAACAAAAGCCTTTTAAACTTGAACTTCAACATAGTATGGCAAAAGTAAATTGAAATAATTCCATTTACTTGTTCACAAGGATATTCTACTAATCTAATAATCAAATGCAATATCAATAACCACTTTCGTAATGTTGGAATACATAATCCCAGACTATCATAACCACATAGCCAAGGCCTCGTGCCAGGACTACAAATAATATTTTTCTAAGGCCTTGTGCCAAGACACTAGTTTGTCTCATGAGACCCACCGATGCATCGAGGAGCTATAGCGGGCTCCACCCGTCACATATTCTGTCCAATGCATTCCCATATAAAAAGGTTTAAACATAACATAAACATTCGTATTAAAACTAGCATACGAAATGTCTATAATTTCACCATAAACTATGAATGGTATAAAAATAGCACATCCATAGTCAAACATATCACAAAAACATCAATACAATATAGAAGTTTTGTATCATAATAAATCAACTTCTAATAAGCGTAAAATCCATCAAAGGATGTTGACATAGATGAAATCAAAACACTTTTTAGAGAAATATCTCTTTCTATTTTTGAAATAATTTAAGAGCCATATAAAATAAAACATTTTCTTTGAAAATATTCTTATAATCTTGTAAGGAAAGCTTTGAAGATTTTATAACCGCGGAAAATAACCGCACCCGCCGTATAAGTTAAAAAAACATTCTTACCTTAATTCTGTCGAAAAGGTTAAAAAGGACATTGTATTGAAAATGACAGAAAGATTCCTTTATAAACCACTTATAAAAGTCAAAAAGGATATAAATTACTTTAACTCATATTCTAGAAAACATTAAAAATGTTTTGAAATACATTTTTAAGAAACATGGATGTGGATCATAAAGAGATCCCAGTATATTATTACGTATAAACAACCTCGGATAATGAAGAGATTGTGAAATAACCCTTACCTTGTACTTTTCCTTGGTTGGGGTAGGTTAACCTCCTGTATAATGGTGAAATAATTGTTATTAAATTATACAAGAATCATATACATTAATATGATATCATATATGATCTTTTAATATTGATTTGATAATAATATCTTAGTATTATCGTTGTTTCGGGTGTTAACATACTTGTCTTTTATATGTTTTGTTACATAAGACATGTTTGTAAAGGATAAGATGTATATTATTCATATCCAGAATTATATCAAGTCCTTAAACATCATTTTTAAATCATCAAATGATAATTATACTTTAATGGTTACGATGGAGAATGAATCTAATCGCCTTCGTGGAGACGGTAGTCCGTACGTACTCACGAGCGACAATATCATTCTTTTGATATTAAAATAATATATGAATGGATGGTATATCATATATACAGAATCATTAACATGTTATATTTATTATTTTCATGAGTTACATATCATTATTATACCCATCCAAATAATAATATATTGAATAACAATTACACCACGGCGTGGAGACGGTAAGCCGTACGTACGCACGTATGGTGACATGTTATTCAAAGGGTGGATAGAATACTGAATATGGTTGTACCATATTTATAATAACATCATATTATATATATGATACTAGAGTTATTATTTTAGAATGGTAACAACAATGGAAGAAGAATTGGAATAAGAAATGAACTTGGAAAAGGGTGGTGAAATCATTACCTCTTCTTCGGGTTCTTCCTTTTGATTTGATCAAAAGGGCTCCTTATGTTGGCTTTCTCATCAAACTAAGGCCTCTAGGTTGTATTTAGGGATGTTGGGAGAGTATTTGGGCAGAGTTTGGCCGAACCAAAAGGCTTTGAAGGTGTGATTAAATGAGAAGGAGGGGTGCCCTTTTATAAGAGGGGTGAGGGGCACCTTTGGAAAAGCTAGAAATATTAATTTATAATAAATTCAAATATTGTTTATAATGGCTCCAAAGTTGATTATTTAAATTTTAAGGTGGGTATAGGTCGAAAAAAACTCAACCAATAGAATTTAGAAAGGCCTGGATACTTATATTAACCTTATCTTTATGTATTAACTCTATGTTAATTAGTTTCACTTTTACAATCTCTCTTTGTATTTTTATATAATATGGTTAATAAACATACTATATAAATCCAAGCGACTCCCAAGTAATCCATTAATGATTAAAATATCATGATATAAGTCTCTTGGCCAAACCTTAGATTTTTAAGAATTTAATATCAATTAATAATATAATATTTGTTTTAAAAACTCTTTTATGTCAATTTTGACACTATTCAATAGTTGATTTTTGTGAAACTCATAACAGATTGATTACTTCAAAAAAAGTCAATTAAATCAATCCTAATATATCATATTATCCTATAAAATTAGTTTAATTCATTAAATGTTTAATATATTATTTATTTGGGTATTTATAATATCAATTATTTTAATTTATCACTATTATTATAATTACTGCATCATCTTTGTGTCATAACTAAATTAAATTATTTAATCTCTAAAATTTTAAAATAAAAAATTATCATGTAAGAAATATTTTTATCTTTCTAATTAATATTTATAGTCTAAAATCCAACATATATAACCCTATGTAAAAATTGTTTTTCTAAAAGATATATGCTTGTGTCATTGTTGTATTCATTTTAACTTAATTAAAATAAAGTGTCCCTATCACCTACAAGTGGCACCATGGGGTCCCCAAATCGACCCAAAGATGCCTATGGTCGAACATGTATCAACCAATAAGGCTAGGTCACGTTTTAGGGTAATTTAGTATTATTATAATATTATTTTTTAACCCTTATTTACCGGATTTACCCTTAACCATGGTAAATAAAATATTTACCGCAGTAATTATTCAAAATGTCTAAAAATAAAATTTATCTATTTACACAATTTGAACATCCTGATTCCAAATATGGAATCCATTTTTCTAAATTCAAAACACAGAAGTGGCAGAAATTAATTTAATATTAATTCCCTCTGTCAAAACAAAAAGCGTGTTTTTAAGAGATAATAACTATCAAAAGATTAACACTTGTTTATGTTCGGTTTAATTGTAAAATTATTTCCAATGACCAACATTATATTAAATGGTAAAAATATATTCTAAATATACTTTAAAACCACTCAAATTCATAATTTATCACTATTAAATATTCTGATTAAAAAAGTAGTTTTTAATTAAAATTTAGTGATTTTCACTATTCATCAAAATATGAAAGTTATCCGAAAAGTACCAAAATTTCACCTTAGGCTAAATTCGATACTCCAAATCAAAAAATGAAGTCCATTTTGAGAGTTTAAATTTCTTAAATTTTAAAAGGTAGGTATTACTAATTATAACGGCTAGTTTGATTGGTTGTGGTGTGTTAGAACTCGAAGTTGCGTACAACACACGCTATTGTATTATTCAAAGGAAAGCGTATCGTGGAAGCTTGGGATGTTTCATTTAAAATTTTTTGATGTCCCCATTTAGTCAAAAAGATTATAATATTGTATTTAAAAAGGATTCACTATTAAAAGTTGATAAAAGTGCAATACTGAAAATGAATCTGTTCTTGCATTATGTCTAAGAAACTCATAATATGGATTCTAAAATTATAAGGATTATATAAAGTTTAAAATTAATTTAATACTATTCATAACCTTTTTTGAATGGATTTTCTTTGGTAAGTCATGGTGTGATTGAACTCGGTGTTGTGTGTAGTGCAAGTTATTGAATTATTTTGAAGAAATAACACTCTCTGAAATCTTGGGGTGTTACATTCTCCCCTCCTTCAATAAATTGCATCCTCGCAATTTGAAATTGTTCTTTTACAATAAAAGGTTAAAAATAGAAAATATATTTGTGGGAAAACCCACATCGGAAATTAGGTTACTAAAATTTAGTCTTAATATGAGGAAAAGAGAAATCAAAGGGTCACCACCAAATTATGATCTCTATTAGGTGAACATTGGTGGAAATTAGAGACATATAATTGGAGGAAACACATAAATATTTATAGGTAGTGATTGAGGTCATCAATCACAAACCAGTGTAAAATTGAGTTCCTTAAATTCATCAATCTATGATGATTTGAAATACCATCGGTTCAACAAAACATAGGGTATTAAGATTACACATTTTTGACATTTCAAAATATCTTAGATGAAATCCCACATCAAAAAATGAATTAATGAGGCCTCTATTTAAAATAAAGAGTTGAAAGTATGAAGATTAACGAAAATAACACATACTAGGGTTCCATGTAGGAAAATATGGATATGGAAGAAAAATCTAACCATCAATTATCTGATGGAGAGTGGTAGAGAACATGGCTATGAAATGGCCAACAATCCCAAAGCCATAAATTAGTGATGACTTAAGGTACCATCTAGGACAACATATTTGTTCTAAGTTCCTTTTATTAATGTTGAGGAATTTATTTATGAGATTGGATAAGATCATAAGGATATATACGTACATTATAATTAGAGTTTTATCCATTAATAAATTTCTACCACAAACTCATCTTTCACTCTAAAAGATAATAGAACGTAAAAAAATCTATTTACATTATTCGTATACGGTTCTAAAATAAACGAATTTATAATTCATCTACAAGATCTTTTAATAAAAACTATATTATTTAATCCGAGACATCTCATGGGCCAGTGGTAGGTGATACACCCTTGTCGCCCTTCGGTTATGGGTTCAAGTCTTGCGGCCTTGCCGGACGCGATGGGTTGCCGCCCGACCTCCTGGATGTCCTTTTATGGCAATCCAAAATAATCCAAACTAGAACAATCCAAAATACTTCAGTCCAAAATTTATAAGGAAGGTAAACATAATAAAGATCCTTCTTCCATGTAATAACATGTGAACAACTTTATGATGTATTCTTTTAAAACACTCCAACATCCTAAATTACTATAAAACCTTATTGATTATATTCATGATCCCTTATTCCTTAAAGAATAATAGATATACTCCTTCAATCCAAAAATGTTTTAAACCCCAACAATGATGGAATATACAAATAATTAATCAGTTTCAAGGTAGTCAAGAATATCCAATATAATTTATCCAAATCAATCATGTATTATTCCAAAATCACTACCTCAGAATCAGAACAATATTATGGTTTATCATTATCTCAACCATATATTTTCCAAAAAATTATCCTGCTATTGAGTCACTTTTCTTTGTTCCACACAATCTCAAGTCCTTAATGAAACAGTACTGCAGTACAATCCTTATATACTCTATAATTATTATAACAAGTACATTGTTGATACAACACTCAAATGAAATTCTCAACATAAGAACTCTAATCATTCCTCTTCATCTGTGGTAGTATCATAACTTGATTATTATCCAATAGAATCATTTGAGGCATAGTCTGATGACTGGGACATAGGTTCGCGTAATGTCCAAACTCCTTGGAATGAAGCATTGTACATTTGAAACCATTATCTTACCCTTGCAGTCACGTACTTTGTGCCCTTTTCCTCCACACGTATAACAAACTCCCATTCCTTTCAGGAAAGTTCCAGGGTGTTTCTTCCCACAGTTATCTCATATGGGAAAATTCATCATTTTCCTCTTCCCTTTATCCTTCATTCTCTCTTCCATCCTTTTCTTCTCTTGCTTCCCTTAAAATCCATAGGACTCAGTAAACTCATTTCTTATCTTGTCAACACATGATATTATTTCTTCATATGATGATAATACATGTGAGACTATTTCTCTTATAAATTCTGGCTTAATACCATGAAATATATGATCCTTCTTTCTCTTTGTATCATGTGCATTGCTGGAGTTCTCATTCCTTCTACTAGGCGCCATTTCTAAACAATGGAATACACTAGATTAGTTTATGAATCAAAATAAATAATCCCATACTTATAAAACACTTAACATAAATTGAAATATTTATGGATATAATCCATAATAATAAAAAATATTTTCTTTGAGGAAATATATACTCATAAACCCTTCATAATGATTTGTAAAGAAAATGAGAGTTATCCTAAGCATATCCACCGGGAGTGTCGTAACCAAGAGTGCAGCAGGGCCCATTGTCGTGCACCAGTTCCCGTTCGAGTCTAGCTCAAAGCGGTGTTTTCGGGTTTTACCCATAGGTACATCTGTGCCAGAGCCACCTCTACCTGCTCGTATCCAGACAGGGATGTATTGCTCAGAAAACTCACAAAATCTCTACAATACCAAAATTCTAGGAAGTTATTCTATACTAATTCTCAAAGTTCATCTTAGGTCTATGTCCTCTAATCAGAGTTTATCTAAATCTAGCTTCCATGGTTTGTACTAAACTTCATCTGATACCAACTGTAACACCCCGACCCTAGTTACCCAGAGTCGGTGCATTATTACATAACATTGGCATGATCACAAGAATGATCAAATCTCTAAAGACCTATTGATTTAGTAGCCTTGGAAACACTAGATATATTCATAAGTTTTACATTACATCATAAAATGAAAAACTACTACAACAACATAATGTCTCCAAAGTCCACACTATTATCCCCTCATAATATCTCTGCGGGTCATTCATAACTTACTTCTTCACATCCTGGGAAAAATAAAACATAGAAAAGGGGTGAGCTCAAATGCCCAGTAAGGATAACAATATAGCAAAACATTCAAAATAAGCATAAACATTTAAGGCAATGCATTACTAAAAAAAAGCCTTTTAAACTTGAACTTCTACATAGAATGGAAAAAGTAAAATGAAATAATTCCATTTACTTGTTCACATGGATATTCTACTAATCGAATAATCACATGCAATATCAATAACCACTTTCATATTGTTGGAATGCATAATGCCAGACTATCATATCCACATAGCCAAGGCCTCGTGCCAAGACTACAAATATGATTTTTCCAAGGCCTTGTGCCAAGACACTAGTTTGTATCATGAGACCTAACGATGCATCAAGTAGCTATAGCGGGCTCCACTCGTCACATATTAAGTCCAATGCATTCCCATATGAAAAGGTTTAAACATAACATAAACATTCGTATTAACACTAGCATACGAAATGTCAACAATTTCACCATAAACTATGAATGGTATAACAATAGAACATCCACATTCAAACATATCACAAAACCTTCAATATAATATAGAAGTATTGTATCATAATAAATCAACATCAAATAAGCGTAAAATCCATCAAAGGATGTTGACATAGATGAAATCAAAACACTTTTTAGAGAAATATATCTTTCTATTTTTGAAATCATTTAAGAGCCATATAAAATTAAACATTTTCTTTGAAAATATTCTTATAAGCTTGTAAGTAATGCTTTGAAGATTTTATAACGGCGGAAAATAACCGCACCCGCCGTATAAGTTAAAAAAAACATTCTTACCTTAATTCTGTCGAAAAGGTTAAAAAGGACATTGTTTTGAAAATGACAAAAAGATTCCTTTATAAACCACTTATAAAAGTCAAAAAGGGTATAAATGACTTTAACTCATATTCTAGTAAAAAGTAAAAATGTTTTGAAATACATTTTTAAGAAACATGGATGTGGATCATAAGGAGATCCCAGTAGATTATTACGTATAAACAACCTCGGATAATGAAGAGATTGTGAAATAACCCTTACCTTGTACTTTTCCTTGGTTGGGGTAGGTTAACCTCCTGTATAATGGTGAAATAATTGTTATTAAATTATACAAGAATAATATACACTAATATGATATCATATATGATCATTTAATATTGATTTGATAATAATATCTTAGTATTATCGTTGTTTCGGGTGTTAACTTACTTGTCTTTAATATGATTTGTTACGTAAGACATGTTTGTAAAGGATAGGTTGTATATTATTCATATCCATAATGATATCAAGTCCTTACACATCATTTTTAAATCATCAATTGATAATTATACTTTAATGGTTACGATGGAGAAGGAATCTCATCACGTTCGTGGAGACGGTAGTCCGTACGTACGGACGGGCGACAATATCATTCTTTTGATATTAAAATGATATATAAATGGATGGTATATCATATATACAAGAATCATTAACATGTTATATTTATTATTTTTATGAGTTACATATCATTATTATACCCATCCAAATAATAATATATTGAATAACAATTACACCACGACGTGGAGACGGTAAGCCGTACATACGCACGTATGGTGACATGTTATTCAAAGGGTGGATAGAATACAGAATATGGTTGTACCATATTTATAATTACATCACAGTATATATATGATACTGGAGTTATTATTTTAGAATGGTAACAACAAAGGAAGAAGAAGTGGAAGAAGAAATGAACATGGAAAAGAGTGGTGAAATCATTACCTCTTCTTCGGGTTCTTCCTTTTGATTTGATCAAAAGGGCTCCTTATTTTGGATTTCTGATCAAACTAAGGCCTCTAGGTTGTATTTAGCGAAGTTGGGAGAGTATTTGGGAAGATTTTGGCCGATCCAAAAGGCTTTGAAGGTGTGAAGAAATGAGAAGGAGGAGTGCCCTTTTATAAGAGGGGTGAGGGGCATCTTTTGAAAAGCTAGAAATATTAATTTATAATAAATTCATATTCGGTTTATAATGGATAAAAATTTGATTATTTAAATTTTAATGTGGGGATAGGTCCAAAAAAACTCAACCAATATAATTTAGACAGGTTTGGGTACTTATATTAACCTTATCTATAAGTATTAACTCTAAGTTAATTAGTTTCACTTTTACAATGTCTCTTTGTATTTTTACATAATATGGTTCATAAACTTACTATATACATCCAAGAGACTCCCAAGTGGTCCATAAATTATTAACCTATCATGATATAAATCTCTTGGATGAACCATAGATTTTTAGGAATTTAATATCAATTAATAATATAATATTTGTTTTAAGAACTCTTTTATGTCAATTTTGACACTATTCAATAGTTGATTTTTTTGAAACTCATAACAGATTGATTACTTCGAAAAAATCCAATTAAATCAATCCTAATATATCATATTATCTTATAAAATTATTTTAATTCATTAAAAGTTTGATATTATATTTATTTGGGTATTTATAATATCAATTATTTTAATTTTTCACTATTATGATCATTACTACATCATCATTGTGTCATAAATAAATTAAATTATTTAATATCTAAAAATTGAAAATAAAATATTATCATGTAGGAAATCACATTATCTTTATAATGAATATTTATAGTCGAAAATACAACATATATAACCCTATGTAAAAATTGTTTTTCTAAAAGATATATGCTTGTGTCATTTTTGTATTCATTTTAACTTAATTAAAATAAAGTGTCCCTATCACCTAAAAGTGGCACCATGGGGTCCCCAAATCGACCCAAAGAAGCCTATGTACGATCCTGTATCAACCAATAAGTCTAGGGAACGTTTTAGGGTAATTTATTATTATTATAATATTATTTTTTAACCCTTATTTACCGGATTTACCATTAACATGGTAAATAAAATATTTACCACAGTAATTATTCAAAATGTCTAAAAATAAAAGTTACCTATTTACACAATTTTAACATCCTGATTCCAAATATGGAATCCATTTTTCTAAATTCAAAACACAGAAGTGGCATAGATTAATTTAAAATTAATTCCCGCTGTCAAAACAAAAAGCGTGTTTTCAATAGATAATAACTATCAAAAGATTGACACTTATTTATGTTCGGTTTAATTGTAAAATTATGTCCAATGACCAACATTATATTAAATGGTAAAAATATATTCTAAATATACTTTAAAACCACTCAAATTCATAATTTATCACTATTAATTATTTTGATTAAAAAAGTTGTTTTTAATTAAAATTTTGTGATTTTCACTATTCATCAAAATATGAAAGTTATCCGAAAAGTACCAAAATTTCACCATAGGCTAAATTTTATACTCCGAATCCAAAAATGAAGTCCATTTTGAGAGATAAAATTTCCAAAATTTTAAAAGGTAGGTATTACTATTCATAACGGCTAGTTTGATTGGTTGTGGTGTGTTAGAACTCGAAGTTGCGTACAACACACGCTATTGTATTATTCAATGGAAAGCGTACCGTGGAAGCTTGGGATGATTCATTTTAAATTTTTTGATGTCCCATTTTGTCAAAAAGTTTAAAATATTGTATTTAAAAAGTATTCACTATTAAAAGTTGATAAAAGTGCAATACTGAAAATGAATCTGTTCTTGCATTATGTCTAAGAAACTCATAATATGGATTCTAAAATTATAAGGATTATATAATGTTTAAAGATAATTTAATACTATTCATAACTTCATTTTAATGGCTTTTCCTTGGTATGTCATGGTGTGATTGAACTCTGTGTTTTGTGTAGTGCAAGTTATTGAATTATTTTGAAGAAATAACACACTATGAAATCTTGGGGTGTTACACTAATTTTTTTAGTCTATGATAAGAACTTGTTTGAAACATGATGAGTAAATTATATTAATTTATTGGATAACACCCTTATCAATAAAAAATAATATACTAAACCGTGCATACTTTAAATGCTCTATAATAAAAGATATCACTCCATGGGATGTAGTAATGACAATAATTATGGAATGATTGAGTCCCCAAATCTATATGTGAAGTAAGAAACACACTCCCATTTTCCATCACTAGAAGAACAATTATATTCCAATATGATATCTATGATATAAAATGACCATGTAGAATAATGGGAATGATTAGAGGGAATGTTTCAGGGAGCAATGTAGATACTAGTGATGGAGATAGAGATAGTGGTAAAAATGGGAAGTTCTATGAATGAAGGTTGCTGTAAGAATGTGAACAATTGGAAAAAATGAGAGGGTATAATCATGACTAGAGTTATCGAATAAGATAACTAAGGTATCTTATAATTGAGACCACCACAAAAACACAAACCACGAAAACAAAAAAAATTCAATGAGATAGTGGAATAAAATAACATACATTCGATTTTATCCTTGATTCATATTATTGAAAATTTATGATGAGCACTAGGTGTAGGGGAGTTCCATGATAGATTTTGATTTATGACTGAATCAGTCATAGTTAGGGTCATTAAGTAGACTAATAAAAATTTTATTAGATCATTCAAAAAATAACAGAAAAAGTTAAATATCAAGAACACTAGATCAATAATCACTGATAAATGACTTATTTATTATTTCTAAAGATGTGGTGATTAAACACATATTTATCATCACTAAATATTTATCGCTAATAAAGGATTTATAAATATAAATTTTTATAAAAATATATAAAATATATTTAAAAATTTAAATATATATATTTATTATTATTTTTTTAATTTTTATATATAAATATTCATTTATAATTACATAACTAATTTATTTTAAAATAATTCTTATTTATTTTTATAAATATAATGTTATAAAAATATAGTAAATAAACATTTATAAATATAAAATGAAATTCCAAATAGAGAAAAATTTTGAACATCTATTAAAAAGATAAAAAGAGGATAATGGGGTCATAAAATTACACATTCCATCATCCATAATACGATATATATAAAAATAATAATATGGAATATCATTTCAATATACAAAAGCATCAACAGTTTGTCACTCAGATTGACACATAACCTGATTGAAGATCTTATGTATCTCAACATTTTCCTTCCATGACATCTTATAAAATTATATAGTAAACATATTCCATGGTATATTTGAATTGTCCTTATGTGGTCTCCTCTTTAAAGGAATTTGGGTGATGCCCTCACGTTAAATCACCTTTTAATATAAATTTAATATTACATCCTTAAAATAGGATTTCCTGCCACTACCTAATTCTTTGATAGGGGTATTGACAATCAACCCATCACAATTATAGGTGATTCCAAATTTTTCAAAAATTATAAAGGTATAAATGATTTTCAGTATTTTTGAATGACAATCAACCTATTATTAATCATCATTTTTATTGAAAAATTCTTACTAAGGGAGAAAATGGTAAGTGGTCACTAGATGTATGCATATTTTCCCTAAATGAGACCATTTAGATGCATCTTATAAGTAACCCTGATGCATCTGGACATCGTCTTCACCTGTCATTTCATTATTGCAAACCATCATGACCTAGGTAGAGTGTATATGATTCCACCCAGAAATTATAATATGAGGTAATATTGGTACATATATTTTGGGCGATCATACCTTGATATGAACATGCCTTATGTCTATCATTCATTCCAACAATTGTGATTTCCTTATTAACATATATCCCAAGACCGATACACATCACTAAGGAGAAATCATGTTCCTTACCAGTATCAACCCCAACCTCAGACATATGTTTCTTCTTAGTTGTGTGTGTTTCACCAACAGGTTCCACATTGCTCATTATTGCCTTCATCTTATGTTTTTTTTCAACAAGATGTCTCATGATGCCCTTGTAATGAGAAAAATGAGCAAACCACATTTGTACGACAAGATTTTCTTTGACATGAGAAATTTTTTGATAGTGTGACCAAAATTCAACATGTCATTCATACCCCACCATTAGAGGTATGTCATCATCCATGGATGATAAAAATATAATATTAATTAAGCACATATTTAATTAACCTCCACCAAGGTCTTAGAAAAATGCACAATCTTGGCTATCACAGATGCTCTTTCCACTTTAATTTGAATTCAAAAAATAGAAGTAATATCTAATAAGATTTTATGATGCCATATAATCCAATTGAGGAAAATAATTTTGAACCATTCCAGAGCTCTAGTATTTCATAAAGAAAATCGGTTAAATAGAATGTACCTATTTTGAAAAGAATTCATACACTACTTTACAACAATTGATCCAATCTCTCAAGCCATGTGCTTCATTCCCTCTAACAAGAAGAAGATATGAATGAAACCCCTACAGAAGGGTATTCCTCTCAAATATAAAATGTTCCAAATGAATGCTAACTTTTCAATTAGATAATTAGATTTCCAGAATATTCCATTTGTAGGAAGAATAATCCTTGCAATGATACAGTACTTAAAAATGTTAAATCTATAAAATGTTGTCTCTTTATTAGCAATCACATGGGAAGTATTTTCCTTCTCCACAATATGATATATTAATATATTCATTATTAAAATATATATATTATAATTTTTATATATTTATATCATTATATATATTTATATTATTATATATATATACAGTAAATATAATCATTAGTTTAATATATTTATTATTATTATGATTTTATTTAAATATATAATTATTTTTTAATAGAAATAAAAAAATATTTGAATATTAGTATTTATATATTAATATCATTATATATATTTGTATAATTATATATATAAAATAAAAAAATTAAAAAAATTTGATAAATAAAGAAATATAGTAAATATATTCATTTTTTAAATAAATTTATTATAATTAGTAATTATTTAAGTATATATTATTATTTATTATTATTATATAAATACTTTTCTAAAGAATAATACTTATTTATTTATAATTATAAATTTCTAAATTTAAAAATATTGTCTATAGATATATAAAAAAATATTATTTTTTAAATATTTATTTACAAATAAATTTTGAATATTAATAATGATTATATAATATTAAATGCACGCATATCATAAATATTTTATTTGAATAATTGAAAAAAGAGTACATATTAAAAATATTGATGAAATTGATTAGTTGTATTAATTAATTATTAATTATTAAACATTATTAATATATATTGAATTAAAGGTGAATACATATTGAAAATACAAAAAATAGAAAATATATATATAATTAAATAATAGAATATGATTAAATTAAAAAAATTAAAAAAAATAAATAATGAATAAATAATACCTTATGATGATAATATAAGAAATATATAAATAAAATTATCTATTAAAAACATAACAATTTAAATGTATGATGTCATTGAGAAATTTGAAAATGAATACAAAAACTAGAATAAATATCAAAAATAATGTGGGTATGTGTTTCTATATTAGATTTTATTAATTTTTTATATATTTATATATGTAAAATGTATATAAAAATTAATTAATTATGTGTATCTATGTGAAATAAATTAAAAGAAATGTTATATATATATATATATAATTTAATAATAAAACAACAATAAATTATTTCCCTTTCATTATGAAATTAGTATGTATTTTTAAATAACATTATTTTTTAATGAAAAACCATTTTTCAATAAATATATGACTTAATTAATGTAATCATAAATATTTATTATATATATATATATATATTAAATAATATATATATATATTGTAAATATATTATTAAATATCCATATTATATTTATTAATGAAATAAATTGTATAAAACCCATTAAGAATGAATCAGATATTAATATGGTTTAAATTATTTCATTAATCATTTTCTATATATTTATATTTAATATATAATTTTTACTATTTATATTTAATATATATATATATATATTAAAATTATTCATTTTTATTAATAATATGCACTTTTATAATTTTTTTAATAATTTAGTAATTTATTCCATTTTCCCGATAATTATTTAATTAAAAAAATATAATATTTTTATTAATTTCTCTGTTTTACTTTTTATTTTTTTAATAATTTAATTTTATTCATTTAATATATCGTTATATTTGATATATAATTTTTATAAATATTTATAATCTCTATAAATATATATTAAATTTAAACATTTTTAATTTATATTGGTTATTTTATTTTATTTTATTCGTGACCTTTATGAGTGATAAAAAATCTTTGATAATGTATACTATTTATTAGCGATCAAGTTAAAATGATTATAATTAGTGTCATTTATCAACAGTAAAAATAGTGCACTGATAAAGGTTACCCTTTATCATTACTAAAAAACAATGGTAAAGGGTCTCGTTTTATAGCATTTTTTAGCACATATAAATGTACCATTTATCATCACATTCTATAGTACTGATAAAGTACATTTTTGTTAAAGGAATATTTTTTAGTGTGAATGTAGGAGGTATCCATGGTTTCATATGATACTCTCTTATGTTCTTCAAGAAAATTTGTAGCACCCTTTACCCTTGGGGATTTTTGTGTTTCAATAATGATTAATACTCCTTCAATCCATTCATACCATCCCAATACCTCAAGGATACACTGATAATCATGGAAAAAAGATGTGAAATTATTATAGAAATCTTCTATGAAATCAATGTGTAGAGAAGAACTCAGTTCCACAAATTATTATTGAGTGTGAGAAGAGTCAACATGTAGTGGGATAACACTTAAGAGAGAAGAAGGTTCACCATGAAGACAATCCAAATATAATAAGTATTTACAATTCATTAAATACTCTCTATAAGTAATAATCCAAATAAAATGAAGTTTATACTCTATTTTTTCATTAATAATTATTAAATCAACTCAATTCTTTTATAAATAGAAAACAAAATCAAATCTCAAAAACATTCATAAAACATGTAACGACCCAAAAAGTCCTTTACTTTGGTAAAAATTTAAATTTCACAATGAATGATTTATAATTATCACATAGAAATACTATTTGATTTCATAACAACATTATATATAATGAACTAATATTAACCATAACATCTAGAAACAATATAAGTAGATAAACACAAAACAACATTGCACACACAAATATAAACACCATAGGCTAGAATTCACTAAAGATGATTGACACTACAATAAAAATAGGAAAAAAGAAATATACGAGTACGGAATATGAAATTCGTTTTAAAGGGATGTTTAGATCATTTATTAGAGATGGAATAAATTTTATGTTATGAAAATTATAAGGTACATATAGGATAATAAGGTAAACATGAATTTTAAGATATAATTTCTACCTGAATGTTGGTCAATATGATCATTGGTGAATAAGAATGATTGTCAATATTACAATTTTTCAACATGACCATTAAGAATTATGACCATTAGTAATAATGGTATAATTATAATTAGTCTATCTGAAAGGTAATGAAGAAAATTGATGTACAATGGATTAATGATAGCCATAACTTATAGGATTATACATTTATATGCCCATTTTTCAAATAATGGTATATAGATAGTATCATTGGAGTTCTCCATTGTCCAAACCAATGTATATCATCAAAAAGGCCAAAAAATAGACTAAAGGAGATGATCATGATAGCAGTAATCAAAAATTGATTAATATTAGTTAAGACAGAACATGAATATACAACCCTAGAAAACCTTATTGATATGGTGTAAAAATTGGTTATATATCTACACTATAATATTATATAGGTGTAGTTTTGATTTTAAAAATTAAATATTATGTTATTTAATTCTATTTTTATTTTTATTTTATTGAATAAAATACACATGGATATAAGAAGAAAATAATTAATATATATTTATATATAAATAAAACAATTTCCATTTTAAAAATATATAAATATAATTAATATTTATTTGAAAATATGGTATTATAAATTAAAATGATATATTCTTATAAAACACTATTTTTTAAAAATCTACATTATCATATAATTTTATTATGTCCTAGGTAATTTTCAAATTGTCCTAAATTATATTTATCTCATAATAAATTTTATTTAACAATAAATGATGTATTTCATTTAAAATTTAAAATAATTATATTTAGAAAATAATTTTTATGAACTAAATTCTATTTTTATTTCAACATTAAAAAATTAGTATTGTTTATAAAATTATGAATTTAAAACAATTAATTGATATTTATTAAATGAAAATAATTCAGATATGTGTTTTTTTATGTTTAACGAAATCATAAATTTTTAAATATAATTTTGTAGTGAATAAAATAGAATCATTGACTAGAAATAAAATAATTTATTAATATAATGTATTTCAAGGATTTAAAAATTATTTAAAACCCTATAAATAACTCTTTATATTTTAATATTGATATCGATGAATTAAATACATTATTTAAATGAAAATTATTTTCACATTCCAAAATCAATATAAAATAATAATGTTCAGTTCAAATCAAAAAATATTTCAAAAAAATGCATCTAAATATCATAAACCATTTTCTACAAACATGGGTAATATAATGGTTTTATGTTTTCCACAACCTAGATTTCTGTGGCCTATATTTTGAAATTAAGAAACATTCATTCCCCAAATTTTATAAATTTACACCTCTCTACCAATTTTAATTCACTAATAATCAATTAGTTATAACCTTACCCTCAGTTTTTCTTGTCATTATCCTTTCTGCAGAGTTTCTATGATTCAATGAAACTATCCTTGAGATATAAGAAGCTATATCATATGTTAAGGGAAATTAATCCTATCCACTTTTATCTAAATACTTCCATTATAGTTAGTCTTATAATTTATTATGTTGTAATTCAACTAATTCCTTTAAATTAATGTGTAAATGTTTTTATATAAATCAAATACATCCATTATATATCATTAATTTCATTCAATAAACTACATTGTTTACATATTATGCTATAGATATTATCATTTTATTTTCCATTAATCAACTTTTACAAATATACAACCTAATATTTATTCATGAATATTCATAAATATGTCCTTATACATCTTTATTTATTGATTTCCATTTATGAAAAATAGATTCTTTTCTCATAGGTAATCTTTTTAGTGATTTTCAAGTCATTACACTCATATAGAAACCATGATTTTATAGAAACTATTTCTTTACTATCCATTAGTTTATGATGAAATTATTTATTATTATTATTGCAACAGACAAGAATTAATATATATAAAGGGATATCCTTGATAATTATTAAATTAATTGAGAAAGCAATTATTCTCTACATAGTACAAGCTTTATGATACCTTGGTGAATAACATTGTAAATATGTTATAAGAATCCTTAGTATTGAACCATTGTGATATTGTTATAAATATTACATTTTTATATCATATATTCATACCGATTTTATATTTCATATAATTTTTATATTTCTCCCATGCTATGCCTCTTTTTTATCCATGATAATAGTTCTTGTTTCATTTCATTTTTTATTTTAATTACTAGGATTTATGATCACCATTCTAAATTGATTTGTATACATAGAAAATAAATTTTTTTGAGTTGAACTTGAACATATTAATAAAATATTATTTCAAGATTATTAAATAAGGTTTATGTTTATGTTCTCCATATTTATTACTTGTAATATGTACCCAGTTTCCATGAAAATAATCATAAAACTGCCCTTTAAAAGATATTAATGTATTCATTTAATTATCAATTATATTAAAAATCATATATTAAAAAGGTACATTACCATAGTTGTTATAAAAGGATAGATAAAAATTAACTGTTGTAATTGTTACTAAATAAATTTAGTTACCCAGGGGATAACTATAAATTTTAAATAAAATTCTGAAATATTACTATTGAATAATATGATGAGTTTCCATGAATTAAAATCCATATATGGAAACTATGAGTGGATATGTCTCTTATAGAGATGTACCTAGAGGTAATAACCCGAATGGGGATCATTGGGTATTAACTTGACTTGTACGTAGTGCAAGACAAATAAAACTTATTGGAAACCTAGTTTAACACTCAAGTGGTATATACATGGGTCAATAGATGTTTTTTAAAAATAGTTATAAATGATATATAAATACTGATTCCTTTATGATTTATAAAAATATTCCATATAAAGAGTTATTAGAAATATTTTGTTTCATATTTCATTTAAAATTATAATTATAAGAAGTATAATGGTAAAAAAATTCTACTATTGGGTTTTTTACTTCTTAGACAATTGTATGATGATGAAAAAATCTAATAAATAATGGATGGAAAAGACAATGCAATTATAACCTGACCAATATGAGTGAATCTGATGTTAAAAACATCATCATGATGATGAATTAGTTATCTCATTTTATGAAGACCATCCAAGACTTGGTTGTGTGTTTGATATCACCATCAAAGGAACCAGTAGATGTTAAATTCTTCATGCATCAATGGACACCATTATTATATTGAAGCTATAGTCCACTAATAACCAAAAAATGTATTAATATTATAATAATGATAATTTTTTTGGTAAAATGTTTTTTAAGTAAAAAAATGTTACATTAGAAGTATATCTCTTATAAGAGAATATAATAAGTTTTAAAAACTAATAATGAAAATAATTCAAAATGATAGGTTAGATCCATGTAGTGAGAAGACTTCAATAATTTCGTTTTTAGCATGTATTTTCATCTTAAGCTCTAAACTAACAGGGATTGGGTATTCATTTATAAGAAAAAAAAGAAAATTATTCTCTAGGGAATTATGAGATGAAAATTTCTAAAGTTTAATGATATAAATAAATATTAGTCATTTATTTTTATGGGAATATTAAATAAGTAATTGGTAGGTTAAGACCGCTTTGTTAAAAACATTGTACAATTAAATACTTTTGGGTTTATTAGGAAATATGATGTTGTGGTTTGAAATTAGTAGTAGAGATTTTAGATGTGAAATTTTATCCCAGATTGAATGATAATATTAAATGAATTTTGATGGATTTTCAAAATAATATTGGATATAGAAGAAAATAAAAAGAAACCATAATTACCCTTTTGAAACAATTATGGGTGGAAAAATTCTAGGAATTTTCTACAAGGAGGTAGGAGGTGCTAAAATTGGAGAAGAAAGTACCATATAGTTCTAAATTATAATTGAGATATAAAACATCAATATATGAATTCCAATTACAAATGGAATATGGTACAAGTACAACCTGCATTACAATGATTCAATTCATAGGAGAATGTACATTTATATAACAAATATCTAAATTTTATGGTCATCGAGGGAAAGATACATAAACCCTAGTAGAATCCAAGGGAGAGAGGTTGTTATTTTTTTTGTAATGACGATTGAAGTCAAGGATCCTAATGATATTTTGGTATGTTTAATCATTGTACAGTCAATGATAGAAGGTATATGTATTGATTCTAGTTCTATGTATTGATTTATTTCATTCATGTTTTCAATGATCCCCTATTTAAACCATATAATACAAGTCGTAGAGTTGTTAGTTAAAACAACTGGAGGTACTATTCAAAAATATAGTATATACAGGGATTTACTACTAACATTGGAGATTATGATCACTATATAAGCCTTGTTGTCACTCCAATGGTCAGAATTGACATAGTACTTGGTATGTAATGGGTTTCAAAGTATAATTCCAAGATTAATTATTGAATAAATGAAAATATATTTTTCATGATGGTAAAACCTATAATTATCTTCTAATAAAAATTTTTCCACCCCATGTTTTGTTAATAACCACATCATATTATATTCTTTAGAGAAATGATTGGTGAAGAAAATGAATAAATTGAAACTTTAAAAATAGGGGATGTTCCTATTAATCATGAGTTCATTATTTTATTTAATTTAGAGTTCATTGTTGTATTTCACAATAGGACTCATAATGGGATCCATGAATATATCAAAGAAGCCATATAGAATGGAAAATGTAATGTTTTAGCAATAATATAATAAACTTCAAGATCCTATAGATAAATTTTGTATTAATCTAAATGAGTCTCTATAAAAAGAACATGTTTTCTATATGAAAAGGATGAATCAGTCAAGATGATTGTTCATTGATTAAATAAAAAACAATGGTATCTTAAAGAATAAAAAATAAACTCTTCCATGGATTGAAAATTTATCTCACCCAATTTATGGGGCTCAATTATCCTCTAAGATTAACATATCATCTAGGAATAATGAGATGAGGGTAAATAAAGATGATATATCATAGTTTTATTTCTGTATTTTTTATATAAATTAACCTTATATATTTATTTTGGATTTACTAATTGTCATTCCCTATTTTTATACTTATTGAATATAGTTTTTATGGTCTTCCAGGATAAATTTTTTGTGGAATTATTCAGTATATTTTGATATATTAAAAAAAATTAGAGGAGAATTAGGACCATTTATTATATATATTAAACACTCAGTTGAAGGATAATAGTTTTAGAAAATTCATCCAATATGAGTTATAGTTATAACAAGTCACATTCATGGGACACATTGTGACCCAGAATAGAAACTCATTAGATCCAATTTAGAAAAATGCCATAGATGAGGGGACATATCCTAATATTTTAACTAATCATTGTTTTTTCATAAGTCTATAAGGACACTATAAGTGTTTTGTGAACATATCTTCAGAAATTTCAATTCCACTAACAATATTTACTTTAACGAAATTCATGTTTACATATAAAATAGAGTATAAAACATTTCCATTACTTTTTAAAGTGGATAGTTAGTGATCTTGGGATCATATTACCCTCTATTAGGAATGTATTTATCATTCATAGCGATTCTTCCTTAAATGGATTTTTATTTTTATTCATTCTATATGAAAAAGTTACATATTATCCATCATAATAATTAAAACATAATGAATAGAATTATCTTACCCATTTTTGGAGTTAGATTCCTTTATCATTGAACTAATGATATGGACACACTATCATTATATGGAAAATAATGATATATACACTTAACACCAGTGTCTAATGCATATATTAACTGAAAATAATCAAAACATGATAAAAATGGGTAAATTGGAAACTTGTAATGATAATTATTGTTCTATCCACTATCACTATAGAAAAGAAAATAAAATCATTAATGGGTTTATTAGTAAAGATAAAAATGTTCTTAAAATTATGAGTATTGAAGTAGAACCATTGATCAAGGCCTTAGTAAATATAGACATGGATGTTTTAGAAGAATATATGTCATTAAACATTTCGTAAATGATTTTTTTAATCATAATTACTGGAGAATAACAAGAAATCACAAAATGATAATCCTATGTTACAAAATAATATCGAACCTTTTAAAAATTGAAACTCATCTCAATTAATATTGGATCCTGAGGGAGTGTAGGAGTTTGGTCCAAGTCTTTGTTTATCATTTTTAACAAATTAAATAAAAGATCTAATGGATGAATATTATATCTCTCACATTTCTAAACATCTTGGAAGCACCAAAATCTACAATGCTTTTCAAGAGCATTATTGGTGGGATAATTTGAAAAAATATATTACTGACTATACAAAAAACATTTGTGCAACCTCATGTTATAGAATAGTGGAACATACCTAAAAATGTGTTTTAATAACTACCCATATCTATATGAAAATGAGAAAAAATAACGATTGACATTTCTATATTCATTCAAAATACATCTAATGAAATAAATAAAATATGGGTAATCATTGATATATTAAAAGATACTTATCATTTTTTCATCATTTGATATGATTTATCCCTTGATATCATTTACCTCCTATATATTTAGGATGTAGTGATACTTCATGGTTCTCCATTATCAATTATATCAAACATTTATCCAAAATTGGCATTTATGTTCTTCAGGATCATTCAAAAGTATTTGAATATTGAATTAATCCTTACCATATATTATCATCTACAATATTATGGGATGTATAAGAGGTATAGTAGAACATTATATGACATTTTATGGGTTGTATAACATAATTTTCAAGAGAGTTTAGTTCAAAAAATCAAACTTCTAGAATTATACTATAACCATGTTGTGTCAATAAGGTTTTCCTTATGACTTTTTCATTCTTTGTTGTTTTCAAAATCACAAACAACTTATCATTAAGAAAATTTCTTTTATAAGGAAAATTGCTTTTATAAGTATAAATCTCTTTTATAAGGAAAATCGCTTTTATAAGAAAAAATATCCTTATCATATTTTCATCTAGATTTTTCTTAAGTATGATATTCAGATTCATCTCTATTTTCTCGGAATCCATGAAACCTTTATATGAAGCATTCTGTTTTAGGATCCGAATTCTGGATAAGATCTGTAAGGAAGTTTTACTCAGAATTCCAGATGAGAACTGCAATGAAGATTCATTCCGAATTCCGGATATGAACTCTAATTAAGTTCTACTCCAGATTCCGGATAACAAATTCTTATGAAGTTCGACAACGAATTCTCATTACATATTCTAATGATGAATTCTCATTACGAATTCTGATGACGAATTCTCATTACGAATTATGATGATGAATTCTCATTCTGAATTCTCATTCTGAATTCAACTATTAAACAGAATCTGATCATCTTTGTTTTATACACTCTGAATCTATTCAGACTCCGAAAATTATTTTTTGGTTAGACTCCATTCATTTATTTTTCTTATGCCATTATATTTTGTCTACTCTTTATTATTTTACTTACACTCTGAACCTTCACTCCAAAGTTTTAATTCCTAACTTGTGAGTTAGATTTTAAACGGTGTCGTACATTCTGTTACACTTGTTTTGTTATAAAATGATGTCGTCCATTCTGTTATAAACTAACCGTAGGCTAAGTGACACGTGTACAGGTCCCTCCGATTTTTAAGGAAAATATGACCGTTGGAAAGGAGGCCGACCTTACCAATAAATAATAGCTCATTTGAAAGAGCTCGGGGCTGAAAGGCTGACTGATCTTCGACTCATGTGATTACATGATTGAAGTGATTTCTAGAGAGAGAGTCTCATATTAACTCCCAAAGCTTCGTGCGACTCAGAATGTTGGTGATTACATTCGAGGGATTCCGGGGATAGGAAGGCAGAGGTTGCTGACTACCTTGAAGTTCAAGGGCTTCCTTGCTGTGAAAGACAAAGGTTTCCAACTACCTTGAAGTTGACGGCTTGCGGGGATAACAAGACAGAGACTCCGATCTTCGTATCCAGGGCATACCCTAGTGTGGGTAAGACAGACTTGCTTGAAAGTATAAATCAAGGGACCTTTATCCAAGGTTGTCGGATACCCTTCTCTTTGGGTTAAAAGACTTATATCTTGTTACTTGTAGTACTACTACTTGTTTATATTCCACTTCATATTGAATTATAAGGAAAGTATAACTTTTTATACTTACTTACTTGTACTCTTCTTCATTTAGATTCTATACGCTTTAAGGTAGAATCTAATATTGTAATCTTTTGTGAAGTTTCAATTTTCGGAACCATATTTATGGAACCTACTTTCATAATCTCTTTCCAAGTTTTGTTCGGTGTTAGAGGTGTTGTGAATTTTCTTAGTTTAATCTTTGTTAAACTTATCCCTTTCCTTTTCTTAATTAAACTATAGTTATTCATTACTAATATTAAAGGTTACAAAGGAATTTTTAAAGTGTACAATTCACCCCCCCTATTTTATATTGATCATCTACATCTTTATTTCAATCCTACAATTGGTATCAGAGGAGGTCTCTGAAATACTTATACTTACAAATATGTTTTTCTTTCTCACTTTTACATTCCGAACTTTCCCATTCCGAAAATTCCCAATCCGAACATTGTGATTCCAAACTTTTTCTCTTACAAGTTTTTTGTGCAAAGTTATTATAAGTATGGCAGGAGTCAATGTTGTTTCAATTGATAATCTGAATCCTACAAGACCACATATCTTTGATGGTAATGATTATGGATACTGGAGAGATAGAAATTTTACTAACCAGGAAAATCAAGAATATCAACTCAATTATAAGGTATGCAATACATTACTTTGTTTAATGACCAGAAATATATATAGCCAAATTTCTTCTTGTGAAGCAGCTAACTGTATATGGAAGAAGATAGAAGTTACACACTTTGGGACTTCCAAGGTGATTGAGACTAGAAGAGCTATGCTTAGAGCTGAATGTCATGGCATCAATTTTCTTTATAGTGAACCTATCTATAAAGTTCAACAGAGATTTATGACTATAATAAATAGTCTACAATCTATGGGAGAGAAAGGTTTATATGATGAAGCTCTTGTGGATAAAGTAATTGATATTATTCCCAATGAGTGGGAATCCAAGAGAATAGCTATAGATGAGAACAGGAAGGTCACTCAAATTACGCTTGATGAGATATTGGGAACTCTTCTCCAACATGAGACCAGAATGAAGAGAGATGCTGACGACATCAAAAAGAAAAATGGAAATGCTACTATTTCTTTTGCAACAACTTCAAATCAGATGAAAGCTAAGACTCCTGAGAGAGTAACCAGATCAAAGTCTAAGAAAGTCATTTTCCAATCTGAATCTAGTGAGAGTGAAGTCTCTGAAAATGAATTAGCTAATCTTGCTTGATGGATGAACAAGATAACTGGACAGAGAAATTTCCAATCTATGTATAGGAAAAAGGAAAGTAAAGATAAGAAAGAGGGAGAAGTTACTTGCTTTGAATGCAAGAGAGCTGGACATATTAGAACAGATTGTCCTTTGCTCAAAAAGAAAGAAAGGAAAGAAAGGCATTCTGATAGGAACAGAAAGAAGTATTATAAAGCCAAATCTAAGAATTTCTGGAAAGCTAATGACACCTGGAGTGCCAGTGGCGGTGACTCTTCAGATGAATCTTCTGATTATGAATCTTCAGGACAAAAGAATCATGGTCTTATAGCCATATTACCTATTGATAATCATTGTTTTATGGCTAAGGTACAAAATTCTGAATCATTGACCAATGTTTCTTTAAATTCTAATGATAGTAAGTCTTATAACTCTTCTGATGAAGAATCTTCTTCTGATGACGATAATACTTTACCTACTTCTGAAGAAGTCTCTAGGTTTGCTGAACTTCTTGAAATTGAGAATTCCAACCTCAATAAAAAACTAGATAAGGAAAACTCTAGAAATTCTATTCTTACAAAAGAGATATCAGATCTTTCTAAAGATCTTGATAGGAAAAATGCTGATTTTGAAAGTATTTCAAAAAATCTTGAGGAAGTAAGTTCTGAGAAGAACAAACTTTCTAAAGAATTTGAAAAAGTAATTTCTAAGAAAAATGTTTTCGAGCCTAACTCTAGTTCTAAAACTAATGATTTTGAGGATAAAAACGTGGTTATAAAACTCAAGTCCGAAATTTTTTCCTTAAGGAAGTGTTTATCGAACTTTACCCATGGTAAGGAAAATTTTGATAAGATATATTCCCAAATATGACCATTAAGAAATAAATCTGAATTTGGTTATACCCATGTAAAACCAGTTTTTAGTAACAATTATTTTGTTCCTCAAAGTGCCCCATTTTGTACCAAGTGTCAATGTGGTGGTCACTGTGCAAAGAGTTGTTCCTTAAACAAAACCCAATCCTTAGGTTTTCACAAATCATATTTCTCTAAGAAGATGTGGGTACCTAAAATTCTATTATCTAGAAATATCAGATCCAAACATGTTTGGATTCTGAAAGTCTAATTCTCTTCTTGATTTCAGGAAAATAAAGAGAGTACCAGCAACAACACATGGTACATGGATAGTGGATGTTCCCAGCACATGACTGGTAACAAAAGCCATTTTGAAAATATTATCAAAATGAAAGGAGGAAAGGTAACTTTCGGAGATAATGCTAAGGGAGAGATTGTTAGTATTGGTAATATTGTTCTTCTTGGTAAAACATTGATTTCAAATGATTTTTTGTTAATGGCCTTAACCACAACCTCATTAGCATGAGTCAGTTATGTGATGAAGGTTACCTTGTAAATTTTAGGAATTATAAGTGTTTAGTTCACAATTCCAAGGAAGAATTTATTCTCTCAGCCAATAGACAAGGGAATTTCTACACTTTGAACCTAGAAGACCTCAGGAGTCAAGATTTACCTTTCTAAAGTGCAATGGAAGATCATTCCTGGTTATGGCATAGAAGACTAGGTCACTGTAACCTTAAAAACTTATGTAAACTCTCTAAGAAGAAACTAGTTAAGGATCTATCGGAGCTTAGATTTGATACTTCTAAAGTTTGTGATCCTTGTCAATATGGAAAGAAACATAAATCTAGTTTTAAATCAATCGGTGAAGTCTCAACAACATATGCATTACAGTTAGTGCACATGGATCTTTTTGGTCCAACACAAACTGGAAGTATTGGAGGCAAATACTATGTGTTTGTTCTACTTTATGATTAAACTAGATTCACTTGGGTCTATTTTCTAACAAATAAATCTGAAGCTTTTTCCTATTGTAAATTTTTACAGCTCATGTTAAAAATGAGAAAAACCTTCCATTGAAAAATATTCATAGTGATCATGGAGGAGAATTTAAAAATTCTGATTTTGAAAATTTTTGTAGTAAGAAAGGTATTACTGACAATTTTTCAGCACCTAGAACTCATCAACAAAAATTTGTAGTTGAAAGAAGAAATAGAATTCATCAAGAGATAACTAGGACCATGTTGAGTGAATATTCTATTGCTAGACATTTCTGGGCTGAAGCTGTAAGTACTACTTGCTATACTATAAATCGAGTTTTGATTAATCCTTTTCTTAATAAAACTTTTTATGAGTTATGGAATGGTAGAAAACCAAGACTATCCTACTTCAAGGTTTTTGGTTGAAAAGTATTCATTTTGAATACTTGTAATAATCTATATAAATTCGCACCATAATCTGATGAATGAATTTTCTTAGGCTACTCCACAACCTCTACGGCTTATAGAGTTTTTAATAAAAATACTTGCACTGTTGAGGAAACAGTACATGTAAAATTTGATGATTCAGATCCTTTTGTTTTTAAACCACCTCAACCTACATCCTCAGATGTGTTTTCAAAAACTAATTATCAACCTTTGAAAGAAGAATCCTCTGATAAAGAAATTGTTCAAGAAGATACTTCTGAATCATTTACCCCAGAAGACTTTCTACCCTATGTTGATGAACAGGTTTTACAAAACCCAAATCATGTGTTTCTTAAGAATCATCCGAGTGATAGTATCATTGGTGATGTAAATCAACTAGTAAGGACTAGATGTTCCTTAAGAAATTAAGTAGAACATTTAGCATTTCTTTCCCAATTAGAACCAAAAATCACTGATGAAGCTTTAGGTGATGATGATTGGATCAAAGCAATGCAAGATGAACTAAATAAATTCGAAAGGAATAAAGTCTGGACCTTGGTTGAGAGACCTAAGGAAACTTCTGTTATTGGAGTAAAATGGGTCTTTAGAAATAAATGTGATGAAAATGGTGTCATAGTTAGAAATAAATATATACTTGTTGCTAAAGGCTATAATCATCAAGAGGGAATAGACTATGAAAAAACCTATGCTCCAGTAGCTAGACTTGAATATATCCGTATTCTACCTGCCTTTGCAGCATTCTTTAATTTCAAACTTTTTCAAATGGATGTGAAATGTGCTTTTCTTAACGTCTATGTTCAAGAGGATGTTTTTGTTGAACAACCTCCTGGATTTGAAGATACAAAACATCTTGATCAAGTTTTTAGACTTACCAAAGAGTTTTATGGTCTTAAACAAAGCCCCACAAGCATGGTATGATAGACTTATTGTATTTTTTTCTTCAAAATAACTATGTTAAGGGAAATGAAGATCCAACCCTTTTTATAAAGAAAGATAAGAAAAATGTTTTGATTGTTCCAATTTATGTTGATGACATTATATTTGGTTCAACTCAGCAATCATTGACTGACTCTTTTTCTAGTATAATGAAATATGAGTTTGAAATGAGTATGATGGGTGAGTTAGCCTTTTTCCTTGGTTTTTAAATTTCTCAAAAACCAGAAGGAACCTACATATCTCAACATTTGTATATTAATGATCTTCTCAAAAAGTATGGTTATGACAACACTAAGAGTATAAGTACTCCAATTGGTACCTCAAACTCTTTAGATCTTGATGAAGATGGGAAACCAGTAGATCAAACATCTTTTAGAGGTATGATAGGAAGTTTACTTTACTTAACAGCTAGTCGACCAGACTTAATGATCTCAGTATACTTATGTGAAAGATATCAATCGAATCCTAAGGAATCTCACTTAAAGGCAGTAAAAAGATTTTTTCTCTACCTTAATAGAACCATGGATCTAGGATTATTTTATACTTATGGAAATGATTTTGTTCTAAATTTTTTTTCTGATGCTGACTTTGGTGGATGTAGAATGGATAGAAAAAGTACACCCAGAACTTGTCATTTCCTAGGAGAGTCGTTAGTTTCATGGTCCTGCAAGAAGAAAAATTTTATAGCACTCCCCACTGCTGAAGCTGAATATGTAGCAGCTGGAAGATGTTGTGCTCAAGTGTTGTGGTTGCAACACAGACTCACAGACTATGGCTTGAGTTTTACTAAAACTCAAATTTTGTGTGATAACAAAAGTGCCATTTCCGTAAGTAAGAACCCTGCACATCACTCCCATGAAAAACACATAGATATTAGGAATCACTTTCTTAGGGATCACACACTTAAAGGAGATATTATTCATTAGTTTATTGGAATTCAAGATCAACTTGCTGATATTTTCACAAAATCTTTACATTATGATAGATTTGAATACATTGAACAGAATTTACTGATGATAATCGTAAGGTAATCCTTCTTAATTAACTTTATGTTGTTAAAAGTCTCCTTACAAAATTAAACTCCTTTTCATAGGGGGAGTACATTTGTTTGTTAGAATAACAACGTTTTTCAAAGTTTGATTTCAAACTATTCGGAACTATGATTTCCGAAATGGAGAATTCCAGAACTAATTTTCGTACTGAGTTTGTTTTCCGTACTGATTTTGTTTTTCGTACTAAGTTTTTTTTTCGTAATGTGTTTTTTGTTCTGAGATTGTTTTTCGTACTGAGTTTGTTATTCGTAATGTGTTTTTCGTACTTAGTTTGTTTTTCATACTAAGTTTCTTTTTCGTACTGAGTTTTTTGTACTGAGTTTGTTTTTACGTAGTAAAGTTTTTCGAACTTTGTCTTTTCATAATAAAGATTTTTTTGTAGTCATTTTTATATTATCCATTACGAATAATTATCCTAAGCCAATCCGAAAGGTAAGATTTCCTTACTCAAGTTTTCATAGTCATATTTTACTTGCTGGAATTTTCTTGTATTATGTTTTCGGATTATAGTTTTCTTAATTATTTGTTTTAATAAAACCTCAAAAGATCGGATTCACATTTTCTTGAGAATTTGTTTTCAACCGTCAGATCTAATCTCAGCTTATCTGAACCGTTCGATCAACCGTGGATGTTGAACCGTTTTTTTCACTACCTATATAAAGGGAACCCAAATACTTGTCCCACATCAGTTTTCAAGCTCCAACATCCCAAAACTCGGCTTCTCCGTTTTAAGGTCGTTCCGAACATCATATTTCTCCGTTCCGAACTTCTCAGAGGTCTTCAGATCCGAATGTCTGTGGAGTTAGCTTCTCAAGAAATTTCATCCTCCAAGCCTACTTCACAATGGTTAGTTTACAGAGAAAGGCTAGTCCATCTGGATTTCTTATACAACTATGATTCTCTTATTTCGAATAACATCAAGTTGAATGGGTGGGAAGATATTGATGTGTCCAAACCGGGAAATCAAGATGATGTCTTTTTGGTGTTACTTGTTGAGTTCTATGAAAAAGTTTCCTTCTTTATGGAAGATAATAGGGAGAAATTTTCTTTTATGTCTTATGGCAAGACTTACAAGCTTTCTTATACCAAGGCAGCACGCTTGGTAGGGATGACCTATGAAGGAGAAGCCAAGTTCATATCTACTGTGTTTTCGAATTCCAAGGGTAGCTTCGACAAGGAAAAATCCTTGAAAACTCTCGGACTCTCAGAAGACAAATCTATGAAGATTTCTAGTTTATCTACATATTTCCGGATTCTAGAGTTATGGGTACAAGGTCTTATCGTACCGAGGAAAGGTGATAAAGAAAGTTTGAAGAAGAGTGAGATATATATCATAGATTTACTGATAAATCTAAGGAAGTTTAACTTCATGAGGCACATTCTTAAAACCATTGAGAATCTTAAGAAAGGAAATCTCAGAGCCCAGATCGTAATGTACCCAGTAATTTTATAAAAATTGATAGTTCGGTGCCTTGAGTATTTCAAGGAAGCTTGAAGATATAATCCAAGGGTTTAGAAAATATTGTTGCTCAGTGATGATACTCTTAAGAGGATGGATGAGGCTTTCAACAAGGAGACTGGTGAGTTATTCGATTTGCCAAATCAAGAAGAAGCAGCTCTGAAGTCTGCTGAGCCGGAATCATCTAAGCCAGTAATGAAAAGAAAGCTGAAAGAAGTTGCAGCTGAAGTACATGATCCTAAATCTAAGGGATTTCAAACCGCACCTCCCAAACCAAAGAAGAAGAAATCCTATCCTGATGATGTTGTTGCGAAGTGGAGATCAGATAAAGAGAAAAGGAAAGAAGGGGATCCGCAGTTCGGATTGGATCCTGTGGAAGCTAAGGCTTTGAAGGAGAAGACAGAAGTTGAATTGGTTAAATTAGCAAAAGAAAAGAAGTTCAAGAAGAGGATGTCAGAAGCTGTGGTAGTCCAAGCTTTGTTAAAATTTAATGAGATGGTTTCGTTAAGCATTCCATTTCCGAGATATTTCTCCTTGGATTCTCTACCTGAGACTCCAGGAAGAAACCTTGATTTTCTGGAAGAGATCAGAGCTGAGCATGTTGAGAAACATGAGCATATTAAATAAGTCGAAGAGGAAGAAGTAGTTGCTGAAGGAAGTGGTGAAACGAGAGATCTATTGAAAGAAGTAGATAATTATAAGGGGTTACCTTCGGAACATCTGTCACTCCGAACTTCAGAGGCTGAATCCTCTAAGTTAGTAACTCCAGAGAAGGATAAGAATGAAGAATATGTTGTTCAAAAAGTTGTTGATGATGTTATTCAAGTGTCTACTAGTGAGCATAAAACTCCTGATCAAGAATATATTCAAAAAAAGGACAAGGGAAAACAACTCCTTGTTGAGACTCCGAATTCAGTGGAAAGAAAGAAAAGAGAATTTGGTGATTCGTCTAAAAGGAAGTTGGAGCTTATTGAGGAAGAAAATTCTCCACGCAAAGTTTCAGATTCGGAGTCATCCTCATTGGGACATGTCTTTGTTGTTCAATCTTTGTAGAAGTTAGTTGGTTCCATTCCGACCATCTAGACTATAGACTCAAGATGCCAAATGCTCCAACATGATCTGAATTAGAAATCAGATTATGTATCCTTGGTTATGGATAAGTGTGTCGAGTTTGAAGCTGAGTTCAAATCTTTTCTTGTTGGCTATGAATCACACAAAAGATCTTGCAAGAGAATGACGAGCTGGTTGAGGAAGACTGTGGAAGAGATGAGGTTATTTGATGAGTTTCAAGACAATGTTAAAGATCCCTTTGAGACTGAGGACTGAAAGATAAATGAACTGACTTCATCCTTTGAGGAGAAGCTGACAGATAAAAAGAACTTCCGGATTCAAGAAGTCAAGGATCTGAATGGGAAAATGAATTCCGTTTCTCAAAAATGGAAGTTTGAATGAGATCATCAGGTTAGGTTTGAACAGAAGATGATCGCTCAGGATGAAAAGATCAAGACTCAAGAAGAAAAGATGAAATCCCAGGAAGAAAAAATAGAAGCACAATCTGCAAGAATAGTGGTCTTAAAGAAGCAAGATGAAGAATATCATAATGATCTGAAGAAGATCAAGACTATTCTTAAGGGGCTCATTTCGAAGGAAAAAGATCTGAAATAACTAGATCCGATCTTTTTGTTGTATCTAGTTTTCTTTGTTGCTGACATTTAAAACCTAATGAAATTTGTGCTTCTCGTTTCTTTTGTTGTTATTACTAATTTTTTAGTTACTTTGTTATTTTTTCCATTCCCTTGAATTCTTTTTGAAAGTCACAAAGGGGGAGAATTAAAAGATCCTTAAGGAAAAAGAACTCCAATAAGAGTTTATCTACGGGGGAGAAGGAAAATATCCTTAAGGAAAAAGAACTCTAATAAGAGTTTATCTAAGGGGGGGTTTTTCATTAAAGAATACTTTCTTATTCGTACTGAAATGACACTCTTGAAATCTGAATACGATCCTTAGAGTTTCAAAGCCTAAGGGGGAGTTAGTCGTATTTATCAATATCCTTAATGAAAAGGGAGATAAGCCTTAATGTATTTCTTTCTTCTTAGAATTTCTTTTTCGTAAGGATGTTTGTGCTTTCCAAAAAGGGAGAGATTGTTGAGTAAATAAGGTTTTCCTTATGACTTTTTCATTCCTTATTTTTTTGAAAATCACAAACACCTTATGTTTAATAAAATTTCTTTTATAAGAAAAATTACTTTTATAAGTAAAAATATCTTTTATAATGAAAATAATTTTTATAAGAAAAATTATCCTTATCATATTTTCATCTAGATTTTTCTTAAGTATGATATTCAGATTCATCTCTATTTTCTCGAAATCATTGAAACTTTGATATGAAGCATTCTGTTTTAGGATCCAAATTCTGGATAAGAACTGTAAGAAAGTTTTACTCCGAATTCCAGATGAGAACTGCAATAAAGTTTCATTCCGAATTCCGGATACGAACTGTGATTAAGTTCTACTCCAGATTCAGGATAACGAATTCTTATGAAGTTTGATAACGAATTATCATTACGAATTATAATGATGAATTCTCATTACAAATTCTGATGACAAATTCTCATTACAAATTATGATAATGAATTCTCATTCCGAATTCTCATTCCGAATTCAACTATTAAACAGAATCTGATCATCTTTGTTTTATACACTCTGAATCTATTCAGACTCCAAAAATTATTTTTGGTTAGACTCCGAACTTTTATTTTTCTTATGCCTTTATATTTTATCTACTCTTTATTATTTTCCTTACACTCCGAACCTTCACTCCGATGTTTTAATTCCAAACTTTTGAGTTAGATTTTAAACTGTGTCGTACATTCGGTTACACTTGTTTTGTTATAAAACGATGTCGTCCATTATATTATAAACTAACTGTTGGCTAAGTGACACGTGTACAGGTCCCTCCAATTTTTAAGGAAAATATGACCGTTGGAAAGGAGGCCGACCATACCTATAAATAAGAGCTCATTTGAAAGAGCTCGGGGCTGAAAGGCTGACTGATCTTCGACTCATGTGATTACATGATTGAAGTGATTTCTAGAGAGAGAGGCTCTTATTAACTCTCAAAGATTCGTGTGACTCCGAATGTTGGTGATTACATTCGAGGGCTTCCGGGGATAGGAATACAGAGGTTGCCGACTACCTTGAAGTTCAAGGGCTTCCTTGCTGAGGAAGACAGAGGTTTCCAACTACCTTGAAGATGATGGATTGCGGGGATAGCAAGACAGAGACTCTGATCTTCGTATCAAGGGCTTATCCTAGTGTGGGTAAGACAGACTTGCATGAAAGTATATATCAAGGGACGTTTATCCAAGGTTATTGGGTACCCTTCTCTTTGGATTAAAAGACTTATATATTGTTACTTGTAGTACTACTACTTGTTTATATTCCGCTGCATATTGTATTGTAAGGAAAGTATAACATTCTTATACTTACTTGTACTCTGTTTCATTTTGATTCTATATTCTTTATGGTAGAATCTCATATTCTAATCTTTTGTTAAGTTTCAATTTCCAGAACCATATTTCCATAACCTACTTTCGGAATCTCTTTCCAAGTTTTGTTCGGTGTTAGAGGTGTTGTGAATTTGCTTAGTTTAATCTTTGTTAAACTTTTCCCTTTCCTTTTCTTAAGGAAACTATAGTTATTCATAACTAACTTTAAAGGTTCCAAAGGAATTTTTAAAGTGTACAATTCACCCCCCCCCCCCCTCTTTTATATTAAGCATCTACATCTTTATTTCAATCCTACAAACCATAGTGTCCACTCAAGTATTCAAATTTCTACTTATGAATCAATTAGATTAAAAAATTATAGAACTCAAATAGTTTGGGATTAATTTTTAGAAGAAAAATATATAAGATCTATAATTGCGAAATAATGTACTGAAAAGATACATGTTATCCAAAAAACTAATCATGGGTTTTCCAAGAGTGGAAAAAAGTTTCACGCAAAAAAATCGAATGATCCATATATTGTTTCTTATCAGGGATCATGTATTCCTCAAAACATCACCATGGAAAGGGGTCATGTTGTTTATAAATAAACGAAACCCAAATCCAAGGTAAATTGGACAATTTAAGATTCTCTAGTGTGATGGTGTAGTTTTTGATTGGGTAGTACCAACGCTATGTCAATATAATATCCATTTTTTCTTCTATTTTTCTCTATTATGGAAGTAAATTACAAGTATTAAAATGTTAATTTAAATAAATGGTATGGAATTGGAAAATTTATATCATAATATGATGTGAAAATTCCAATTTTTTATGGAATGGAAAAAGCATTGGGGAACAAGGAAACCTAAATAAGGAAATTATTTTGGGGAAATAAAAGGTTCTGAAGAACTGGCTTGGGATCATGAGGAAGTGATTAAAGAAAAAATACCCCTTTCTTACATAGGAATAATATTTTTAAGATAAATTTTATTAATGAGGAATAATTTAATGACAAAAAATTGATTATGTTGTTATAAAGTGTTATTTTATAATGATTATTTTCGTATGAGGAAAAAAATACTATTACATTCAATATGATTGTTACATATCAAGAATAAATAGTAATAATAACAACTATATATATTACATACATATAAAAAATAATAATAATACACACACTAATATATCCTTCAAAATCTGTAATTCTCCAATGAATATTTTTCTTGCAACCAATATATTAAAATGAAATGGAAGAGTTAGGAAAATGATATACATTATTAGGAGAATTATAGAGCCTATTTAAGAGTTATAATGATTGTTTATGTATAAGAATAAGGGATTATATATAGGTTATAAAAGAAAATTTGTCCCTAAATATATTATTTTTACATGAATATTGGAAAATATGATCGTTTTCAATATGACTATTTGTACTTTTGACAAATGGTAATATTTTAACAATTATAATTTGTAAATACAAGGGGTAATAAAAAAATAACATTTGTAAAAGGATTAAAAATAATCTCAACTAGTAGGATCATGTGTTTTGAATCCTAGTTATCAAAACAAGGTATGGTGGTAGTTTCACAATGATTTAACAATGACCAATCTCAAGAAAACATTCAACATGTAATGCTCCTGATAAATTAATTTTTAAATAATCATGATCTAGTATAGATAATAACTAGATCAATAGTTTTTAAACCACCACATAATAGTACCTCTATTTAGAAACATTACCCTTAGAGTGCATGTTAGTTTAATAGGGGAATATTATGATATTAATATTATAAAAATTAATTTTTCCTTTTATAAATGATATTTTTTTATCCAAAAATTCCAATTTCATTATAATATTTATTAAAAAAATCACATGAATATATGATTAAAATTAAAAATATACTTTTTTATAAAGAAATTCTATTCTTTATAGAAAATTATATTATTAAAATACCCATTTATGAAATATTCATGTATTTTAAATGATACTTAATTTACCAAATTATCCCTATAAAAATATATTTTTAAAATATATATGTTAATATAATTTTAAAATATTGAAGAAACTTTTTCTAAGGGACAGAAAGTTGATTATGTCATTAAAATGATTTTTTAATAATTAAGTGTTTTTATTTAAAAGATAGATATATCATATTTGGAAACAAAAAATATAAAAAATAAAATAATTTTTGAAATCAACCTTTCTAAATTTTGTGAATATTAAATTTTGATTATTTTCTAAAAATATTATTTTTCAATGCATAGGGAAAATATAGTTTTTTATTGTTGATTGGTTTTAGGAATTAATAAATATGTAAATGTGATTAAGGTATTAAAAATTATAAATATAAGAAAAAAAATTATTTTAGCAATATAATTAATATTAATGAATTTAAATAATATCTCACGGTAAAAATAACATTCTCCTTTCTAAAATAGAAATTGAGGTTTTATGTACTTTTTTTTAAAATATTATTTTTCCATTAAAAAATTAATATAAAATATTGGTGATTCATTATGAAATTCATATATTATAAAAATACTCTTAATTTCATAAATTTTTAACCCAAAACATATTTCATCCATGGTTTTCAATTTTCCATAACATAGATTTCCAAGGAGTATATTTTTAAATTTATCAAAAAAATCCAAATATTGTTATTAATATCCACCTCTCAAAACAATTTTGTTTTTTATATACCCATTAAAACAAATTTCCCATAAATACCCCACTGATGATATTTTAGAATGAGTTTCTATGGTTCCCATGAATTCTCCTGAATCATTAAAAAGATATCTCAAAATGTTAAGTAATCCCTTCTTCTTCTTCTATGTTAAAGTACTTATGTTAATGTTAGTTTACTAATTTCAAATATATTATGTTCTAATAAACATATGACATATTTATTACTGATTAAATAATGTTATATCAATTATATGTTTCCATTATCTCTAATTATGTAGGTTCCATTACACAAAATTGTTTATCTATTATAACAATGGAGTTTTCTTTTAATTTAACATACCCCTATTTTTATGAATACCCAACACTATTTATATTTAATTGTATTAATATATATGTAATTAAACATCATTTATTTGATATTTCCATAAAACCCACATTTACTTCATATGTGTTAAAAATGACTGAATTTATATTTATATTGTTACCAATGTACTTATTGACTTTATATGAAACTGCTTTTTAATCTCCCTAGGTTATGGATGAAATGAATTTTTATGATGGATGTGGTACACATGAATTAATACATTAGGAATTGCGAAACACATATGTTTTCCAATGTATTGGGTAAATAATAAATCTTTTATATATAAAATTTTGTATAATACCATGTTGAATAACCATTGTATTATGTTTTAAGACACCTTGGTATTGAACAATGGTGATATACCTATGAATGTTCTAATTTTTATGGTGTTTCCACATTTACACGATATGTATCATAGAGTGATTATTATTCCATATTGTTATGCCTCATGTTTTTTACCTGGTGATCAAATTTTTTCAATTTCATTTCATTATCCATTATTAGGACCTATACACACCCTTTTCAATTGATTCGTGTCCCTATGAAATCACATGCATTAAGGTGAAGTAGTAGTAAATAATAAGGGTATATTTCATGAGGATTATCTAATGTTTAATTTTATGATTTCCTTATTTACATAATGTATTATATACCTAGTTTCCAAGTATCTAAAAATAAATAGCTCCTTCTATGGTATTAATATAATATTTTGATAAGGAATAATTTTTTAAAAATTTATTAAAAAGACAGTTATCACCAAAAAAAAATTAAAATTCCCTCCAAAACTAAAAAATTAAAAAATAATCTAAAAACAAATTTTAAACAAGGTCAAATGATTTTAAAAAAATATATTATTTCGAAGAAATTGACTTATTTGAAGTATCATATTTTCTTAAAAAAATATACTAATTATCATAACAAATCAATCACTATTTATTTATTACTTAGAATCAATTAAATTTTATAAGTATCTCTTGAAATTTTCTATGAAAAACACCCAATGAAATTATTAATTATTTAATATGATGTTAATGTCTCATTAGTTTTTGAGAAACAAAACATTAAAACATATACATAATCTAAAACATACTATAAAACCATGAGTATAAAAAATTCCAATATCACCAACAAATAGTAAAACCTCACAAAACACATAAAAAAAATTATTTCATCATAAATGAACTAATATAATATATCTCATCGTCATTAAAACCCATTTAATATTCAATGATAAAAATGACAAATCAATTGGTATCTAGAACTATAAATGTCTTGAAACCATTGTTTCATACTCTCTGAACTCATCATGGAACAACCTCAATGAAAATTATTGATCCAAATAATTGGGTACCGCATGGGTTTCAAGTCCATAAAATATATCATCTTTCAAATAATTGATTTTTTTTAAATTCATCAATCCTATAAAAATATATTATGAATAAAAAAATCCACAAGAATTTACATAATATAAAATAATCTATTAAAAATTCAATGAAATAATCAAGACTGGACAATCAATAGTAACTCTAGTTTAATTTTTAAAGTTGGAGAACAATGAATTACTCATGATTTATATCTATGGTCTTGACAATCCAAATCCCCATACAACCTAGAAGAACCAAAAATAATGAGTGGACACTCTAATACCATTATGTTTTAATGAACTATCATTGTAAATATTACAAATCACAAGAAATTACAATTCATAAGGATAAAATAAAATTTATTATCCCTATATGTTGGTGAAAATAAATTTGGAATAAATTATATGTACATGAGAATGATTTTACCCTTGAATAAAAAAAAATACAACATATTCTTTCTAGAAAATAAATATGATGCATCCACATATAGTAAAAATATGTGTATAAATAAATAGTTCAAAAAATAATAAGGAAAATTTATGTACATCATGATATTAAAAACTAAACATATAATATGATCACAAAAATACATAAATTCATCATGAAAATTTAAACTATATCAACTCAATCCTTAAACACACATTATTTTATAGTTTTGAAAATTTATTTCCAAAACAAATAACCAAGGTTGTATAATTTATATGTATTTATAATATATCATATATAAATATGTCATGTAAAATGGAAAAACATCATCCTAATTTTAAAATCCACATAGTTCTCGTAATAGTCATAGATATTTTAAAAGAAACATGGTATTCCTCATGTAATGTTCTTGTGGAAAATGTGGTCTAAAAATCCAAGTATGGGAATAAACATGGAAACAAACCATAACACCAGAGTCAATAGACATTCCAAGATATCATAAATTTAATTTTAATAATAAATGAAACATTGTATATGAAAAGAAAATATTTAGGTCATGGAGGCATGTAATATGTTATAATAAAATAAGACATGACATATTTAACATATGTCAAGGTTCACTCCTAAGACCATCATCATAAAGAAGAAAAAGTATCATTGTTGGATAGTCTCACTCTATAATATCATAAAAATGAGGTCATAAGTTATTAAGAATTTAAAATTGAATTAGAGGGATATATAATTATTTTCTCAACCATCATGTAACATAGTGTCATTCTGAAAATAATTTATTCACTATACTTAGTAGAAAAAATATCATTGGGGATCAGTTTTGCTTTATAATACCAAACATAATATATCAAGAGATACAAAATATGTTACTAATGTATTGGAGGAAAAAATAATTTTTTACCATCCATCACATAATTATAATACAACAAATACATTCTATATTCTGAAAATAAACAATACAAAAACCATAAGCATGATCAAACACAAGAGAAGGAACTCAGATTAATAATTATGATTCAATTCTTAACGGAAGGATAAAGCATAATAATTCCAAAGAGAAAAATTTACTAAATTATTTTTAAAATTTATAACATAAAAAATGGAATAGTTATTAACCATGGAATTATAGTTTAGGCAAATCACGGGAAGGATCTCGAGAAGAAATAATTCAAATGAACTAATTATGTAATTATTTATGAAATATGTGAGGTAACCTATTAACGATGAAAATTGGTTATAATATTAAATAAATAATAATTTAATTAAACTTGTTTTAAGTAAAATAATTATAGTTTTTATAATATATTTATTTATTAAAAACATATGATGTGGGAGAACCTTAACATGAGGCATGAAATACGAATGTTACCTTAAATCAAGTTTACCTTTAAAGGTAAATTTCTATGGGGACTAAAAACAAATATAACGATATATATGGAATGTATATGTATATTTTTATATATATAGGTTCATATATTAAATAATATAATAAGATATTGAGATTAATAATATGAATATAGGATTTTAAGAAAGAGAACGTATAACAAATAAGTAATGTGTGTTATAGAAAACCTTTTCCCTCATGTTTGATGGTGTTCTGCGCTTATCCTTAACATCCTGAATAATTATGTGAAGTTCATTAAATATATACCTAATATAATTAATAATATATATTTATTTTTCAAATTTCTATTTCATATTTATTTTTTATTTTTAATTGAGTTATTTCTTGTATAGGTTACATTGGGTTGTTCGATTAATTTTTTCATAATATGATCAATTTTTTGATCATGGGAAAATGTTTTATAAAATAACTTCATGATCTATAAAATTTTGGTGGAATATTTCTATTTTTATTACATTATAAATATACATATAAATTTTCAATCATCATCCCATGATAGGCCCTAATTAATAAATTTACCATGACAACTCCATTTAAGGTGTTTAGATAAAATATAATAGTCTCTTATTAATTACTTATATAGAATTAATAATATTTCACTCCAAACTATTTATAGTGTAAAAAATTAATTTTTTAAACACTAAATATAATTTTACTCAAATACATGATATATGGTCATGAAAAAAACATGTTGTTTTTAGGAGGTGATAGCATGCACATACGCTCAAAAAACATTTTGATATTCAACAGAATGGGTGTAAAATATTAAATGGAATAATTTTCATTTAAAATTTATAATAATTTCATAAATATTATTTTATTCTATTAAATAACCATTTTGAACCATCCATCTATGTTTTTCATGGAAAATTGAACCTGTAGCTCAAGGAGAAGGTTGTCTACACACACGCATGATGATATTTTTGTTTTTCTCATTAAGTATAGTGGAATTTATAAAATGGATATTATTTAAATATATTAAAAACTAATAGTGAATAAAATATTTTATTATAATTAATTCTTGCATGGATTTTACTAGAGGGATCTAGAATTAGAAAAGAACATGAAAATCTGGGGTGTGTGTATTTTCACTCCTTTATCTGATCCCCATTGTTTAACTCATTATGGTTCATTATCAGAGTATATTAGTGAGACCAAGGATTAAATAATGTGGATAGTGTTTTTAAGAAAGACTAGCTTAGCATTCTGTCTGATCCATATCTTGGGAATGGGTAGAGATTTGGTGAGTAGATAGTCGCCTTTTATAATTAAAGAGTGTAATTTTTTGTAAACTCTCTTTACATTCAATAATTTAACTCACTAATTCAAGGAAAAATAATTAAATTATTTTCAATCATGGGTTTTAGAAAGTGGTAAATTGTATCCACCCTACTCTATCTAATGTGCTACATTTAATTTTCATATTTCATCTTTATACATTATATGAAACCAATTTTACCCTTTTTACCCTTACCATTGTAACACCAAATTCAAACTTGTTAACTAATTTTAATCACCAAATTTAAAATTAGAATTATTTAATATTTAAAAATATTTTATTTATAGTATATAATTAATTTAATAAAATATAACGACTACGAGTCAAAGAAATTAATTTTAGTATTAGCACATATACTGATTATAAAACATTTTATATAGAAATTTAATGTTACGCTTAAAATTTACTCTTCCAATAAGATTACAAACATATTTGGTTTTCCTATGAAACATTGTGATAAAATTAAAAAACAATTCTATAAAAACCAGAAAAACAACTATAGAATTATTTATAATTTAATCCAATGACCAAAATAGTTTTTTTAATTATAGTTAAATATTAATTTTTTCTAAAAATTAATATCCCTTGAATTTTTTATTTAAACCCAATTTTTAGAGTAAATAATTTTTATTCCATCAATAATTCATCAATGATTGAAAATTTCCTTTTTCGTTAAAAACATTTATTGGACTCACCTATTTTGAAATCCCAAATCATGTTTCTTTTATATGATAATAGTGTTTAACTAATATTTATAGTTTCTATTTGGTAATAACTATGTATTTTTAATCTCACTGCTCTCTTAATTATGTTTTTGGGTGAACAATTCTCTATGTAAGAGGTTACTGATAGAGGTTACCACTGAAAGGTTACCACTGGAAGGTTACCGATTGTGGTTACCACTAGAAGGTTTCCATAAGAAGGTTGCTGTTAGATGTTAATGATAGAGGTTACCGATAAGGGTTACTGATAGAGGTTAGCGATTGAGGTTACCGCTGATGGATCCTTACGTCAAATTTATTAATGCGATCTCACTACTACAAGTCTACCACTCAATGGTTACTATTGCAGAGTTACCACAAATGGTTATCAAAACAAGCATACCGATGAAGCCTATCGATGAAGGATACTGATGAATCCTACTAATAAAGGCTACCAATGATGGCTGTTGTTAAAGGCTACCAATGAAGCATACAGATGAAGCATACTGATGATGCCTACCGATGATGCCAATTGATGAAGTCTAGCAATGAAAGATAATGATGAATGATACTGATGAAGCCTACTGATAAAGCATGATGATGTATAATACATATAAATCCTACTTATGATACCTACAAATGAATGCTACCGATGAAGCCTACCGATGAAGGCAATCGATGAAGCTTACCAATGGCGCTTACCTTTGAGAAGGCTACCGCTATCAGTATAACAACACCCAAAATTCTACTCCATAGTTTATAAATTTCTTAAGATTATTCTAATGGTCATATTTAGTAAATTTAATTCTTCTGACATTTATTAATCTTGATTATAAACATATCAAGTGACTGTATCTAGAGACAGTACGATGTATGAGGAAGACCGCACATGGTTTTATTATTCCTATTTTTGGAACTCAAATATAAAATAAATTATTGAGAAAGATAATAGGGGTGTGTGTAATTGAGGAAAATTACAAGCTAGATCTGAAGAACAATTAGAATACCATCACATACGTTGGAACCCAAGAGCTTCACAAAGATCATTTGGGAGAAAAAAAATTCAAGACTGTCTTCTTTGCTTCATCACATCTCTTTTAATATAATAACTAGTACACCTCAGTAGCTAGAAGTTAAAACCTTGAATTGAAACACTTTATTTTGTAGACAACTACCAACGAAATACTCAAACTACAATTTCTTCACTCCAAGGAGTCAATATCTGAACTGCAAACACAAAGAGCCTTTTAAACTCAATATTAATAACATTATCTCTATTATGCTTCTTATCATTCATTTCTGAGAAGTGTGTGTTTCTCCCTTACACACAATGTATCCTATTCTTGAAGTGGGGGAAACTGAAAATCCTCACACCAAACGTTACATAAACTTTTTTTCTTATGTGTTTTCAGGGAAGATGTTTTGTGTAGCCTTGATTTGTGTTTTTTCCCCAAATAACTATGGTACATGGTGTGAGACCTGAAGAGTATGTAAAAACTATTGTAAATCCAAATACATTATTTTTATCTAGTTTATTATTAATATAAACTACTTTGTGGAAATTGATCACAAATTAGAGAGGATTGCATCGCGGATTGGGACTGATGCTATTGTTTAACTCTTTTGTGTACTATCTTTTTTAATACTCTATTTTTTCCCCTACTTATAACCTTCAAAATAGAAAAATGATTTACATTCACTCTGATATTTAATTTTGGTTGGTGTGTATATATGTTTATTTCAGAAAAAATGTTTCAAAATATGTTAAGTGTTTTACAATAATTCAACTGAGGACTAATAATCCTTGGAGAAACTAGTAAAAAAATTGAAATTTTATTTATCTACTTCCTTAATTAGCAGGTTTTTTTTTCAAATTGATGATTTTATAATAAATTTTTGAACAAAAATATTAAGTATGAACTCAATTCACCGCGCTCCTGTGATTCGACCCCAACTAACATTTTTTATTAGAGGTAGTTTTATTCTTACCATCAGAACTGTTTTTCATGATTTTTATATTCTTTTCTATAGTGATTTTAGTTCTATCCTAAAGATCAAATAATTTTTGTCATATCTAAATTTCTAGATCATTAAATTCTATTTATTTATTTATAACCTTACTGAGGGGGAGGCTACTAAGAGGCCACCTTTCTATAATGGTACTCACTATGCTCAGTGGAAATAGAAAATAAAAATGTATCTAGAAAGCATGAGTCCTAAAATCTGGGACAAAATTGAAAAAAAAAATGCATTACCTACTACTACTAGGTCCACATGGTCTCGGTTGACTAAAGCTATATATAATAATTATTATTAATCAATGATTCCATTGTATTGTGTTATAAGTGATGAATAATTCAGTAGAATTTCAACCTTTAAAACTACATATGAAATTTTTGATACTTTGGTTGATTCCCATGTGGGAACAATCCATATTAAAAAATGATATTAAATACCTATGTTATTATGTTTGATAATTATAAAATGAACCTTGATGAAATTATCTATGAAATATATCTATGGTTCATTGAAATAGTAGATACCATGAAACATCATGGGAAACCAGTAGAATGCAAGGATTAGATTATGAGAATTCATCGATTCCTACCTGATATATGGAGAGAAACTTCTTATTTCCATTTGAGAAATTTGAATAATAAGAAAACTACAACTGAAATAATTAATTTGAAAAGTCATGATATACGAAGTAGAGATTAAGGTGAATCATGAAGTAGATGAAGAACCAAGAAATAAATCTATAGCATTCAAGACTACTACCTTGAGGATCAACAACAAACAAACATTAAATTTTTTGTAGACAATTTAACCAGTGATGATTCAGATTATAACAGTGATGATGAGATGGATCAACAAGCTATAAGGTTTAAAAATTTCTACGATAAGAACTCATTTTTTTAATGTCAAATTATAATGGAATGTATGATAGTAATGGAAATTGAAAAATGGTCCAAAAATGGAATGAACAAACAAATGATATAATCTCTTATGAGTGTAAATGAAAAGGTCATGTGAAGGCTGATTTTTGTAAGCTGATGTTTAAGAATAAATATGAAGACAGGGGCATGGGATATAAAAAGGATATGAATGATACATGGATTGCTTAAAAATATATATATAGTTAATCTAACACCAATGATACTAAAAAGAACAATCATACAAAAATGTGTTTCAGGAAAAAAACATATGAGGTAACACTCAATTCTCTTATACATAATGCATACTATTCTTGGTATGAGAGTGAATCAAATAATGATTATAATATGAATAAAGATGAAAAATTTATATATTGTGGAATGCATGATGATACATTAAATTAACATAAGGATTTCTATAAATTATTGAACAGAAAACATACTTTAAATTCTAATTATATGTATGATTTTCTTATTGTAAAGGAAATATTTTTATCAGCTATAAAAATAAAACACTGAATGAAAATTATCCAATATGGAATTAAAAAGATATCTTGAGATGTTTTCTAGTGGTTTATATACCTTGATACTGATTCTAGGGAAACAAATTTCTCCAAAATACACAACAATTTTATGGTATCAACCGGGATAATGAAGGATTATTTAGAAAAGATTTGATCCAAAATTTTGAAAGATCACTACAATCTCACATTCTAGACAATCTTTAGAAAAACTCTTTTCTAAAGGTCCTAACAAAGTGTTCATGTCTCGAAACATATCTATTGATTATAGGAATATTATAAAACAAATATGGGTTCCCAAATAATTTCTTGATAACCTCTACGGACCCATGAAAATATGGGTACCTAAGATACCCTATGCTTAATCATTTTAGTAGGAAAATTATCAAAAGAGATTCTATAAAACCCTATGGTTTTTGGAAGGTGGATGTTCAAGACATATAACATAATACTAGTCATGCTTTAAGAGACTAATTAATATTTATGGTGGATATGTTACATTTGGTGATAATTCTAATGGGAATATTGTTATCTTTGGCCAAATTGGAAACCCTATTACTATATTTATTTCAAAAGTACATTTTGTTGATGTTTAATGTAAAATATACATTGTTTCTCTCATTTGTGTCATGATGGTTTTAATGTTAAATTTGAAAATGGTGCATGAAAAATTTTTAATTCAAAAAATATATAATCCCCAGGGATCATAGAAATGAAAATGTATATCCTATTGATTTAAAATCGTTATCCAAGAAAAATGTTTCTTGTTTAAAAGCTTTCTATAAGAAATCTTGGTTATGGTACAGAAGACTAGGACACTGCAATGTGAAATCGATTAAGAATACGAAAATGAAAGGATTAGTTAGAGACTTACCTAAATTGGAATTCCCATATAACAATGTTTTTAATCCTTGTCAAAAGGTTAAACAACAGTATGTTTTTTTCAAACAAAAGAAATAATTTTTAACATCTCAACTAGTTGATTTGTTTCACATGGATTTGTTTCGACCATCATGTGTTTCAGGTTTAAATCGGAATCACTATGTCTATGTTCTTGTATATGATTTTTCTATATACACTTGGGTATAATTTCTATCTCACAAAAGGGAAGCATGTTCTTATTTCATTAAATATTCCAAGTCTGTAGAAAATCTTAGTGGACTTAAAATTTAGTCCTTGAGAATTGATCACGGTTGTGATTTTGAAAATAAAGATTTTGATTATTTTTTCTTACATAATGGATATAATAACAATTTCTATACTCTTAGAACACCTCAATAAAATGGATTTATAAAAAGTAGAACTTGGAAAATTCAAGAGATTACCCAGACTATTCTTAATGAGTATAACCTGCCTATCTATTTTTGGGCTAAAGATGTTAATACAGCTTGTTACATCATCAATAGAGTTTTTATTAGACTTGTTCATAAGAATACCCCTTACGAGCTATGGGATAATATAAAACCAAAGGTTAATTACTTCAGTTTTTTTGGTTGAAAAGTATTTATTGTTAACCCCAGGGATATTCTATAAATATTTTCATCCAAAACTAAAGACGGATTTTTTCTATGTTACTCAATCTCTAATAAAGGATATAGATTATTCAATTTGAAAACCAAATGTGTGGAATATTTAGTTCATGTCAATTTTGATGAGACTGATCAACATGAACCCAATAACTCTCTTGAATATCTTGAGGAAGATATGTTAATTCTTAACTTTAATCATAACAATAGTGAACCCTAGTGGAAGAAACTAGTATTGGAAATTTTCCATAAACCAATAATGTTGAATCTAAACCTATATAAAACCATGATGAGTCTATTCCAACCAATTATAGAGGTTTTATAACTTTCAAGACTCATCCTTTAGATGTTGTAGTAGGTGAACTAAATAGAGGGACAAAAATTAGAGCCTCTCTGAGAATCCAGGTTGTACATCAAGATTTTCTTTCACATTTTGAACCCAAAAATATTAATGACACTACCAATACTGAATTTTGGGTGATAGTGATCCATGATAAATTAAATCAGTTTGAATGAAATGTGTTAGTGAACTAGTAGAAATGACTAAGTACACTTTGACCATAAGCACTAAATGGGTGTTTAGAAATAGAGATTATGAGTTTGGAAATATATCCAGAAAAAAGGCTCGATTAGTTACACAAGTATGTAGTCTAGAAGAAGGAATATACAATGAGAAATATTTTTCACCTGTATCTAGACTTGAAGACAATTGAATTCTTCTTGATTATGAACCTCATCTTAATTTCAAACATTATCATATGAATTTCAAAATTGCATTTCTATATTGTTATATATTTTTGGATTTATTTGTTGAAAAACCCCCTATATTTACAAATCCACTTTTTTCAAATTTTGTTTTCAAAAATTATAAAGCATTATATGGTCCAAAACAAGATCCTAGAATTTGGAATGATATAATCATTTATTTTCTTATTTCAAAATGTTTACTAAAGTAATATCTAGTCAAACTATATTTATTAAAATTATTTTTAATGATTCTTTAATATTAAATTTTTTTATAGATGACATTATTTTGAGATTCTCTAAAAAATATGTATTTACTGAATTTTCAAAGATGATTCAAGATGAATTTGAAATAAGTTTAATGGGGGAACCTAAATTTTTCCTCAGATTTCATATCTTTTAAAATTAAAATGGTATTGTTTTAAATCTATGTAAATATCCTAAGGATATTTTGAAACATTTTGGTTTGGATAGTAATAAATTTATTGATACACAAATGTATACCACTTTTATGAATGGAAATTATGAAACTGGTAAACCGGTGGGTAAAAGTAATTACAGAGGTATGATTTGGAGTCTGCACAACCTTACTGCTAGCTGAACGGATATTATGTTCAGCGTATGCATGGGTGCTCATTTACAAGAAAATCCCAAAACATATCATTTTGGTGTTGCTAAAAGTATTTTAAATATCTCAAGTATACTAAAAACATATGACTATTTTATCCATGTGTAAAATCATTTGTTTTGATTAGTTATTCAGATTCAGACTTTTTTGGTTTCATGTTAGATAGAAAAAGTACCTATGGAACATGTCACATTTTGGGAAAGTCACTAGTATCATGGGGTAGTAATAAATAGAATTATGTGGCATTATCCAATGCTGAAGCAGAATATATAGTCTCTGGTAGTTGTTGTGATAAAATTATATGGATGAAACACACTTTACTAGACTATGGATATCAATTACAACATGTATCTAAAAATTGAAACAACACAAGTTCTTTTAACATCTCTAAAAATATATAAACGCATGGTAGGACAAATCAATTTGATCTAAGATATCACTTTTTGAGAGATCATTTTCATATAGGTGATAACACTCTTGAATTCTTGGCACTAGACATCAATTGGGCGATATATTCAAAATGATTTCAAATTCTGAGTGGTTAAATTTCATCAAACATGTTTTAGGTATGATAAATAGTTAGGTTAGGACACCTCACTATTAGGGAACCTCACTGTTATGACCTCACCATTAGGTTTTAACCATTGGACCTCACCGATAGGACCTTACTATTGGACCTCACCATTAGACCTCACTGTTGGACCATACTATTAGTATATCACTATTGGACCTCACTGTTAAGAGCTCACCGTTGGAACTCACCGTTATGACCTCACTATTGGACCCCACCTTTAAGACCTCGCCATTGGACCTCACCCTTGGAACCTCATTATTAGACGTTGCCATTAGACCACACTGTTAGACATCACCATTGGACCACTCTATTGTGAAGCCTCACTATTAGAACCTCATGGTTAGGACCTCACTGTTGGACCTCACTATTAGGAGCTTTGTGACATAGCATTTTTCTTCCCAAATATGAAACATTTTAATAATTTTTATTTATTTTATTCTATTTATTTCATAGATCTCATAATGATAAAAACAAAGTACAAGAAACATTTTGATCCACTTCAATCCTCTCCCGAAACTTCTTCTCCTGAATCTTTTAAAATAACCTTATGCTAAAATCATTGAACAACATCAGATCACAATGTAATGTCTTAAGAAACCAATAGTCGGTGATGACTGAGATTCATCTAACCCTATAAAACATCAAACTAGGTCTAGTAGTGGAAGAAAGGTTGTGGTGAAGAGGATCAAACCTCATTTGTTGAAGAGGGAAATCATGGTCGAAAATCAATTAATTTTGGAATGGTTGATGTAGAGCAGGTCCCTGGTGTTGAAGGCGCTCGAAGATCACGATTGGGTATAATGTTTTTTTAAATGGACCGTATTTTCTAAATCTAGTAAATTAATTTTTTGAGTTTATGATGTTTTAGCAGTCTGAGAATGATAACTGAATTATTTCTATGGTAAATGGAGTAAGTGTAAGATTATATTATATTGAAAGGGATGAATTATTTAGAGTATCACATGAAGGAATATTTGATTATTACCCTATAGTGATGCCTCCAACCAGTGAGTATTTATTTGATTAAGATTCTCTGGCCGAACTGACAGGGAATTGAATCCCTAGGAAGGTGATTGATTCTGATATTGATGGGAAAAAAAGAATTCTATTTTAATTTTTTCAACTTGTATTGTGTCTTAAGAGAGGGTACTTTACTACATTGAAGTATCAAGACCTATTTTTATTGAATCTAGAGAATCATGTACAAATGATAAATCTCTATAGGTTGTATATGGTTCAATTATAGGATATTAAAAGGTCTGGCTCCATTTCAAATGATTTATTTCATGCTAAGTTGATATCCTTAATGTTAAAAGTGAAAGGAGTTGCTATAAATAAGGATGAAATCATAGTTTTATGGGATAACTACTGCATTACAAAAATTATTATAATATTAATGAAGATAAACTGAAACCCATGGAAAAGGGAGTAGGTGGATGATAGGGATTCACTATATAAGGAATCAAATCCTCTTACAAATCCTACTAGGCCAATGAATAAATGAGATGCATGTTTAAATCCTAATGAAGTGGATCCAGTGTGCTAAGATGAAGAAGATGAGGTTGTTGTTGTACAAGAGTGAGAGAGTATTCTCTTATTGATGATAGGAGTGATCCTGATCTTCCATCAAGTCGTCATTTTAATATTATATCTGTTGGCGAGACTTTCCCACCTAAGTGATTTCCCAGAAGAGAGATTGTCCTAAGGGATAGTGACGATGTGGAAACCAGTAAATAAGAAGGATAAGAGAATTTATAATGTGACATTACTATTGGGGAGACATCAGGGGAGGAATATGAAGCTAAATTTTACCATGATGAATTTGAGATAGTTGTTGATTTATGTGAATATTAATGCCTATTTCTTAGTCTTTTGATAGGATATACAAAAGTGGTTGAGTGTGGAGAAGAAGAGGATGTTGAATCGGTTAGAGCTGGAATTTCTATGGATGTGGTTAAAGATTGTTTAGAATAAATAGAATTGGACTCTCCAATTGATGATGTTTATCAAGGATGAATTTACAATGGGAATTTAGTTGAACAAAATGATGCTCCATGTGAGGGGGAGGAACCTATTACCATAGGTGTAGTTTCTGTTTTTCATGAGATATAATATTGGTCAGAAAAACATTGATTCATTGTTTTGGGCTTAGACTATGAAGACTCTGAATATGATAAGCCTAAAATAATCCATCCAATAAATTCTGTTTTAGAGACCATTATTGTGAAACCAGTAGTTCTTATAACTTGGTATTATGGTAATAAGGATGACTTAAAGTCAGTAAAATCTGATTTGAAGAGACACATTGATGAGAGATCTATTGGGATAGAGAGAATGGTGGCTCTCAATCAATAGCGTGTAGAATCTTCCTTAGAAAAAATAATATTTACCATTCACTCTGATTTGTTACATGATGTGGCCAAATTATAAAACCAATTTAGAATAGTGGAAGAATATATTGAGTCTATAAAGCATTCGATTATGAGTTTCGACTCGTATATTGATTAAAGATATTAAGTGGAAAAAGACCTTATGTTTGTTAAGAGTGTTGTCAAATAGATGTACATTGTGTTTAAGGAATTTAAGAAGTATGTGGAGACACATGTGGGTGGTCAAGATGATGATGTAAAGAGGTTGATCAGTGGACTGAAAAAATCTTTTAAAGAGATGTTAGCATTTACTATGGCACCTATGTGTGCATTTTCTTCCTCATCAGCCTCTCCTATTGTTGATCTATAGGTTTTTAGATTAGTTGTTAGATATGTTTTGGATATGATCTTAGGTTCAAGTACCTCAAACCTTTACTTTATGACTCAGGTCAATTATACTCCCATAAAAATTCATAATCTTGTAAAATATTACTTGAGGGAGGATTCCTATGATCTGAAGTCCATCAAAGAGCATGTTGAATTCTATTACAAAAGGTTATACACTAATAATCAGATGGATGACCAATTGAAACTGTTATTGGATAACATTAGGATCGTACATATAATTCAGGATTTTAAGGATCCTGAAAGCAGTATTATAGAGTTAGCTCCGGCTTCGAAAAAGTTAATGGAGAATAAGGATGATTTCATTTCTTCTTTGTAAAGAGTTGGGTGCATCGTTATGGATTTTTTGAATCTTCTTTTTTCCTTCCTCTATGTGTATTGCACACCCATTATTGTTCCTCTAGCCTTACCTTCTTCCTGAGCTGCATTAGGCTCTACCAGTGCTTCCCCTTTGATGACTCTGGCAGAGGCCATCAAAAGCATGACACCTATGATTCCATAGAGATCTACTTATTATTGGTCTACTAATGCTACTTTAGCAGCTTCTCAAACCATTCTTACTTCTATCCCTAGGGCTGTACCTCCATCTTATAAACCTGCCTCCTCATCTCTCAAAGATAAGGCTCCCTTGGACATCATTGATGTGGATTGAATGTGGGTGTATTAGTTGATAGGGATACATGTAATCTTTTTTTATATTGTACTATTATTTCATTTGTACAAAAATATTTCATTATCTCCATTGTAGTCTTTTTTCTTATCCCAAAGGGGGAGATGTTTTAAGACTAGAGCCCTTGGATATATGGTCTGATATATTCTCAATAATAAAAATGGTTTAATTTGATGTTATTTCATCTTCTAATACAGAATATATAAATATACTAACACCTATGAATATATTAGAAAATGTTCTTAACCCTGATTCAAAATTCATAAATATAAATTTCACTAACATAATTTGTGATCATCTAAAAGGGATAGATTGTCAGACTTACCTGTTTTGATAATCCCAAATCATGTTTCATTTACATGATAATCATGTTTCATTAATATTTATAGTTTCTATTATATAATAACTATGTATTTTTAATTTCAATGCTCTCTTGATTACATTTACAGTGCAAGATTTCTCTATGTAAGAGGTTCTTGACAGATGTTACTGAGGGAAGGTTACAGCTGGAATGTTACCGATAGAGGTTATCGCTGGAAGGTTACTGCTAGAAGGTTACAACTGGAGATTTCTGATAGATTTTACCGATTTAGGATACTACTGAGGAGCCTTACCACTGAGTTATCAATGTGAGCTCACCGCTATGAGTCTACCACCCAAAGGATACTCTTGTAGACTCACCCTTAATGGTTACTGCTACAAGCCTACTGATTAATCCTACTGATGAAGGCTAACTATAAAGCATAACAATGAAGGATACTGATGAATCCTATAAATGAAGGCTAACGATGAAGAATACTGATGAATCCTACAGATTAAGGCTATCGATGAGGTATACCGATGAAGGATATTGATGAATTTAATCGATGAAGATTACCGATGAAGGATACCGATGAAGCCTATCGATGAAGGCTATAGATGAAGCCTACCGATGAAACCTACCGATGAACGCTACCGATGAATCCTACTGATGAAGGATACTGATGAAGCATACCAATGAAGATTACCATTGAGAAGGCCACCATTACCAGTCCACAAATACCCACCCTAATACTCTATACTATTTCTATTTTATAATATTATTCTAATGGTTATATTTTCTAACATTAATGATTCAGACATTAATTAATGCGGACTATAAACATATCAACAGACTGTATCTAGAGACATTATGAGGTACGAGGAAGACCACACATAGTTTTCTTATTCCAATTTTAGGAATTCTAATATAAAAATAAAATTCCATGGAATAGTAGTGGGGGAGGTATGGGATAGAAATATTATAAGATAGATCTAAAGAACAACGAGAATGATAGCACATACACTATGAATCCAAGAGCATCATGAACATCATTTAGGAGAATAAATTCTAGAATATCTTATGTGCTTCAAAAAATAACATTCAAACCATGTAGTAGAACACCTCAGTACTTGGAACCTAAAACATGGAGTTACGACACTCTATTTTGGAGACATCCTCCATAGAAGACTCAAACGGCAATTTCAGCACTCCATGGAGTCAAGAGTTTTACTAAAAACACAGAGATCCTTAAAAACTCAATATTTATAAAATTATCTCTATTTTGTTTCTTATCAAACATTTCTGAAAAGTGTGTGTTTGTCTATTACACACACTATCTCATATTCTATAATTGGATTATATTGAAAATAATCACCTAAACATTACATACACATTATTTCCCATGTGTAACTATATAAGATGTTTTTCATGGAATGGTTGTGTGTTTTTTCCATGAAGAAGTGTAGTTGAGGGTGTGAGACCAGGACAATTTTTTAAAACTATTGATATGCCCAATATAGGTTTTCTATGATGTTTATTGTTAATATAAACTCATTGATGGTAGGTGATCACCAAGTAGAGAGGATTAGGAATCATCTTGAGACTGAACCTCTTGTTTAACTATGTTGTGCACCTTCTTTTGTAATACTCTATTTTTCTATTTTCTAGTTCTTATAACATCAAATTAGAAAACTGATAACATTAACTCTGACAGTTAATTTTGGTTGTTGTGTATATGTGTTTAATTCAATAAACCTGTTTCAAATGTTGGATAAGTGTTTTCAGTAATTCAACCGAGGACTAATCAACCATTAAAAAACATGTTAACCAATTAAAATTTTATATCTCTACTACCTTAATTAAAATGGCTGTTATCAAATTGAGGATTTTGTAATTATTTTATTTATATAAATTTTATATAGGGACTCAATTCTCCCCCTCATGAGTTTCCACACTGACCGATAATTGTATTTATCTTAAAAATGATATCTTTAACTATTTTCCCTAAAATAATTTTTTTGAAAAAATAAAAACAATAATCAAATTCTCATTTTCACATGAAGAATCCCCAAATGGAAGTAATTTTATTATATTCATCTCAAATAAGTGATAAAACATAGGTTTATATATAATTTCTTTAATTGGAATATTTTTATATAAAAAATAAATTATATCCAGATATGCCAAAAAATGTATTGTAAAATAAATATATGATTTATAAAATTATGCAGTCACATATAAATTATATATCTGTTCAGTAAAACGGGTTTTAATGAATTTCTAATTCATACATATATATAAATAATCTCACAAAATTCATTTTAATTATAAAAATAGTATTTTTCACTCTTCACATAAAATAAATCTCTTTAAAAAATCCAAAATAGTTTTCTTAACATAATATTGAAAATATAAATAATAAATTGTAGTTTACATTTTGGAATTAAATTCCATTAATTTTATTATTTTAATTTTAAATTAAAATTGAAAAGTATAATGAGATACTATTTTAATTTTAAATTAAAATTGAAAAGTATAACGAGATGTTATTTTTATATGGAAATAAAATTTATTTAAAAATACAATGGGTTTTTATGCTTAATATTTATAAAACACTAATAATTATAGAATAAATACATAAATATTATATTTTATTAACATCAACATTTCAAAATAACATACATTTCATTATTTAATATAAATTACAATTTATAAAAATATATATTCATAAATTAAATAATGATTTAATTGTATTTTGATAAGATAATATTTATGTATATATTAATATATTTCATAATATTGTTCTCCATTTTAATATATACTAATTAAGTGAATATAATTTAATCATCTAAACATATAATGATTTTTTTATTATTGGCGTCATATTTTAAGAAATGTATGAAACTTATTTTACTTAATTAGAGGAAAACATAAATTAAAATATCTAGATGTTAAATTATTTCTCCACAAAAAAATTTATCTTCACCCTTTTTAAACTCATATAATGGGATTAATTTATATAGTTAAATTCTAATTAACCATACAATAGTAGTTTATCACACTTTTATTTTGGATACGATTTGATATTTTCCAATACACAATTTGATATGATCACATTTTAAAGATATCTAATCTATTCTTAATATAATATTTGAATGTGGGAATGAAAAAAATAAAAAAATTTGTAACAATACTCAATCGTTGGATAAATTTAAAATACCCTATTTGTAATAATTATAGCATCAACTGGTTTTTTATTTACATCTAACTTCCTAGTATGTGAAATCTTTCAAGTCCTGAAAAATTGACAACCCTAGTGTGAAAACCCACTACCCAACTCAAAAACATTTGTAGTATAGGTTTTTCCTTATTTACATAATATATGATTTTTTTTGTGTCAATCGTTCACTTTAACAATTTGATTGGTGAATGTGGTTATATATTTCCTAAATTCCTCACATCTAAAACATCGAATTGTTAGTGGATCCTTTGGAAAAAAATTACCATCCTTCATTGTATCCTAATATTTACCTAGAAATATTTTTTATGATAACCTCATTTATGAAAATTAAATGGTCTTTTAGTCCCATTTATTTATTCCCTTGGTACGTCATCCCATATTTTATATATATATATGACATTGAATATTCATTCGCTCAAAATATTTATTACTCGAGTTCCCATGAGACTTTTTCCCACTCTACTTTGTTGGGTTTATGATTTAAACTATCCGCACATAGTTAATCATATTTTAAAAAATTAGTTTATAATAATCTCTATATTTCTTATTATATATCCCACTCTTAAGGATCTATCACTTAGAAAATTACTACATTTTCCCTCATACAAATTATTAACTCAGATCCTTCTAGGTCCTACCATTACGAAAACCATAATATCATTACTATAGTGAAATATAATTCTAAACATAAGTATCCTAAATAAACAAATAGAAAATTAATGTGAAGATGTATAACATTATAATACCATCTTGTTATCATATTATTCATATTGATCATGTTATATCGCAATTTTTTTAAACTATATCATTCAAAATTCAACCCATATAATTATTATATCTACTAATATTATCCATGGTTCAATGAATATCAAAAACGATTAATCTTATTTTACTTTTATATGGGTTTTATTATACATCAAAACCTAATCCATAATTGTAACTAGGAATGCAATATATCATACTAGTTTATAAAGGGAGACTAATTATCCAAATCATTTCACATATGAGTTTTTAGCCTAGTGTGATGACTTAGAACAACTCATCATGAATTACTGTGATTGTCATATCAATACTCATCCATCCTTTTAATGTGATTACCCTTCGGTGAATTTTTTCTATTGTCACACCCAATGTAAAATATCTAGAAGATTATGTTACTTATATAATATCCACACACGCTATGAATTACAAAAAATTAAGGATATTATCCTATACTTAGCCTTCTAGATAGGGTTTACAATAAAGTTCTCAAGCACTAATTCTAAAAACAAATATTCAATAATAAATAAAAATAAGTATACATTTCGTAATATGAAATCTATAGATACCCAATCCATAGACATAATTTTTTCATAATTTTTTATATATATTTCCATATAATAAAATCCAGGGATTTGGAGGAGTTTTATATTTGAAAAATTAGATACATTAATATTTCATCATAAATGTAAAAACATCATATCGATTAAAAACTCTATATAATTATTTTAACTATAATATATTACATCAATCTTCAAGGGATGCCTTGATAAAATTATAAAAGTAAAATGGTGATCTCAATAACTTTGTAATTGGATAAATGTGTTAATAATGTATAAAATGAGAGTGAGGGCTCATAACATGATATCATAAAGAGAATGACCATAATAAATAAAACATAAAATAAATAAACTAAATAGTTGGATCATAGAATCATGTAATGTGTATAAATAATATAATACATGAAATCATAAACATGAGTCAAGGGTCATTCTAAGACCATCATCATAAAGATGGAAAAGACCAAAGGTTGATTAGGTTCACTCCATATTCCCTTAAATAGAATCTCATTATAGAACATTAATTACCAGATTAATTTAATACACATATAATTGATGGCATATAACACTAAGAGATTTTAAAAAAAACACTATGTTAGATAGCATATAAAATATACAACACCAATTTGAAAAGAACAGAAGAAAAAGTATTAGGATTATTATATCATAGCCAGTCAATTGCTGCTTACGATTAGTACTAACAAAAATATGATATATATATATATATTTGTGAAATTATAAATAAAAATATATATATATATATTATTTTCAAATAATAACTCAACATTTAGTATGATTAATTTATATTAATTTAATATTTTTCAAAATTTCCAAGAGTGAATGTACACTAAATTATAAAAAGGAACCACTTATTTAACTTTTTAGATCATTTTTATAAACATTTCATGACTAAACCCTAACCATTACAATTATAAAATTAGTTATCCATGTTCTATAGGTTATTTTGATTCCAAAATACGAAAAATATGTCCCTTAAAAAGAGATATACAGGAAGTATATCGAAGAAGAGGTAATAAATTTTACCAACTGGTTGAAGCCTATTACATCATCTACTTACTCATAGTGTTTTTATACCATAATAATAATAATTTAAAAACCATAAATATACTAATAAGTTATTATTATTATGTTATAACCGTATTCCATTGATTTTCAATCTTACTAAAAGTGAAAACATCACTCATGTGTACGTAAAACATACCAACTCCACATTACGGTATATTATGTTTTCCACCCCATTCTACATGGATGATAATAATTATGGAAATAATAAAAAGATATGATATTTTTGAAATAAATTTTCTTCTTTAATTATAATATCATATATATGTATACATCTTCTTTTATTACACTCTGTTATAAAATGATTATCACACTAATGGGTATGTGTTGACTACCAAATCCATAAAGCGATTTGATCCATTTTTCATATAATAATTACATGGGAGGTAATAAAGATACATTTAATGAATATATGTGAAATATATTTTATAAAAATAATTTTTGATGTATTAATTATTATTTACCATTTTTTTATCCATTGATATGTGGAAATAATGTTCATGCGTATATAAGGCCTACAATCTCTAGGAAATATATAGTTCATTATTCTATATCTATCTTATATGGATTACAATAAATAGATATATAATGAATATATATGATATTTATATTAAAATTTATATTATTTATATAATTTAACCATAATAATTTATTAAATTATGAGACTAAAAAACTAAAACATACATTAAAAAAGTAATTTTTTTTACCGAATAGTGGTTTCAACAATGAAATGTTAACAAACCTGTGATAGAATGATTATAAATAAATAATATATATTATTAGATATATTATTTTTTTTTAAAAAATTGTAATAGATATATATTTAATATACATGATATTCGAACACACGTGATGGAAATAGGGCTTGGGGAAAGGGTTTTCCCATCTCTCTTTTACTTCTATGAGACACATATCATATTCAACACAATGTCCTTTTAGGTGGTGTATATAATACTAAATTGATATGTCATATTTCTAATATAATTATATTCATGGTATATAAATTTTTATTTTATGTTGTCACTTTCATGAATTTTGTAAATCAAAAGTTACCAAACTGGCAATGGTTTATTTGACAATCTCATCGTTATATGGGAATGATTATGCTTAAGTTTAACATAGGCATACAGTTTTATATTTCTATCCTAAAACCAATATATTTTTTTAAGGTATTTTCTTATCTAATTATCATGTAATTTTACCATTTTCCACTCTATCATACTTAATTATTTTTAGAAAAATATTTTTAAGGAATATTTTATTTATTTTCCTCTTCATTTGAACACCCATTTTCTTTTTATATCAATGTTTTACAAATATCGTTTGAAGAAGGTTTATAATATAATTGAATTATTTTTTAAATTCATTTTTATACATGTTTTAATTTTTATAACATTTATAAATTGAATCTTTCTGTAATTTTCCAAATTAGATACTTTTAGAACTTTTTACAAATGTATGAAATGAATATTTAGTTTTAATCTTATATGAAAAAATTGAATTTCACACTCTCATTAAAACTATTTTTTAGAATCATACATTAAAATTTTCCATTAAAATTTCAAATAAATTTTCTTCTTAAATGTTTGTAAAATAAATTAGATTTTAAATATTTTATTTGAATGTAAAAAAGTAATTTTTCTCAATAAAATTTCTAGTGATATTTTAAATATATTTTCAAATAGTTCAACATATTTTGTTGAGTATTATGTAGAGAATATATTATATTGATGGTATATGATCATATTAATTTATTAAGGAATTTTTAATCATTTCATAGTATAGTTTTCATTATTACTTTTTATGTTGATTATGATTCACTCCATTCATAATAGGAATAAATTGGACTTAGCAAGTAATGTGTAGGTCCTGTTATAGCCTCTTGATGCGTATATATGTCTCATAAGAGAGAAAATAATGGATTTTTTTGGCCGATATGTTACTCATCTATGTAAGATGTATTGGAATATTTCCATGAATATAGGTTTATTTTTTCAATAACTAATAATTCGCTCATTATAATATTATTTATTTATATTGATGAGATAATTTGATTAGTTATAATATCTATGGATAATATTTATGCCCATTTGATAATTTATATGGTATTATTTGATCATATTTTATTCCATCAATATTTTTACTCATTTTAAAGTGACTGATTAAATAACATAAATTTTAGTTATTTACTTTTACATACTAATTATGATGTATTTATTAATAATTTATTCCACTATAAATAAGTCCATAATGAGAATTAGTGCTTATCCCTTTCATAATGTTCCAATGGATAGGATTCTTGGAAGTGTGTTGTGATTGAATTAAAAAGATCTGATAATGGGAATAATGGTTTAATCAAAGAAGATACAATGTTTTATTTTATGTTTTCAATTTTAATTTTATAATAACGTATGTATCTAATTTAACAGGTCTATTAAATCATTCATTCCTTTTGGATATATTTCATTGTATATAATTCTTTTATAATAAAGTAACCACCGACTATAGAAAACTAGGGATGAAGTTTTTACAGTTTTTATCAAAGAAAGTTTAGTATAAAACTTGATAATGGGAATTTGAAAACATATATTTTTGAATGTAAACCTATGATAGACTTCAATAAATGTTCCTTAAGAAAACATTCTTAAGATTATGTGATTATATATATAGGAATTTTTTAATTTATGTTAACTGTTTCTCTAATATTAAAATTCTAAATTATTATATATAATATTAAGGTCTAATATAGAGGATTTCATTGTTAATAAATGGTGCTTGTTGGATGGAATGGAACTCGCATCAAACCATGTAACCCGTGTATGTATTTCCCTCCTTGGAAATATAGTGATGCTAGAGATAGAGCTAGAACTACAGTTGTATCTAGAACTAAACAAAATATAACTATTTTGGGGTAGCTAATGTAGGAAATAATTAATATCTTGGCTCATATATTCTAGTCTACTTATCCAAAAAATAATTTAATAATTATAGACCATTTCAGGACTGAATAACCCCCATCATCTAATAGGACTACCAATACATTTAATGTATTGAAATGAAAAATTCATTAGAGAAGATATTTCTTGCTTTGGGAAATAATTAAAGGGATAATGTTTTCATGGAAGTTTATTATTTCCCATGTGATATAGAGAAATAATGTTCATTGATTCATAAAACGTTGAAAAAATAGGGTATATCGATCATGAAATGAAATGTTTTTAAGGTAAACATATTGGAAAAACATTTTCCTCACGAGTAATGTTTAGATATATAGACATAATTCTTACGTATATGGTAAAAATGATGAAAATGTTTCTATGTATAAAAAAAATTATAATTAAGAAAAAAATTATTTAGACTGTAAGGATAATATAAATAGTATTATTTTTTATTTATAATATGGGGTAGATCTTATCCTTTAAATTGAACTAGTCTCAAAAACATTCTCATTTTATGTGGATATAATATAATTTTATATCATGAAAGAGAATTATTTCTCTATATGTTATGGGATTGAAGGAAATAAGGATAATAACATTACAAAAGAGGTAAAATAGGTAAGGGTAATATGGGAAATAATAATTTTTCATCATTTTATTGTTGTTAAAAGAAACACATTTGTATATAATTGAAGAGATTGTGAGTTTTCTCTTAGTGAATAGAAAAATGTCATCATGAATGTGATTCAAATGGTAATTAAGAAGCATCTAATGTTTAGTGATTAAATTGAAATTATAAGGGGAATGATAAAAACAAATTCCTTATGTGTTAAGGTAATATATCTTATAATAATTGGGATCAAGGGAAATATTATGAAATTAACACATCCAAAGTGGAATCATTATATATCTTATTTATTTAGATTCTACAATTATGTTGTAAAATTATTTTATCGATGAGATTATTGTTATAAGAATAATAAAATGAATAAGGATTACACTATAAAAATATTTCATAGTTTATTTCAAGTATTATTTTTAATAGTACTAATAACCAAAAATTGTTATATAGTTATTAGGTCGATTTTTAAGAGAATACATGAATAAAGGAATGATAACACTTAATTTGTCTAGATGCTGAGGTAATAATGACTAGTTGGGGTAAAGAGAGTATTGGTATTGATGGAGTAAATGGTATTTTATTAGAGTCAAGAAAATGATTAGTAATTTTATGATAATTTAATTCAAAGATTATATTTTAATTTTTTTATTTTAAAATTTGTTTAGACATATATTGGGGTATCATTAAGGATAGGAACTTATAAAATGGATTAAGTTAAACATCAAATAATTTTTTTGTGGTTAAAGTATAATTTATCGTATTGGAAAACCTATGATAATCATATTTGTTATGTTAAATATTTATAGGCTTATGGAATGATTTTTTCATATCACGATCCCTTGAACGTTCTTTAACAATAGAAATGCTTCTTTTATAACAATTTTATGGCATTATTAATGAAGTGAAAATATGTTGAAGACTAACTATAAGATTTTATTATTATTATCACATGAAAATAAATCATTTTAGTTAATTTTCAATGTTTCTTTATCTAGATAGTAAAATGGAACAACAACATTTGTAAAAGGACATTGAAATTAAAATGTTATCTATTTACTTTTCATAATAGGAATTAAATGTTATTATAAACAATCAATGATTTATAATATTTTATTGTTCAAATTATCAAGTACAAGTTACTTATTACTTTATATTAAACAATGGGAAATAGTATAATATTATATTTCCATATATTCATATCCACAAATTGTTTCCTATTGGGAAACCTAATTTTGTAGTGACCATCTTACTTCCCTATCCCTCTTTTTAAGAAGCTGTTTTATTAACCCTTTTTATCTTGTGGGTTTTCCAAAAATGAATTTCTAAATTTAAACCAATTTAGATATAAATAATATTCAAATTTAAAGGTTGTAATTTTTTGAATTTATTATAAGGTAATACCCTTATATTTTAAAATTAAACTTTGTTTGATAGTGTATACAAAATAAAACACTGGTCTTAAACGAACCACAAGATACTATTATGATTATGATAATATATCCACTAAATTTACAAGTAATAATTTTATTAAATTAATTATGTAATATATATTAGGTACCTAATAAATACAAATTCATTGATTTATTCCTAGTAAATAAGTACACAATTTTCCATAATGTTATTTTGTGCTTCAGAAATATGGTTTCATCAAAAATGATTTTACCAACTTTTATGTGAAAATTATAAATTTAATATCTATAAATTATATAAATTATATTTATTCAATATAATATCATTTGTTACTTCATTTTATAGAAATTATCTTATGTTTAGTTTTTTATATTCTTAGGAAAATATTGATTATTCTGTAAATAGTTAAAAATTCTAATACGTGTAAAACCATCAATATTCTCTAAAAGTATCATTATTTTATGATATAATACCTAGATTAACATAATTAATAATTAATTATATATAATATATTTAAATTCATTGGAATAATCATTATACCTAATTTTTATATCAGAAATGTTTTAGTTATAATAACATATTTTTTGAAAACATATTTTCTATTATTTTTATGCATTTGTATGAAATGAAATTCCTCCCAATTATAGAAATTGAGTCTTGATTATTTTTATTTATATTGAATTAGTGGGTCTAAGTTTTATAATTAGGTCCTATTATTTTCTAATATTATCAATAGTAAAGTGAGTAATTTTTTACCAAGACAAAAGGTAAATCTGGTAAATAATGTTAAAAATAAAAAAAGGACAAAAAAATAAACCTAAACCTTGAATAAATATTATAATAGGATTATATATCTTAAATAAAAATACAATTATACAATATATGGACATGTTTCTATTTCAATTTGATTATGACCTTTACAACAATATATATAATGATAAGTAAGAAACCAGACACTCTCGTTTTTTATAACTATTAGATTTTTAACACTGGGTTACATTGGGGATGTGTTAGGTTGTAAATAATATTTTTAAATATAATTTATTCATGTTAATAATGGAATTTTATATTTAATTTTTAGTTATTATATAATTACCTTAAATTATTACAAAATGTTCATACATTAATAATATAGTTAATTGAAAAATGAAATAAATTTTATTTAAAACTTTAAAATTACTATAATTTGATAATAAATTGTGTGAGTGACTATTTTTCTGATACAAATTATATTTTAAGGATTTAATAACATATTTAAAAAAATTTAAATCTTTTTCTTAATTTTATAAATGTCAAGGTAGATGAATACTCCTTAGATATACATTATTGATATTTTATAAAAATAAAATTTTATTAAAATATATTAAATCCAGAAAATACATATATTATTAAAATTGGTTATGATATTGTTTAAAATATCATAAATTGACTATTTATGGGCTATGTTTTCAATTATGGTAATTATTTTGAGCCACAGAAAGTAAAAACTATTGTTTTCATAGTATGTGTAAAAAGTGTCGGGAGGGGGTTAAAAAATAGATAAGGGTAAAAATGTTATCTGAAAATTTAAAACATTTGTGGGATAATATTATTAAAACATTGAATAAAATATTAATCTATATATATAATTTTTTATCAAATTAATAAAAATTATTAACTTATATAAATTTAATATTATATGTAATTTCAAGAGTGCTCCTCCCCAAAATTAAAAAAGGTCACCCCTTCCATCTTTTCTCCACACCACATTGAGAAATATGGATCAACAAAAACCAATCCATTACTCTTCATTAATTAATTATTCATGTTTTTATAGGTCTTCTAATTCCAAAATACCTACAATTTTCCTTTAAGAGGTGATATAAATGATGTTTGTCGATGAAAAGGTACTCGTCTTTACTGATGCATTCAAGTATATGCCATTTTATACTTCCTATTAAAGGGTTTTTATGGTTGTGAAATAATAAATCTGGTATAATTAATATTATTATATATTATTATGATTATTTTAAAACTATATTCCATATCATTTCATCCTATAGAAGTAACTGCATCACTATTTTGTTTGTATGACATACCATCTCCATGTAGCGGTGTAATTATTTTCTCATAACTATTTTACATAGACGGTTATAATGATGGAGAAGATGAAAATATTTTTTATTTATGAAATAAATATTATTATGGGATTAAAATATCATATCTTTTTTCTTACCTTTAAATCTTTAGTGAAATGATATCATCAATATTCATATGTGTGGAGGAGAACCGCCACGAAGCAATGTCACCCATTTTTTACTTACTCAATACTTGAATGGTAATAAAGATATATATATATATAATTTATATGTTTTAATAATTATTCTGGAAATATGTACCATTATATTTCATTTTTTCATTCCATCGGATGAAAAGTGAAAATCGTGTTCCAGTATACGTATGTCCAACTGACCCCATGAGCGATATAGTTCATTTTTATATACTTATATATAATGGATTACTATGAATAAATATATAATGAAAATAAATTATATTAATATCATATTTGAAATTATTTATATGATGATACATTTTTTAAAATAAAATAATAAAGACTGCCAAACCAAAACATACAAGAAAAGTAATGCAATTATTATCCAAAATAGTGACATTAACAAGGATTTGTTGATAAACTGGTGATAAAAAATTATAATAAAGTTATAAATTTTAATATATATTATTATTTTTATTAATTATATTTTTAATTATTCTATATTTATTAATCTTTTTAAACACATATGGTTGAAATCAGACCTGGGGTAAGGTTTTGGTCACATCACTTTTACATAAGTGAGTTATATGACATATTGACCACTTATTTATTTTGTGTGGTTTATATATTGGCCATTTATATTTTATATCTTGAATCTATATATATTAATTTAATTTAATGTTTCATTTGATGTTATTTCTCTAATGGTGGTTATGCGTGAAATATTACCTAGTGTGAATGGTCTATTTCATCATCACATCATCATTGGATGTTGTTTATATTCGAGTCTCCCATAGGGAAATTGAATGATATTTCTATAAGAAACCCAATATATTTTCTTCTCCATTGTATATTCACAAAAATTTCATTTAATGTTATGATTTCCTCTATTTGGAACTTATAACGATTGAGAAAAATATATTTATTGAAATTGGAATTTATTTCCCTCTTTGGTAAAAAAACCATTTTATACCATATCCATATAATTTAAAAATGTTTTTAGTAAAGTTTATAATAACATGAAATTACCATTTAATGTGAGTTTTACATTTTTTAAAATTTACATAATGGATTAATATTATTCTTCATTCCAATATACAAACAAGGCAAATTTCCACCTTTATGTAAACCTTTTAAATGATTGATTTAATTTCATTATATGACACGAATAAAAATTCACATTTGTATGACCAATCGTTTATTTGTGGTATCCTTTACATGTTTCCAGATTCTTTTAAACGAAAATTATTAACAAAATATTTAAAAAATTATATTTTCAATAAGTGATTTTACTGTCAATGGGTATTTTTTTGATTATATATTCCTGTGATATTTTCAAGGTATTTTAATTTTTTAGAATATCATTTGGTAAGTATTATTCTGAGAGTTTAATCTAATAATAATTCCCACAATATTTCACTAAATGGATTTTGATCAGTTTGATTGGCGGTGTACCATTTTGACATCATTTTATATATTATTTTAGATAATATATGATTTTATTTATTTATTTGAGAGAGTATTTACATTTCATATCATAGTATTTGATTAGAATCTTGGTTTTAATTAAGTTTCACCCCTTTCATAAAAATAATTAATTGGACTTACTATCTTATGGGAGGGGCTCATTATTTCACCTGGATGAATTGGTAGGTATCATTACATAATATTTCTTATCATTTTTCCCATGGACCATAGTTATATATATAATTTCCTAGAATGAGGCCTTGAGGTATGTTTATGATGTATTTTATTTTTCATTCCTTTTTAATGATATTAGTTATTGACATTCATTTGATTTAATGATTAGTTATAGTATCCATGGATAATTTTCAAGCACATGTGACAATTTAAAGAGAATTATTTTATCATTATTTGTTACAACTATATTATTCATCGTGTTTAAGTTATAAGATATATGGAATATGATTTTGGTTATTTACCTTTCCATATTGACTATATATATTAACCATTATTGATTCTATTATATGAATACCCTTTCCAAATAATTAGATCTCATCCCTTTTTTAAGTTTCCTTTACATTGGATTCTTGGATGTGTATTATGATTTATGTTTAGAGAGATGATAAATGAATAATGGTTCACTGAAAAGAAATATTATTTTTTAATTTATTTTTACAAATGTAATGTGAGAATAAAGTATGTATCTAGCTTACTAGGATGTATATACTATTCAATCCATCAGAGTTCATTTCCTCTTATCTTATTCCAATGAAATAATATCCACCAATTATATGCTACTAGGGTTTGGGACATTATAGGGTAAACTAGTCACATATTTTATTCTTCTTAGGCTAACCATCAATGGACCATGTAGTGTAAAATGTCCCATAGTGGATTAATATTTCTTCATAATCCCATAAAAAACATCTCCTGGAATATAATTATTTTCCCAATTTTGGGGGTTCTATATAATTTATTTTTAACCTATCACAAAATTAAAATCATACAAATGTGTTTCATTCATTGAAAAAATCCAATAATTAAAACTTATGCATGATCAACCCAGTGAGCACGAAGTGAGTGTCATAATTTTTGATTCAATGAATACTTGAGGGATAAAAAATATAGATTCCATTGAAAATTATTAAATAAATTTAATTTGAAAATATTAAATAAAAAAGTAAAATAACACTTTTTCATAAAATACTAGTGTATAAAATTCATGATAAGGTTTCATAAAAAAAAAATTAAAATTTAGTACATGGGAGATTAATTATGAAATAATTAAATGATCATTTTAATGAAATAATTGGATTATTGTTTTATATAAAAGAATAATTGAACTAAGATGGTCATCTATATAAAAATATATATATTTTAAGATATTCACCATTTAAAAACATATTATGGGGTTGATTCTTGGCATGAGATGAGGAATAATAAATTTCCCTTAAATCAATAATACTTAAAAATGAAAATTTCCTAGGGAAATACATATAGGTATAACCATAAAAAGAATGATAATATCAAACCATTTATTTTTTGAGGGTGTTACAAAAACCAAGTTGTCCTAGACCGATTAATTGAAAAAATAATATGGTTCAAAATTCATGAGGAATGAATTTATTAAAATATCTAAAATAAAGATGATAAAAAATTGAATTATGTTCTTCCAACCAAGTGATGTCCATGCCAATTACTTTTTGGAAATCTGATCTTCCACATAATTCACCATAAGGAAAAAATGTTTGATGATGTAACTGGTTCAATAGAAAGTTTCCTTGTATTTAATCCATCAAGTAGTGAAACACAAAGAGAGATTCATCGTAATATTTCTAATGGCATGAAAAATTATGGTGGAATCACCTTCAATCTATAATGTGGTACAATGATTCCATCTCACAAAGTATACCATGTTCAAGAATCCAAGAATTTAATCCTAAATAGAGGATGTCTATCAACATGTGCCATAGAATCATCCATGAACATTCCCATTATGATCATGAAAAACAACACCATGTCCCAAGGGGCATGTGTTACCTTTTGGAAGCACTATACCATTTTAATTTTCACTAAATAATTTGAGGAGGATTCCAAAATTCATAAATTATTACATATAATGGTTTGAAGTTGAGATCAATTCTATGTTACTTAGAATAATTAAATCATTAATATTATATTGAAAATAATAATTTGGGAGTGAATTGCTCTCCATAAATTAGACAATGTCATTCATAAGGGATGATTGGAGAATTAAGGGGATTATTTATATGACCTAACCCAATGGGGCCCACATGGACTATGATAACCCAAGTGAGACTACCACAAAATATCCTACAATAATCTTGTAGCTAGTCACCAGTTTTGAGTTGGTATATCAAATACTTGGGAGGCCCTATCATATGGTACACTTACACACTCACACACATCTATCTTCTTGACAAAATATATAGATAATAATAAAACTAAATCCAAATTCACGTATACATATATATCCCCCAATAAAAGTATTGAAAATGTATGAGAAAAAATAAATAAAAAAATAAAAGCATTTGCAAAACCAAATAACTATCTATGCTATAAAGTAGGATGTGACTGCCATCAAATGCAACAACCATTACACATGTTGGTCTATCGTTCTCATTATGCTCCAACCGCTCTTGGTCCTCCATGTACATCCTATAGAGGAATATAATTTTCATAAGACACAACATGTTTATGGAGAATCCCTATAGGGGTGATTATTTCATTACCATGTAGGAACTTCAAATACCAAAAATAAAAGTGATAAATTGAATGGTAACATTCCACTCAAATCATTTAGAGAAGTTACTAAAAACCAAGTGAGATAGAATAGTAACATCCATCTATATAGATCAACTACACATAAATAGTCATCTCATCACCACAGGGTATGTCAATCAAAATATACGACATATCTGTAAGGACTCCCAGAAAAAATAGATGTACTCATAATAGACTCAAAGTCTCATAAAAGAACCAAACATATAGCTAGGCATAATATTATACTCAATTATAAATGTAATATCTCATCTATTAAATAATAATGAAAGGATCTCTCCAATCAATAATGAACTCATTTGAGATATCTCACTCAATGGGTATCACTATATGGATGGAACAACCCTTATACCATCTATTTCATTCATCCGATAGAACATTCTTATTAGGTTTTGAAAAGATCATCCAAGATTCCATAATATCATGATACTCGTATAGTGGATCACACCCATGTATAATTGGTCATACCAAAAACCCAACTATACATATAATTTCTCATCACAAAGAAAGAGGATCACATATAGGATCATCAAGGGACACCATAAACCTAATATAAAACTCTGAAGAACATGAATCTTGGATAGGGGACCCCACCCAAGATGGTTTGGGGACACATAAAACCTAATATGAGGCACATGATTATAATACATACATAGGTTGTCAAATTTACAATAATTGGGGGACACATCAAACCCCATTTAGAAAAAACCCATCAAGTTGGGGATCAACCCTAGTGTACGCTGGTCACACTGAAACCTCAAACCCCAAATAGAGAATATGTTATTCTTGTGTAACATGCCCTAGGATTCCCAAAGGTATCAAAAAAAAACAATCTAAAGAATACCTTGTAGGAGAATATATTCCTATTCATAGGATACAATGTCATACAATACCCTCAAAGTAACAGACCAACGGAATGTACCCAACATACACTGATACCCACATCACTAACACTATTTTCCTACTAATATTGTGTTTTATCACATATTTATTTACGATATAAAGTCCACTACCACATTATATAAGGAAAATCACTAATTATAGGCTACTTTTGGTACTCCATCTGATTTATAAAGATGATGATGTGTGAGTGATAAAACTCTTAGGGGAGTATACAGAATATCCTCTAGTAGAACACGACATGTATCTCATGGTCATACCCTATCCTTGTACCCTTGTAATATTCAATATGAAATAACGTATATGGTGTGTATATATGGTTATATAGTGTGTAACCTTGATTGATCACATGGGAGATTCCTCGCCCACACATAGCCTAGCTGGCCATGTCCCCATACCTAGTGTGTACACTCTGTACATGATGTGTACCACTTTTCCATGCTAAATCCAATTTCCTTGGTTGATCCCCTGTATAGAATCTCATTCCCATATATAATGACCCATTCCCATTTACATGTTTATGTATTATGGCCTATGTACACCTATGTTTTGGTTGTGTACTTTCACACGTTCATGAACCCAATTTTGGCATGCTGACCATTTCATCATCCACAAGTCCTTGTCCTATCAAATGGTGTGTAACCCTGTAACTTGTTTTTAGAAACTAAATGGAACCATCCACAAATGGGAAGAATGCATGGCATTTTCTCCAGCACTACATGTCATGTGATGAGGTTTTTTGAACCATAAATGACCTCAATCCTCCAGTAACCTCATATATTCACTAAGAATGTATAGATTGACACCAGATGTTCTATATAATAATTAATAAAGGTTTAAACCCTTGAAAATATCATAAATGGGGTTTATGATTTAAATATCCTAAATATACCATCATTGTGTGAAACTCTAATTCTAATGGTCCAATACGAGCTATAAAACAGTTATACCTCGATCCAGTGCAGATCACCATCATGGAAGATTCCAAATATACCCTCTGCCATCCCATTGTTTTACCACTATACATGGTTAGTAGAACTCTCCCTTTTTTCCTCATGTGTAAACCCAAAAAAAGTTGAAAATTACAATTAGTAAAATAATCATTTAATTAATAATACTGTATCAATTTACACGCCATGAATGATTTCCCCAACTAGAAGCCCAAATAAAAAACCCATTATGTCATTCATAGGGTAAAACATGAATTTTAGAATCAACCATTGTTCCATATTTCTACAATGAGTCCTTATTTGGGATTTAAACAATATTTCCAGAAAAGGTTTCCATGTTTAATATAAAATATTTAATATTTTTAATATCCCCACACTGATGATCCCCAGGATCTGGAACTACCCTAAACAATATAACCTAACTATTGAAATATTCATAGATATATTAAAAAGTCATACACATAAAAAATAAATTTTCTACAATATCACTAAATTCATGTACTTTTTTCAAAAACAATAAAAACCTAATCAATTGGGGGACACTGGTCCCTCAACTCGATTTCCCACACCAAAGTCATCTCTAGAAGATTTCTATGCTGTTTTAAAACCCTCATTAGGAGGAAAAAAATTTCAAAGAAGGTTATTATCTATAAATATCTCAAACATCCCCAAGTCTCTAAAAAATGTGACTCTACACCAAATTCCCTTCTCATGTGGGTTGACATTTTGCAATGATTTATGCATATGTATCCTCAGCTCTGACACATGGAAAACACCTTTTACAATGTATAACAATTTTCACATAGTCTAGTTGTGAACTAACTCTCTAAACAATGTAGTAAAGGGTGGAAGTATTTATGAACCATAATAATTTTATATCATCCTAGAAAAAACCCCACTCATCATCTGAACCTAGATGAACTACACCGACTACATCAATCACTAGAACCTACTATAATACTTAAGAAAAAATCTCCCTCAAGAGCCGTCTAGAATAACGGTGACCTATTGGGGATCCCCAACATGTCCTAAATGGTTATACACTATTGTTGGATTGGAAACTGTTTTGATATGAATCCCCAACCAAGGGTTGTGGATTTTCCTTGTTATGGCCCCAAGGCAACATAAAGACAAGAATCATGTTCTAAAGAAACTGAATAGTCTACTTTTAGTGGCCATGAATCAAGGATAAAATACTAATCTAAACCACAAATGATCTCCTAAAGCATAATTCATGATGAAGCGTAACAATATCAATAGATTTATATACTTTTAGATGGTAAAAAAATTTTATTCACAAGGTGATATGGTTTATGATCACATTGAAAGTATCATGAATTATCATTGATTGAGGAAGCCCTGTAATGAAAACCACAAATTCATCACCCCACTTTCACAAAAATCAAGGTAACACAGTCTCAATCTATAGATTGGTTATTATTTAAGATCTATCTCAGCAATAAGGAACCACATCCATGGCTATAAAACAAAATGGAAAAAGATCTCAGCAAAAACAACCTCCCATTGATGTACTAGTAATGGGAAAACATCCTCAACACCTCATATAATAGTGTGATTGGTATCATAGATTGTCCTTGGAAGGATGATTTATTCTCCTACATCATAAAATCTATCATGAAATTTTCTATTTGAAATGAAATCATATGATTCCTCGCAAACAATATCCCTAACATGTTTCTCCTTAAATCACAAAAAATAGAGGTATATAAACCATAAACTAGATATTTATCTTACCATCCTCATTAGAAAGTTTCAACATCAAATAGTTCAACTACTTTGGTACCTTCTCAATGATAACAGAATGGGAACCATAATGTAAGCATCTTATATCAAAACCACAGTATTGGGTGGATCTCAAGATAGGATGAACTCAACCTTTTTTGTGATCACTATCAGACCCATTTTTTTTGAAAACATAATTGAATAATTGAAAATCCTAAATTCTTAAAATACTATATGAGAGATCCCTATGAAACTGTTACTCTCAAAACATGTATAAACCCATCTTATAGTGGGTTTCATTCTACTATAATGTGAATCACATGTGGGTAAAAATGATGTATACTACTATGAAAAGATACATAAAAAATTAAAGGGAGCCTGTTCATTAGTCTCTAATCGACCACTTAGGTGAGAAACTGATGGATTTCGAAGTGAATACTTTGGGTATTACAATAACATAGACTAAAAACCTCTAATTATGCCTCCAACTCATCCAATATCAGTATGATCCAATCGATACCTTTGTGAAAATGCCAAGGTATTCCAAGGGTTCCAACCTGTATAGATTTCTATATCTTGGTTGAGAGGTCAACTCAAAATGACCTCATGAATAAATCATCATACTCTTCCACCAGTGGAGGAACTAAAATCCCATTTCATAAATTACTAAAATGGGTTATACAATCCAATTGATAAAAGTTGGTCGTATCCATTTGAACAATATCTCATCCTCGTCGTCCTGGGATCACTCCTCACTGAAGGTGTAAATCACTATCCCATAAGATTGAAAAACTACAATACTCATTGATTTTTATAAGACATCATGGATTATATACAAAAAAACACATAAGGGAAAACAATGTATGATCTCTCTATTAATATAGAATGACACTCTGTATTTATTTATCTACTCTAGAGTTGAGTCACACTACTGATAAAAGTTTATGACCTCTGATTCCCTATTTCAAAGACTCCATAACATAATGGTCAAGAAAAAAATGATCCAATTATATCATTTGGTCTTTAATGGGAGATACACTTGGGTAAAATTTTCACTAGATTATGTGTTAAAATTCCAACTGGGACAGTGACAACAAATGTTGAACCTTTAACCACACTCAGGCATATAGGCCAGATGTCCCTTCACACTGAATCTCACCATTCACCATTCCTAGTTATTCACTATAATAAGGTCCTTCTCATACCCCTAAATATAATAGATATCCATGATCACAAATATCAAGGGAACTCATTCACCACATGACAAGACTATCTAGTTTTGAATGTATTGCCTTGCCCAAACATTTTGGTATCACATTGCAAGAAAACATCTAAGTAGGGGGATATTCTCATGTATTTTTGAGCCTCAATCCCTATGAAAAATAATTATCACAAGGATCCACCAAAATCCCATGTCAGTTATGAAAATCATAAAATAATATGTTATGAGAATAGAGTAACATTTAAATGCTTCTATTACAACTAATCTAAAACTAGAAAAGACATAGATCATACCTATAGTCAACTCCAGTGTAACATCCAATGATGTTGGGAAATATAATAATTAATATTAATTTTAATTATTTAATATATTGAGTTAAAAAATAATTTTTTTATCTTTTATCCCATGCAACTCCAAATTTATCTTTTGTTGCATGAAACAACTAGTTCCCTTTATGACTTACATTGCACAAAAAATCGAGTATTACTGGACAACAGTATACAATTAATATTATTATGATTGTTTTAAGGAAGATTTTGAATAATATGAAACAATGAGAATAACTAAATAATGAAATTATATTCTACACATATTTATATGAAGAATTAATTTGTTACGGATTAGTTATAAATGATTAGAAGACCAGTAAAATATAAAGGATATGTTTATATGAAAAACTATTTTTATGACTAGAATTGTGTTTTACCTTAAAAATTTAAATTAATTACTATTATTTAAATTATTTAATGAAATTTATTTGTATTATAGTAAAATATATTTTTTTTAATTCATCTATTACATTGTATATGATTAAAATAATAATAAAACCAATTTTATGCATAAAATTTTTGTATTTTTATAAACAAGTTTTACTACATTTTAATGGAGCACTTATTTTGAAAATAAACTAAAAATATTTAAAATTTTAATTTGATAAAATAAACCTAAGTTATGAAATAATACGATCAAAATTTTCTTTGGGTGATTTTTTGTTAATTTTTAATAAGTTTCATGTTTTTATGAATAATGAAAAATGGTGGATTTTAATTGAATACTGAATTTTCATCTAAATACATTATGGTGTTAAATTATAATGTAAATATTTTTTATAGTATAATTTAATAATTAATATATAATTTATCCTAATTTAATTTATTCTAATCTATTTTACCACGAAATTTTATTTAAAAACATATCAAATGTTTGAAATATTTTACTTTAAAAACCCACATTTTTATGCTGTTCGGAGCATTAATTTTAAATTACATTATTCCACATCTGTTTTTTTTGAAATTGGGAAAATGGATTAAATATTTTTAATAATAATAATTATAAATTTATATCATGTATAAATTATTTTTCCCCAAAATTATTAGTGAAATTATTTATAATTAATTACACTGATTATGTTTAAAATGAGTTTACTAAGTCGTAAAACTATAATAAATTGGTAAAAAAGGACTTATAAACTTGTAAAAAACACATTTTATGGAAATATTTATACCAAATCCAAAATTTTATAGAATTTGGTTCATTGTTGGAGACACATTATGTATGTTATACTTCAAAATAGTGTTTTACTTTATTATTTACAAGAATTTCACTCCCTGTCAACTATAAAAATACATGCACACTACTAACTTATTCACACCTATTAAAAAAATTGGTTCATCCAAAATAGGCCTAAATAATCTCCCAACATACCTCCTCGAATCCTATAATCCTCAATTTTTCTATAAAGTAAACCAAATAAGTCCTTGGTGCATAGGAATTGTAGTCGCCCAAAATAGATGTAACGTCCTTCAATAAGAACTTATGTTATATTTATTTATACACCACTTCAGTTATTATTATTCTATTTGAAAATAATATCATCAATATAATTAATATTCGTATATTTTATTATTTTAGGGATTTTACATATATCTACACCCACTTCCATAAATGGTTAATGAAATCACCATTCATGTGTATGGAAGAATACCATCTCAAGAAACGTTGTCTTTCATTTTCCTCCATCGCCTATAATGGTTGGTAATTATGATGATAATTATACATTTACATGATATATGTGACATATTAATACTTTTTTATTTATTATATTTATTATACCTTCATTCATTCCATGTTTTAGAATATTTTAACGTCGTTTGGAAATGTGTGAACCATAACCTCCTCAAAGCAATGTGATTCATTCACATATTAAATGTAATATAGTAAAGATGGGTTTAATAAAAAAATTGATATAAATGAAATAATTAATACATTTTTGATATATTTACCTTAATGTAAATATAATTTTATTTTCTTTATTACATTTTCACACACTGAAAAAGTGATAACGTCATTTGTGGTAGTGTGGACTACAACATCTGTAAAGTGATGAAACTAATTTTAACTCAAAATAATTACATATATAAGTATATTTTATTTAATAAAAAGGTTTAATGATATAATTTTTATTCTTTAAAGGTATATTTTACGTAACCTCTTTTCATAAGGATCATTGAAAAATTCGAACGTTACCCTTTCTTATGCACGACCTACTGTCTCCATGATTTTAGCATTTGATCATTTTTCTTAATCAAATATTGTTATTTATTTTAAAAGTATAATTTATGTATAAATATAAATATTATATAAATATTATTATTTTGTATATGTTTATAAAATGACCCACTTGACCATAGTAACCCACCATTGTCCATTTGGCACAGAAGTAGTATATCGTCAAAATATCCAAGTAAAAATTAATTGATTATGATTATAATAAAATATTGCAATATCTGAAATAAAAGTAATATTAGTCTTGAAAACTGTTGAAAATAAAGTAAATAATTAACATAAGTTTATTATTTAAGAATAAAAATACACACATGGAAAGTCGAATTATTGGTAAGGGACATCATCTCAACCACCTTTAATTGAGGAATATTTTTATTATATACACCCACCTTATTTTACGACATGTCTATAATACATCCCTAAAATATCATATAATTTATTTATTTTTTGTCATTTTATTTAGTGTTTTTAAAATATCCATTTCTAGTGCCGATGATTCATATGTTTCAGAGTTTTATGTGAAACTTTAATTTAAAAAGTATTTTTTTGAATGTGGAATGATTGAATTTCAAAATACAATAATCCATATCAATATTCTTGATATTATATTATATGTTTCTTAATATATACTTAAATTTATTACAATGGAAATTTAATTACTATTTATATTTTCATTCAAAGGATTGAAATATGGAATCATTTTACATGTTTTATATAGAACGACGACAGTGACATTTCCTACCCTTGTGAATTTTATTTGATTCCTAGATTCATTTGAATGAAAACATATTTTTTAAATGAATAACCCTCATATAATTTTTTAAAATTTTGGTATTAAATTTTATTTTTTAAAATAAAAGTGTATTTTTATCTGAAATTGTTTTTCATATGATTCAAAAATATTTTTACAAAGGGTTTTATAATGAATATGTTTTATTCATGATCTCGTACACGATCATTTTATTAAACTGGTGAAACTTATATATATTATTATACGGTTTGATACCATTTATAGCTCATGGGTGACACCAATGTAACATATACAAATGTTTAAGCCCCATTATTGCCCACAGGTACCCCGATATAGCTTATATGAAGAGTGATCCTCCTTATTGATCTACAATGCATTGGGTTATTATAATTTCAGAAGTTTTCCACATAGTTATCAAAATTAAAATGTTATTGAAAGGATTGTATGTATATGATTCTTTATGTAGCCAAATAGGGTATTAATTGATTTTTATGGGTTTTAATGATTTTCTGTGTATGGATGTTTTTCATGTGAAATGATTTCTTTGAAAATTATGGATAACATTATATGAGTTTTATTATGATTAATAGACTAGTGGTTTTCCTTCTTTTGTATCCTTTACTAATAATTTTCTTCTCATCACATATTTTTAATTTATTTTCTCCAGATTTATGGATTGGTAAGAGAAATGAAGAATTCAAGTTGAATGTCATGAACATTTTCCATTAATTAAAGTAATTATTTATTTTAAATAATTTCTATTATGAAAAAATAGATACTAGTTGAATGATTCAACTTTTTAATTCATGTATTTTTATGTATAAGTAAATTTCAATTTCTTTTAAACTATAAACTAAAAATATCATCAATATTAAAAAAGTTAAAATTCATAACTAAAACTCTTCATTGTGTATTTTTTAATGTCAGTTAATTTTAGTTGGTATCAAATTTATAGTTACAAAACTTTATACTTAGGTTCAATGGTAAAATAATTCCCTTATAAGATTTTACTTTATCATTAAGTTGGAATGTTTTAGAATTTTACGATTTCCATGAAACATCATCAAAATTTTATTTTTTGAGAAAAGTTTTCCATAGAAAAAACAATAATGATCTAGTTACAAGGATTTTAGAGGAAAATTTCATTCCAAATCAGAATCCCTATATTTTTGGAATTATAATAGAGTATTTTTTTTATTGTTATCGATCTATTGACACAATAAATAAATAATGGTGGTATCCATGCTAGAGATAAATTATATTAAAACCAAATGAATATGTCTATAGTTGAGAATTAAATGAGGAAACACCCCAAATAATTTAATGGATAATCTAACACAATGGGGGCCTGAGGATAGATCAATTTCATAAAGAAGCTATTAAATGACATGGGATATTTGGAACATGAAAAATTAACATTTGATATCTATAATTTTGAAGGAGATGATGATTGATAGTGTTATTTTCTTAAGAATAATAAAGTGAAAGATAATAGTGATTCCATTAAATTAAAATAATTTAAGGATCTTTTTCATGGATAAATATTTCAAAAATATTGATTATCATAGGATAGAGAAACAATTCTTTGAATTAAATAAAAATGATGATGATTCAATTTCCATGACTGAAGAAAACATCACAAGAATGGACAAGTATATTTAGGTTTTATTGAATAGATTGAAAATAAAATTAATATATTTTACTTAAGATTAAATTCAAACCTACAAATAACATTATCCAATTGAGATTTTTAATTTTATGAAAAATTTGTTCATTGTGCTAAGAAATTTTGAATGAAGTCTATTAAAAATTACATCCCTTGTGATGATAAGAGTAAGAAATGGTCAAATTATAAGAAAATTTAGAAGAAACGAACTATTAATTCTATAGGTTATCAAGAAACATGTTCCATATGTGTTAAAATTAATTTTATGGAATATATTTTATGGTATGGTACATTTTTCTTCTGTATTATGTTTGGTCAGATAGTTCTTGACTATAAGGAAATGATTCTTGAAGAATTTGACATCAAGATAAAATATAAGTAGTAAAAATTACATTCTTTAGCTATAATGAGTATGGAAATTATGATAATTTTCATCTGTTAAAAAAAATTAAGGTAAAAATAATAAATATTAGAATAAAAAGGGAGTAGTAAAATAATTTTATAATTCAACAGTTGATGTTGGTCCATTTATTGAAGTGATCTATGTTCAATTTAGTAAAGTGAATTTCTAAGGCTGATCATAAGATAAATGTATTAGTAAACACTCTTTGAATAATGGAACTACCTTAGGAGATATTTATTGATTTTGTTTAGATTTTTGAGGTAAATAATTGAAAGTTATTTGAGGAATAATACCACTACTTTTGTGGAAATAAATTTAATGGTATTGGTGATCATTAAGTTTATATATCTATGAAATGATTTTGATTTATATTTGGTTATTAATATTAAAATTTATGTACCAATGTATGATCTGATCACATGAATATTTGATAATTTTCATAATTATATTGCTATGTGATAATCATTTTGGTCTTGGTTAATATATAATGAGAGGAGGAATATCTCATTATCCATTTTAATATTAATTGATCTGTTAGGACATGAATATAGTGATTTGAGCTTGAAAATTCATTTTTGGTACTAAATTATTGGATCAAAACTTGAGACCATGGTGAAAATTTAATAATGTATAAATCTCTACTCATCATGTAAGTATATTACTTTTTCTCTTAGTATAGCTGTTAAATGAATCCTTCAACTTGAAAAAAATAACTTGAAAAAAATTATCCTATCACCATAATGTCATCAATGGAATTTACAAACTGATATATCTTTGGAGGTTTGAAATATCTATTTCCTCTTTAAAATGTTATTTATCACACTCTTTCAGTCCATGAATATTGGTTTTCCCTTCCAAATCCATCATTCAATTTTCTTACAATGTTATCCCTATGTTAAATACTGGTTATGTGTAACATCTGGTGACCTTTATATAATACAGATTCCTTTTTTGAGAGGATGTTTTATTTACTCGTTGTATTATTTGGATATCCATAAATTAAATCTATAAATATTAATCATTTGATAACAAAGATGAATTTTGATGGTGAAATTCATTTTATGCAGGGCAGGATTTAACGCCCCGACCCCAGTGACCCAGAGTCGGTGCATTATTTTAATACATTGGCATGATTACAAGGAACCAAGTCCCGAAGAACCAATCAGTTTAGCAGTCTTGGAAAATAGATTACATACATGAATGTCACATTACACTTCATAAAATACAAAACAGCATAAATAATCCTTTTTGAATGCCATTATTTCCTTGTCTTAACCCTGCATATCAATCACATTACACTTCTTGGAATCCTGTGAAAAATAAAACATAGAAAGGGGTGAGCTCAAATGCTTAGTAAGTGTAAGAAATAGATCAAAAACATTCAAAAATAAGCATAAACATTTAAGGAAATTTATAAAACTAAAACAAAAGCCTTTAAAACTTTAACTTCAACATAATATGGAAGAAATACAATTAAATAATTCCATTTACATAATCACATGATATTCAACTAATCGAATAATCACATGCAATATCACTAACCACTTTCATAATGATGGAATGCATAATGCCAGACTATCATAACCACATAGCCAAGGACTCACTCCAAGACTACAAATGAGATTTTTTCAAGGCCTTGTGCCAAGACACTAGTTTGTCTCATGAGACTTACCGATGCATCAAGGAGCTATAGCGGGCTCCACCCGTCACATATTAAGTCCAATGCATTCCCATTTGAAAAGGTTTAAACATACCATAAAACTTTTTTTTAAAACTAGCACACGAAATGTAAATACTTCGTCCATAAACCATGAATAGTATAAAAATAACACATCCACAATCAAACATATAACAAACCTTCAATACAATATTGAAGTTTTGTATCAAAATAAATCAACGTCAAATAAGCGTAAAATCCATCAAAGGATGTTGACATAGATGATATCAAAACTATTTTTAGAGAAATATCTCTTTCTATTTTGAAATCTTTTAAGACTCATATATTTATAAAATAAAACATTTTATTTGAAAATATTCTTATAAGCTTGTAAGGTAATCTTCGACGATTTTATAACAGTGGAAAATAGCCATACCCGCCGTATAAGTTAAAAAACATTCTTACCTTAATTCTGTCGAAAAGGTTAAAAAGCACCTTGTTTGGAAAATGACAGAAATATTCCTTTATAAAACTCTTATAAAAATTCAAACAAGGGTATAAATGAATTTAACCCATATTCCGTTAAAATAGTAAAAACGTTTGAAATAAATTTTTAAGAAACAAGCATGTGGATGATAAAGAGATCCCAGTAGATTATTACGTATAAACAACCTCGGATAATGAAGAGATTATGAAATAACCACAACCTTATACTTTTACTTGGTTGAGGGTAGGTTAAACTCTTGTATAATGGTGAAATAATTGTTATTAAATTATACAAGAATCTTATATGTTTATATGATATCATATATGATCATTTAACATTGATTTGTTAATAATATCTTAGTATTATCGTTGTTTTGGGTGTTAACTTACTCGTTTTCTTTTATATGTTTTGTTAAGTTAGCTATGTTTTTCATGGATATGTTGTATCTTAATCATATCCATAATGATATATAGTCCTTATATACTATTATTAATCATAAAATGAGAATTATACTTGAATGGATATGATGGAGAATGAATCTCATCGCGTTCGTGGAGACGGTAGTCCGTACGCACGCACGAGCGACAATATCATTTTTTGATATTAAAATAATATATAATTGGATGGTATATCATATATACAGAATAATTATCATGTTATATTTATTATTTAAATGAGTTACACATCATTATTATACCCATCCAAATAATAATTTATTGAATAACAATTACACCACGACATGGAGACGGAAAGTCGTACTTACGCACGTATGGTGACATGTTTTTCAAAGGATGGATAGAATACTGAATATGGTTGTACCATATTTATAATAAAATAACAGTATATATAATATACTAGAGTTATTATTTTAGATTTGTAATAACAAAGAAGGAAGAAGTGGAAGAAGAAATGAATTTGAAAAAGGGTGGTGAAATCATTACCTCTTCTTCGGGTTCTTCCATTTGATTTGATCAAAAGGGATCTTAGTTTGGCTTTCTGACTAAAGGAAGGCATCTAGGATGAAGTGAGGGAATTTTTTAGAGTATTTGGGCATAGGTTTGCCGAACCAAAAGGCTTTGAAGGTGCAAGTTAAAGAGAAGGGAGAATTCCCTTTTATAAGAGGGGTGATGGGCACCTTTGGAAAAACAAGAAATATTATTTTATAATAAAATCATATTCAGTTTATAATGTCTCCAAAGTGGATTATTTAAATTTTAAGGTGGGGATAGGTTGAAAACAACTCAACCAATAGAATTTAGACAGGTTTGGGTCATTATATTAACCTTATCGTCTTGTTTTAACTCTTAGTTAACTAGTTTGACACTTACCATGTCACTTGGTATTTTTATATTATATAGTTAATAAAAGTACTATATACCTCCAATAGACTCCCAAGATTTCCATTAATGATACAACTGTCATGATATAAGTATCTTGGCCGAACCTTATATTTTTATGAATTTAATATCAATTAATAATATAATATTTGTTTTAAAAACACTTTTATGTCAATTTTGACACAATTTGGAAAATATATTTTTTTTGAAAATCATAAAATAATGATTAGTTCAAAAAAATTCAATTAAATTAATTATAATATGTCTTATTATCCTAGAAAATTAGTTTAATTCATTAAAAGTCTCAAATAATATTTATCTGGGTATTTACAATATCAATTATTTTAATTTTTCACTATTATGGATATTACTGAATGATCATTGTGTCATAAATAAATTAAATTATTTAATGTATAAAAATTATAAATAAACTATAACTATGTAATAAATAATTATATCTTTCTAATGAATATTTACAATCGAATTTATCTTATGTATAACCATATATTAAAAATGTTTTAGTAAATAAACATTGATTTTAACTCTTTTAACTCTTCTTTGAATTAAATAATAATAAATGTCCTCATCTAATCCAAGTGAACCTAAGTGATAATATTTTATTCCTAAGGTTGTTTTTGGTCGATATAAACTTGTCCAATATAATTATGACATGTGTTAGGGTAATACTAATATCATTTTTACCCTTAATTACCCTATTTACTTTTAACCGTGGTAAATAAAAGTAAAAAGTTATTATTAAAAAAATTATTTTCATCTAATTGAACTAAATATTACTCCTTGATATTAATCTTGTCTCTCATATTCTTAAAATTCAAATCATAGAAGCAGTAAAATTATGTTTTATGAATAATTCAGTTTTTTTAACTACCACTTGGTAGTTTTACTATTCATCAAAAATTGATGTTTTTCAGAAGAATACCAAAATTTCACCCTAAGATATAATTGATATTCTGAATTAAAAAATGATATCTATTTTACAAAATTAAAAACATATAATTTTCATTAATTAATTTTATAATTAATTCCCGATGTCACAAAAAATATCGTGTTTTTAAGAAACAATATATATCAAAAGATCGACAATTGTTTATGTCCGATTTGAAAGTGAAATGAATTCTAATGAACACCATTGGATAAAATGGTAGAAATATATTCAAATTATACATTAAAACCACTCAATAATATAATTTATCACTATAAATTATTTTGATAAAAAAAGTTTTTTTTAAGTTTTTTTCACTATTCATAAAAATTGGATGTTCTCAGAAAAATAAAAAAATTCAACTTAGGATAATTTCGATATTCCAAATCCCAAAATGAAGTCCATTTTGAAATATAAATTATATATAATTTCTATAAGTAGGTATAAATATTAATAACGGCTAGTTTGATCGGTTGTGGTGTGTGTTAGAACTCGATGTTGCGTACAACACACGCTATCACATTATTCAAAGAGAAACGTACCGTAGAAGCTTTGGGTGTTACAATGTAAATTTTTTATGTCACCAATCTAAAGAAAAAAATTATTTAGTGAAATTGAATATATAAAAGTTTAAAATTTTGGATTTAATAAGGGTTCACTATTAAAGTTGGTAAAAGTGCATTTTTGAAAAATACTTCTTGTATCTAAAAAAAAGTAATGTGTTATTACATTATGTCTAAGAAACTAATAATATGGATTATAATATTATAAGGATTATATGTAGTTTAAAATTTCGTTAATACTATTCATAACCTCTTTTAACGGCTTGTTTGGTAAGTCATGGTTCGCTTTAACTCGGTGTTTCATGAAGTGCAAGTTAATGAGTTATTTTGAAGAAATAACACACTATGAAATCCTGGGGTGTTACATTCTCCCCTCCTTCAATAAATTGCATCCTCGCAATTTGAAATTGTTCTTCGAAAATAAAAGGTTGAAAATAGAAAATATCTTTGTGGGGAAACCCACATCAGAAATTGGGTTACTAAAATTTAGTCTTAATATGAGCAAAAGAGAAATGAAAGGGTCACCAACAAATTATGATCTTGATTAGGAGAACATTTGTGGAAATTAGAGACATATAATTGGATGAAAACGTAAATATTTATAGGTAGTGATTGAGGTCATCAATCACAAACAAGTGTAAAATTGAGGTCCTTATATTCATCAATCTATGATGATTGGAAATACCAACGGTTCAACAAAACATAGGGTATTAGGATAACACATTTTTGGTTTTAGGATTCCTTAAATAAAGTATAAGAATTAACTTCTTCATAGAATAAGAGAGGAAAAAAATATATTATTGACAAGTAGAGTTCCATCCTTTAACTATGTTCTACCACAAAAACATCTTTCACTCTAAAAGATAATAGAACGTAAAAAATATTCTATTTATCTTATTTGTATAGGGTTCCAAAAAACGAATTTATAATTCATCTACCAGATCTTTAAATAAACTATATTATTTAATCTCAGACATTATGTGGGCCAGTGGTTGGTGATACACCCTTGTCGCCCTTCGGTTGTGGGTTCAAGTCTCGCGGCCTTGCCAGACGTGACAGGTTGCCGCCCAACCTCCGGTTTGTCTTTTTATGGAAATCCAAAAATAATCCAAACTAGAACTATCTGAAATTATTTAGTCCAAATAAGAAGATCCTTTTTGCTGCGTAATAACATGTACAAACCTTCATCATGTATTATTTTAAAACACAGAAACATCCTAAATTACCATAAAACCTTATTGATTACATTCATGATCACGTATTCCTTAAATAATAATGGATATACTCCTTCAATCCAAAAATGTTGTAAACTCCAACAATGATGGAATATAAAAATTATTAATCAGTTTCAAGGTAGTCATGAATATCCAATATAATTTATCCAAATCAATCATATATTATTCTAAAATCACTACCTCGGTATCAAGACTATATTATGGTTTATCATTCTCTTAACCATATATTTTTAAAAAATTTACCCTGCTATTGAGTCACTTTTCTTTGTTCCACACAATCTCAAGTCCTTAATGAAATAGCACTTCAGTACAATCCTTATATACTCTATAATTATTATAACAAGTACATTATTCATACAACACTCAAATGACATAATCAACAAAAGAACTCAAATAATTCCTCTTTATTTGTGGTAGTATCATAACTTGATTATTATCCAATTGCATCATTTGTAGCATCGTCTGATGACTGGGAAATAGGTTTGCGTAGTGTCCAAACTCCTTGCAAATGAAGCATTGTACATTTGAAACCATTTTCTTACCCTTGCAGTCACCTACCTTGTGCCCTTTTTCTCCACACATATAACAAACTCCCATTCCTTTCAGTCAAGTTCCAGCGTGTTTCTTCCCACAGTTTTAACATATGGGGAAATTCTTCTTTTCCCTCTTCCCTTTATCCATCTTTCTCTCTTATACCCTTTTCTTCTCTTGCTTCCCTTCAAATCCATAGGACTTAGTAAACTCATTAGTTATCTTATCCACACATTATACTATTTCATCATATGATGATAATACGTGGGAGACTATTTCCATTCTAAATGATGTCTTCATACGATGAAAGATACGATCCTTCTTACTCTTTGGATCATATGTATTTCTGGAGTTCACATTCCTTCTACTGGGCGCCATTTCTATACAATATCATAAACTAGGTCAATTTATGAATTGCAATAAATAATTCCTAATGCAAATTGAACAGTTTATGGTTATAATCCATAATCAGAAAAAATGTTTTCTTTGATTAAATATATACTCATGATCCCTTCATAATGGTTTGTAAATAAAATGAGAATTATCCTAAGCATATCCCCTAGGAGTGTCGTAACCAAGAGTGCAGCAAGGCCCTTTGTCATGCACCAGTTCCCATTCGAGTCTAGATAAAAGCGGTGTTTTTGGGTTTTACCCCTAGGTACATCTATTCCAGAGCCGCCTCTACTTGCTCATATCCAGATAGGGATGTATTGCTCAGAAAACTCATAAAATCTCTACAAAACCAAAATTCTAGGAAGTTCTTTTATACTAATCCTCAAAGACTATATTATGGCTATGTGCTCTAATTAGAGTTTATCTAAATTTAGTTTCCAAGGTTATTGCTAAACATCCTATGATACCAACTATAACGCCCCGACCCCAGTGACCTAGAGTCGGTGTATTATTTTAATACATTGGCATAACTAAAAAGAACCAAGTCCCGAAGAACCGATCAGTTTAGGAGTCTTGGAAAATAGATTACATAAATGAATGTCACATTACACATCATAACAAACAAAACAACATAAATAATCCTTTATGAATGCCATTATTCCCTTGTCCTAACCCTTCATATCAATCGCATTACAGTTCTTGGAATCCAGTGAAAAATAAAACATAGAAACGGGTGAGCTCAAATGCTCAGAAAGGGTAAGCAATACATCAGAAACTTTCAAAAATAAGAATAAACATTTAAGGAAATGTATAAATCTAAAACAAAAGCCTTCTAAACTTGATCTTCAAAATAATATGGCAGAAATAAAATTAAATAATTCCATTAACATATTTACATTGATATTCTACTAATTGAATAATCACATTCAATATCACTAACCACTTTCATAATCATGGAATGAATAATGTCAGACTATCATAACCACAATCCAAGGCCTCGTTCCAAGACTATAACTAAGATTTTTTCAAGGCCTTGTTCCAAGACACTAGTTTGTCTCATGAGACCTACCGATTCATCGAGGAGCTATAGTGGGCTCCACCCGTCACATATTAAGTCCAATGCATTCCCATATGAAAAGGTTTAAACATAACATAAACATTCATATTAAAACTAGCATAAGAAATGTAAATACTTCATACATAAACCATGAATGGTATAAAAATAACACATACAAAGTCAATCATATCAAAAAACCTTAAATACAATAGAGAAGTTTTGTATCATAATGAATCAACTTCAAATAAGCGTAAAATCCATCGAAGGATGTTGACATAGATGAAAACAAAAATCTTTTTAGAGAAATATATCTTTCTATTTTGAAATCATTTAAGATTCATATATTTATAAAATACAACATTTTCTTTGAAAATATTCTTATAAGCTTATAAGGGAAGCTTTGACGATTTTATAACGGCAGAAAATAGCCATACCCGCTGTATAAGTTAAAAAAATATTCTTACCTTAATTCTGTCAAAAAGGATAAAAAGCACCTTGTTTGGAAAGCGGCAGAAAGATTCCTGTATAAAACTCTTATAAAAAGTCAAACAAGTGTATACATGACTTTAACCCATATTCCGTTAAAATATTAAAAACGTTTTGAAATATATTTTTTAGAAACATGGATGTGGATGATAAAGAAATTCCAGTAGATTATTACTTATAAACAACCTTGGATAATGAAGAGATTGTGAAATAACCCGTACCTTGTACTTTTCCTTGGTTGAGATTAGGTTAACCTCCTATATAATGGTGAAATAATTGTTATTAAATTATACAAGAATCATATATTTTAATTTGATATCATATATGATCTTTTAACATTGATTTGTTAATAATATCTTAGTATTATCGTTGTTTCGGGTGTTAACTTACTCATTTTATTTTATATGTTTTGTTACGTAAGATATGCTTGTCATGGATAGTTTGTATCATATTAATATCCATAATGATATCAAGTCCTTAGATACTATTATTAATCATCAAATGAGAATTATACTTGAATGGATACGATGGAGAATGAATCTCATCACGTTCGTGGAGACGGTAGTCCGTACATACGCACGATCGACAATATCATTATTTTGATATTAAAATAATATATAATTGGATGGTATATCATCTATACAGAATCATTATCATGTTATATTTATTATTTAAATTAGTTACACATCATTATTATACCCATCCAAATAATAATTTATCGAATAACAATTACACCACGACGTGGAGACGGTAAGCCGTACGTACGCACGTATGGTGACATGTTATTCAAAGGATTTATAGAATACTGAATATGGTTGTACCATATTTATAATAAAATCACAGTATAGATAAGATATTGGAGTTAATTTTTTAGAATGGTAATAATAGTGAAGGAAGAAGTGGAAGAAGAAATGAATTTGAAAAAGGGTGGTGAAATCATTACCTCTTCTTCGGGTTCTTCCATTTGATTTGATCAAAAGGGCTCTTAAGATGGATTTCTGAGTAAAGGAAGGCTTCTAGTATGAAGTTAGGGAAGTTGAGATAGTATTTGGGCAGAGGTTGGCAGAACAAAAATGCTTTTAAGGTGTGAGATAAGGAGAAGGTAGAGTGCCCTTTTATAAGAGGGGTGAGGGGCACCTTTGGAAAAGCTAGACATATTATTTTATAATAAAATAATATTCGGTTTCTAATGGCTCAAAAGTGGATTATTTAAATTTTAAGGTTGGTATAGGTCGAAAACCACTAAAACAATAGAATTTAGACAGGTTTGGGTCATTATATTAACCTTATCTTTTAGTTTTAACTCTTAGTTAATTAGTTTGACACTTACCTTGTCACTTTGTATTTCTATATTATATAGTTAATAAACATACTATATACCTCCAAGATACCCCCATGTGGTCCATTAATGATACACCTATCATAATATAAGTCTCTTGGATGATCTTTAGAATTTTTGGAATTTAATATCAATTAATAATATAATATTTGTTTTAAAAACCCTTTGATGTCAATTTTGACACTATTTGGAAAATTCATTTTAATGAAAATCATACAAAATTATTAGTTAGAAAAAAGTCAATTAAATAAATCCTAATAAGTCATAGTATCCTATAAAATTAGTTTAATTCATTAAAATTGTCATATTCTATTTATTTGGGTATTTACATTATCAATCATTTTAATTTTTCACTATTATGGTAATTATTGCATCATCCTTGTGTCATAAATAAATTAAATTATTTAATGTATAATTATTATAAGTAAAATATAATTACGTAGGATATCTTTTTATATTTCTAAATAATATTTAAAATACAATTTATCTTATGTATAACCCTATATTAAAAATGTTTTAGTAAATAAACAATGATATTAACTCTTTTAACTCTTCTTTTAATTAAATAATAATAAATTTCCTAATCTAATCCAAGTGAACCTAAATGATAATATTTTATTCCTAAGGTTGTTTTCGTTCAAGAAAAACTTGTTCAATATAATTAGTACAAGTTTTAGGGTAATATTAATATCATTTTTACCCTTAATTAACCTATTTACTTTTAACCATGGTAAATAAATGTAAAAAGTTATTATTCACCACAAATTATTTCCATCTCATTGAACCACATTTTACTCCTTGATATTAACCATGTCTCTCGAATTTTTGATATTCCAATCATAGAAGCGGTAAAATTATGTTTTATGAAAAATTCAGTTTTTAACTACCACATAGTAGTTTCACTATTCATCAAAAATTGATGTTTTTCAGAACAATGCCAAAATTTCACCCTAAGCTATAATTGATATTCAAAATTCAAAAATTATGTCTATTTTAAAAAATTCCAAACATATGATTTGCATTAATTAATTTTATAATTAATTCCTGCTGTCACAATAAATAGCTTGTTTTTAAGAAACAATATATATCAAAAGATTGACAATTGTTTATGTCAAATTTCAAAGTGAAATTAATTCTAATGAAAACCATTGGGTAAAATGGTAAAAATATATTCTAATTATACTTTAAAACCACTCAATAATATAATTTATCACTATAAATTGTTTTGATTAATAAAGTTGTTTTTAAGTATTTTTCACTATTCATAAAAATTGGATGTTCTCGGAAAAATACCAAAAAATCAACTTATGATAATTTCGATATTAAGAATCCCAAAATGAAGTCCATTTTGGAATATAAAATACATATAATTTCAAAAAGTAGGTATTACTATTCATAAAGGCTAGTTTGATCGGTTGTGGTGTGTGTTAGAACTCAATGTTGCGTACAACACACGCTATCACATTATTTAAAGAGAAACGTACCGTAGAAGCTTGGGGTGTTACATTGTAATTTTTTTTATGTCCCCATTCTAAAGAAAAAATTTATTTAGTCAAATTAAATATATAAAAGGTTAAAATATTGTATTTAAAAAGGCTTTCTTATTAAAGTCGGTAAAAGTGCATTTTTGAAAAATACTTCTTTTATCTGAAAAAAAGTAATATGTTCTTACATTATGTCTAAGAAACTAATAATATGGATTCTAAAATGATAACTATTATATAACGTTTTAAATTTATTTGATACTATTCATAACCAATTTTGAACGGCTTGTTTTGTATGTCATGGTGCGCTTTTACTAGGTGTTGCGTGTAGTGCATGTTATTGAATTGTTTTGAAGAAATAACACACTATGAAATCTTGGGGTGTTACAAAGGATGTATCATCCTGAGATTATATGAAATATATTCCTTAAAATTAATATAAACTCTCTAAGATAATGTTTTATACACAATAAATATTTTATCTTCTATCACACTAAACACAATATTTATCTTTCATTCGACACAACACTGAATTTCATTGATGACTAATGTCACACAGAAGGCCAAGTCATACTAAACAATAATATATAGTTAATATTATTACAATCATTATCACCTTGTTGTTTGAATGGAGGGAATGAATGATATAAAATAAATTATAAAATTATATTTTACACATGTTTATAAAATGAATTCATTGGTTACCCATTAATTATAAATGTAAATAAAGTCCAACTGAATATAATGGATATGTTATTATGAAAATCTATTTTTAAGTCCAAAATAAAATTTTATCATAATAAATTAAATTAATCACTATTATTGAAATATATTAGTGATTTTTTTATGTTATATATTCAATAAAATGTTTTTAAAACCATCCAATATGTTTTATAGGATTATGATAAGAAAAAATCAAATCATATGCATAAACAAAATATATTTTTAAAAGTTAGTTTTAACACATTTTAAAGTCACAATTATTTTAAATTTATATTTTTAAATAGGAAAATGATAACATACTTTTGGTGAATTATTTGGTATTGTTTAGATGTTTTTTGTTTAGATGAATAAATAGACATACTCGATTTTAATTGAAAACTGCTTTTTATATAAATAATTTGTAATGTTATGTTATATTATGAATATATATTTATATATAATAAAATAAATTTTTTTTCTTTTAATATAATTTATGTCACCAGAATCAACTTCACTTTTATATTTTCTATAAAAACATTTCAAACATTTGATCTTTTTACTTAAAAACCTATTTTCTCATTCTGTATGTGGGATTGATTTTAAGTTTTATTCATCCAATTATGTGATTGTAATTTGGAAAAATATATTCCATATTTCTAATTAGAATAATATATAAATTATATTAATATTAATTAATTTTTAATTGTTTTTATTGAAATCAATTAAAATTCATTACAACAATTATGGAAAAAAGATTACTTAGTTGTTAAAATTAAATCACAATGGGACAAATGTCCCAGAAAATTTCACAAACAAATTGTATATGGATATTTAGACCATATACCCACATTTATCAAGTTTTATAATTATTTTATTCACATTATGTTTCAGAGACCTTGCAATAGTGTTTACCTTTCTATATTTATTGGAATGTAACTTCCCCTCTAATATAAAAATGAACTCACTATATTAAATTATTAACAAATATAAATCATTTTTACTCTACCAAAATGAAATCTCCAAACATATATTATATAATAATAGAATTTTAAATATAGGGCGAAACAAAAGATTACCTTTTCTAATAAATATAAAGAGTTTCTAGAAGAAGAAGTAATGTTCATCAATGAGCACTTTTGTTTTATTACGTTCCCCAACTATTAAAAAAATATTAATAAATTATAATATAATAACCTTATATTTCATAATATACTAATATATTTTTATGTTAAATTTTTTAGCTACACTTATAGACACTTCCATCAAATGGGTATCAAAAGCATCATTCATGTGAATGTTGGACTACTGCAACACGAAACAACTTTGTTATTTTAAAATATGCCACATATCATAGTATGTAATTATAATGGAAATAAAATTTTTATTTTTTATATATTATATTAATTTTTTATCAATTATTATATAATTATTATATAACACATACCTTAATGTTTTCCATTTTTTTGGTAATGTGATAACATTGTTTGTTGATGTGTGGATTGTCACCTCCTCAAAGTTATGAGATTTTTCACATTTTAAAAGGATTGTATGAAACATGGGTTTGATAAAATTGTGTGATATACATGAAATAATTATGGTATTCACGAAAAGATCATCATTCTATATATATAATATATTATATTTTTTTCTGTTTTTACACAATGAAAATTGGATAAAGTCGTCTGTGGACATGTGGACTACCGCCACCTAAAAGTGATGTAATTCCTTTTACACAACAAATATATATATTTATATTATTTAATAATAGTAATTTTATTATATAATAATAATTATGGGATGAAAAATGTTACTTACATTGTTTCTTTAATGATCATCTTAAAATGGGAACGTTACACATGTGAACATACGACCTACTGTCACTGTAAGTTTAACAATGGTTCATTTTTCCTAACCCTATTTTATGATTTGTTTTAAAATTATAATTGATTTTTTAATATGGTAATTATGTAATTATGAATATTCTAAAGAGTTTTATATAATGACATCGTTGACTATGGAAACAGAATCTTATCTGTTTTAACACATAAACTGAATATGGTCAAAACATCTGACATAAAATTAATTGAATATGAAATTGTAAACAACATTATAATAAGTGAAATAAAAGTGATGATAAAATTTAAAATGGTTTATAATAATTAATTAATTATAATACATGCATTACTCAAGAAGATAAAGAATATAGTGGCATGTTGGACCCAAGTTACGAGACTTCATCTCAATCTCCTTTAATTAAACCATATTTTGATGTCATAAACAAACATTATTTTATGAGCAGTATATACAATGAAATTTAAATATAATATAATAAATTATTATATTATAAAGTTATATAATTTTTTAAAAATTTAATTACGTCATGTAGATTATGATACAAATGTTTCAATGTGTTATTTGACACCCAGATTCAATAAAACTATTTTTAAATGTTTCAATATTTAATTTCAAAATCAATTCCTCATTTTCAATATTCTTCATGTTATTTTATATTTTTATTTATATGTATATAAAAGAATTATAAAGCATATTTTATGTATATTTTAAATTTAAATATATCGTCTTCCAAAATGAATCATTTTCATGATTTAAACAAAACAATGAAGGCGAATGTTCTTAACATTGTGATAGTTACATCATTCCTCGAATCATATAAAAGGGTAAAAGATTCATTAAAATAAAAATACCATATTTCTTTCTTTTTTAATTTTACTATTGAATATATTTTTTTAAAATAGAAGTGTATTTTTTTTAGAATGTGTTTATCATTGGATTTTAAAAGAGTATTTCAAAGGGTTTTATAATGAATGTGTTTTATACAAGATATGGTACATGAGAATATATGAAATTAGTGATACTGATATAGAAAATAAAAATGATTGAGAGCTACTATATCTCATTTTTAAGCCTAATATTGATTATATAAAGTTTTAATCCCCATAATTTCTTATGAGAAATGGGCGAGATTAAAATAGATTATAAGAAGCGTTGATCCCCATTATAGCTCATGGGTGATCATGATATTGTGTCTAAAATGGGTGATCCCAATTGTAGATATACAATTAATTGGGTAATGGTAATTTTGGATTTTTTATTCATGGTTACTCAAATTACATTTTTTTGAAAGGGTCTTATGTATATGATTTTTCTATGTATCCTAAAGGAGTTTTAATTGAATTTCAAGGGAATTAATGTTTTTCTAGATGTGGTTTTTTTATGTGAAATGTTTTTAATAGACGATATAGGTAAACATTATATAATTTTCATGGGCTCACTAGACTATGTATTTTAATTCATTTGTGCCCCTTACTAAAATTATTTTTCTCATGAAAGTATTTAAATGATTTTCACATTAATTAAGGATTTTTAAGGAATGTAAGAACAGGAGTTGAATGTAGTAGATATTTTCAATTAAAGGGAATCATGAATTATCAAAGGAATTATGTATTATGGAAAAATCAGCTACTGAATTGAATATTGAAATTTAAATTTCATGGTTTTTTATAAAGGAGTTATAGCCTAATTTTCAAAAAATATAAAACTGAAAAGATCCACAGTGTGATAGAAAGTAAAATTCGTGACTAAAAATAAGGATTATGTGATATTAATGGGATGATCCTTATACTTAGAGCATCTGGATAGTAGGAATTTATAGCATATTCCCATATTTGTCCCTATTTTCTAGCTCCCCAAGCTAGCCACATAATACTAGGGGGTGGTGATTGAAGTATGTCAAATGATATTCCACCTTATGATGCACTTCCTACTGCCTGACAATGTCTATAATCATGGAAAACATCTCACAATTGTATCTATATATACCAGGATGGTTTATTTACTATCTCCATATTAGAGGCATAATAGGTCAAATAATCCCCCATAATATGTTTGTATCCTTAAAAATAAATACATCACCTCTCTCTTGATTGAATAAAATGTTCTTGAGAATCCTGATCCATAGACCTAATATCCTAGGATACTATCCTAAAATGGCTCTCATGTCAAAATATCTGATCCATCCATCAACTACAAACATTCTATGTATCAACTCCAATACACACACTACCAATACCAACAGTCATTGTATCATTTCCCATAAATCTCTCAACTCCAATGACCTACTCATGTGCTCCATCGAAGGTGGGAATGCAATTAGATAACAAAAAATTCTAATATCCTAGAATAATACCATCATGAAAATTATTGGTCAGAAAAAAAATACGTTGAACGATATCCATATAGTATCATGTGAAGTAATTAAATCTTACCAAATAAACTATTGTGGTCATGAAAAACTAATGAAGATATAGAGGCTTCTGGATATGCACTGATCATAAAGTGTAATAATAACACTATTCCTTAAAGATCTGCTGAAACTCCCTCAAATAGAGCATCGTCTCATCATGTATTCAAGTTACTGAACTCCAACGTATCCCAAGGATCCTTGAAGAATATTACTTATGAGACATACATCTAATCTAGTGGTGTGATCATAAGGAAGATAACATGATTAACTGCATCAATCCAGTCATTATATACCCAGGGGATTATATAACCCTAAAATCTAAAATGTCTCTTCCTTTGATGCACATATAGGGAACACAACATGCATAAATACTCATATAGTATTATCAGGAAAACATTTTTCTCAACAAGTGCAAGTGGAACTAGAAAACCATGTAAAGATACAACCTCCTTTGAAAAATTGTGTAATAATGCTTTATTAATAGGTGAATTATCATCAAAATATTATTGTGGAATCTATAATGGTTTACATCATGGAGGAATCATGAAAATATCAAGACATACCATGGTTAAATAGATTATTAAGGGAGATGAATCAAGGAGGTCTTGGAAAAACCCTGATCATATTTGATGCATGTACCAAATTTTCTAAAAAATGAGTTCCTATATGCATCCAGTCAATAAGATTTTTTTCAGGGTTGTAGTGATTGGATGAATTGACCACCACACAAAAAAGGAGTCCCTATCCTAAAAAACCAAACTCAATATACTATATCCTTGTTTCTTTAAATCTCGAACCAATCATCATCATTTGTCTGTCTCTACACTGAGCTAAAGATGAACAACCTCTTATACCACACTTTCAGGACCTGTCCCACCAGGGCCACATGGTTGATGATAAGATATGTGTGACTGGTTCAATCCCACATTAAATAGGACAAGGGACAATGACTAGTGATGGGTAAGTATATCACAAACATGGGAGGAATTAGAGCATCATGCATGTACACATATACATCCATCATCATGAAATAGTGTAGTGAAGACTATAAAAATAATACCAAATGAATGAATATGATTATATCTCACAATGATAGTATATCATATGCACTAGAATGTATAAAGGATAAAAGCCCTCCCAAAACTGAAAAGGAATCAATCTTAATAATAACGAGGTGAATTTAATAAAATAAAACAACTAGTATAAACCTCAATATTTCTAAATCACTATAATTAGACAACCTATTTTCCTCTAAGGAATCCAGCAATTGGCTTTCAACTATATATGTCAAAACAAAATCCAGAAAGATCCATTACAGGGGTGATTTTAAAAATAGAACATAGGTTACCCAAAAACTCAATATAAATTAGAGATTAAAAAATGTAACAATTCACCCATCCCATTGAAGGAGGGTATATATACCTATGTGAGACAGAACAAGAAACTCCATATCTAAAGCTCATCTATACCTGAATAGTTATTTCATCACCACATGGTAGGTCAATAAATAAATGATACAAAACCAAATGTTATTTCAGAATAACCATGATTAACTCATCTTTTAATCCAAGTCCCATAGGGTTCCCAACTATACGACCGAACACAAAATTATTAATCAAGGATCAAAAGTATCACTATTCTAGGAGAAACTCACTCTCTGATCCCTTCAATCCATGATATAAATCATATGTGAGATATTACTCATCATGTATCTCTAAAAAAATTCAACCACCCAACTCTAGATGGATATCTTTTGAGAGAACATATTTATATAATTTTCTTATGAAGAAATTAATGTTGGATCCAATCAGATGACGATAATCATTTTTAAAATCACATCAATTCCTCTTATGGGACACTAATAACCCAATTTGAACTCATGAGGTATCGAAAAATATATGGTTGATCATACTTACAAGCTCTGGGGGACACTAAAAATCTATTATTGAACATTGAAGACCTCGACACTCCGACTTGGGAATACACACTGGACCCCTATGGGAGTCCAAAAACCCATTTCGAGATATAGAATCATGATACACAAATACGAGATCACACAAAGGACCACAAGGGTACTTATTAAACAACATATAGAAAATATCCACTATATATAGGTTCAATTCCAACATATTTTGGTCACAATTATACCTAAAACTCCACCAAGGGAAGATGGTGATGTGGAGGATCTCTCCCTGGGATTTTGAAAAGGATACACAAACTCCTTCTGAAAGAGTTTCATGGAGGGAATCCCAATCCTATTTTTATAAAAAAAATGAAACATTATACCATTAGGTAGATGGAATATTGCAAAGCACCCAACCAAAACTGATCTGCATGTCTCCTATAGAAGTTTCTATCTAGAATCACCTCATGTGACATATAAAAAATCTAAAAACCTGGCCACCACAACATTTGATGTAGAAGCCCACATAGTATTGGATACTTTTTGTCCTCCATCTGAGTCCAAAGATAGAGATGAATATGGTATAAGTCTTGAATGGAAGTACATGTCATGTACTCTTAGTGTACATGGTTGCATCTCAGGCCACACGATGATCGTTTCCTCTTATAATACTCTTCATGAAATAAATCCCATGATGTGTCTTTGAGGTTACATGACATGTAACCTCAATCAATCCATTGGGTGTGTACTCACCCACACATGGGCTGGCTATCCATGCCACCATACATGGAATGTATAATCAGTTTATAAAATATACCATCGGTCCCATCCTAATCCTATTGCATTTTATATGCTTATGTACAACAGATCATGATCGTGTAGAGGTCACATACTAATTTACATGGCCATGTACTCTTGCTTGCGTAAAAAACAGGTATGGCTGTATACATCAACGTGTCCATATCCCCTTACTTGAAATGCCTACCCTCATCATAAAAGATATGAAATAGTCTCATTAAATAGTGTATACCCATTTATGTATTGTGTAATTCCTTAATATCATCCTCCCCTAATGAGACGAACACACACCAAGTGCTCAAACACTACATAGAATGTAATCTAGATTTTCGAAGAAAAAATCATTTTGATCCTATAAGAAGTCTCTAATGGAAGAAAATCTTCATGTTGTCCCTAGGGTAAACATGACATTACATACATGTCTACGGTCTCATATATCATATTTTAGAATCTATTCGGTAGGTAATCCACATTTCTAAAAACTTGTGCACATGTGATATAAATATTTTAAAATTTCTAATATTATTTCTCTATGGATCTTCAGGACAGAAAATTCCACACCAACATAATTCATTTTTTCTGAAATATTCCTATAAATATTAAAAATATATACATTGGAAAAATTGATTCATTATATGTATGGTCATGAAGTTGATAATTTCAAACATACCATATCATGTGAAATTTATTATCCATGGCCACATAAAAGAGATTACTATGTTGGGGAGATAAGGATGTTTTCGTTTTGATGTGTAACAAGATGGCATGTGAGTTTATAGAATAATGTAAAATTTCAATGATGATGTATAATTTCTTCTGTAGGCATGAAGAAGTGTACCAACTAATGAAAATTCAACATGAATCCTCCTTACGATTATTATAGAGAAATCACTTGGAGAAAGATGAAACCCCAAAAAAAATTCATATATTTATCCCTTGGAATTAACACATTACCAGCCTCCTTTTAGTACTCTAACTCAAAGTTTTCATCAATGTATTATTAAAAAAATTATCCAAAGATACTCTTTGTTAAGATTAGTAGTAATAAATTGATAATATAGTCTTACATTAATAATTAGATTCTTGGATGGTTCCCAAAAAAGTATTAATGATAGTCGAGTAAATAGATGTATTCTAATGTTGTCAGTGACCTCATTTAAAAAATCTTGTGGGGTACAAAAATTAAATCATTGATAAATACCTAATTATCCATAGGGTACTAATGGTGATCATAGGTAGTGATGAGATGAGATCCAGACTATATTTCAAGATAAAAATAAACATGTTATCTTTATTGGAAATCTATATTGAGTGGCCCATAATTCTGTAAAATAAGGCCTTAATTGATGTATATATTTATGAGTCCCAATAGTGAGTACTAACTTTTTTCTGTTTTTTCAGGAAACTTGATATTAGGATGTTTAGGGTTTTAATGTTGATGTTCATGAGATTCCATGTGAACCAATTCAAAAGATAGTTATTAAAACTGGACATATATTTAGGGATATATATATAATAATTGAATATGTTCACGAGAAGAAAATTATGTAAAAGGTTTAAAAATAAACATAGAATGTAACTAAATAGTAATGGGGCTGGTATAGAAAATACCATACCCTACATTTAAATTAACTATAAACATTTACTGGACATCATTATTTTTAAAATTAATTTCATTTAATATAGTAAAATAAGCTTTTAAATCTATATTTCACATTATAGGATCCCATTATTTTCACTCTTTTATTTATAATATAGTTTTTCATTACATCGGATAATTTGGGTTCTTCAAATAATTTTAATTTTGCTGACCAAGGTCAATGGCGTTAAAAAATAATTTGATGATATATAAAATTACGAAGGTTTATTGTAATATCCATAGTTTTTTTCATGATTTTTTATTGAAATTAAATATTTTGAATTCATCTGTTTTATTATTTAAAGAAGATCGCTATGACCTATGTTTTAAACAAAGAATAATTAATTGCAACAAAAAAATTAAATAGTAATTATAAATAATTTACATTAACAAATAATAATGATAAAAAAATTTCTATTACAGTATTTATCTATTTTGAAAATACAATTTTCTATAAAAAATCAGTTATTTCAAATTGAAAATATTATTAAATTTTTGTTTTAAAAATTGTTGAAAATTAACTTAAAAATTCAAACTTATTATTTGAAATATTCATTTCTATATAATGTTAATGTGATTTTTTGGGATTTGATTGAAAATTATTTTTTTTAATAAATTGTTAAAAATATATGTTTTCGATGAAAAGTAACATTTTGTTTTCAAAATTTATAACGGTAATTTTTTAAAAAAATGTTTTTAAAAGATATATTAGTTTAATTTCATCACAATTATTCAAATTTTATTAATTATAATCATTTACTTATTGAATTTTTATATAAAACATTTTTAATCATTTGGACATTTAAAAAACCACTCTCTCATCGTTTTTACCGGTATAATTTTTAAAATAAATTTAATGAATTATTGGAATGGAAATTATAAAATCATATTATATATTTGTAATTAAAAATATAAAATTTTAAAATAAATTAAATAAAATTTTTTACTATGAAAAATAGTAAAAAAGTTACAATTATTTATCATGGTTATGGTAGAAATTATTTTACTGGGGGTTAGTATAAAAATATATGGGTAAAAAATTTCCCAAAAATGTCCAAAACATATATAATTCCCATATATATACCTTATCATGTCCATTTTTTTTATCATTTTGTCATTTGATAAATTTCGATACACAGTTTTCTGTCCAAAAAATTATAATTGTGTCGTCCACATCACTTATAAATGGCTACCCCTTCTCCTAACCAATTCACACTTACTAAAACCATTGTTTCATAATGTAAGTAAAAAACAATATTTCTTAATTCCCTCATCTATATATAAAATCCTTAGTTTTTTCAAAAATCCAACCTAGTAAGGCATTTGGTGAAAATCTTACGATGATACCAAAAGATACTATAACATTAATCATTGAGGATTTTTTTTTATTTTTATTCATACACCTACATAAATTATTATTAAAAAATGATAATATAATAATATAATTTTCTTCCATATACTTATATATTGTTATTTTATGTTAATTACATACAACCATATCCACTTCCATCAAATCGGATGTCAAATTTTCATTCGTGTGTACGGTGGACTACTTCATTGAGAACTAATGTTAATAATTTTAAATAACCAACTCTAAAGGTTGTATATAATGATGGATTAAATGTGTATATAGTGTATTAATCATATATTATACATATATAATTTTTATATCACATATATCTTTTTGTTTTCAATTCATTAGGAATACGATAAAGTCGCTCTCGTGTATGGAAGATGACACCACACAAGCTGAGGTACTTAAATAATACTTTACATCAAAGGTAATAAGTATTGTTTAAATTATAATATGTGATATATGTGACATAAAAATTATTTTTCATTTGTAATATTTTATTTCAATTTATTTCCTTTATTCAATTGATAAAATGGAATCAATGTTCTATTATACCTATGGAATATCATCTCAACAAACGGTATATTTAATTTTATATCTCTAACTTGAATTGATTAATATAAATGAAAATATAATGATTATATATTATATTTATATCATGGTTAAAATTAAATATATTATAAAATAATTTTCAATTTATGAGGTAAAAAATAAAAAAAACAAAACATACACAAAGAGAACACAAGTTATTACACGAAACATAACATAAAAATCGAATTATTAATAAATGTGTAATAAAATTCCAAAAGTAAATAATTTTCTATATGTAAAATTTATTTATTCGTATCTATTATATTTATAATAACCATATTTTTTATAAATTATATTTTAATATATATGTGGGATTTTGATATTTCAAGTAAGTGATTTTCTATCTAATTTTTCCTTCATTGAATACTATGTTATGTTATACACCAATTTTATTTTATGAGGTGTATATAAATCCTCTGTTTCATGTAATTTCATGAATTTATTTATTTTAATTCTATTATATGTTCAAATTTATAACATTATTTCTTGTGGATTATAATTCAGATTTTACAAAGTTGTAAGGTTATTATGTTATAATCTAATCATTTATCACGATTACTAATGATTATTCTTCAAAGTAAGAAATATTTTGATATATCTATCAATAAATTAATTTATATTATTATATTATAGTTTTATAGTGTTAGTTAAAGTTATCAATTAATTTTATTATATTTATGAACTCGTGATTTCAAAATAATGTTATGAAAAAAAATTATCTTTATATCTCTCATCAGTCTAAATCAGTTTTTTATTCAATAAAATGTTTTCTAAAAAAATAAAAATTGTTCTTATAATTAAAAAATAATATATTGAATATATATTAACACATGTATTAAATTTTATAAAAAAAATTAAAAGTAAACTTCATGTCATCTTTCTAACAATGCCAATATGGATTTTACTTAAAATGTGAGAGGAATATTTATTTCAACTGGTACAACCTGAAGGTAATTTCCCAATATGATGACCATTATTTTCATTAAATATTACTTTATAATATTCACATTTAGTTTCAAATAAATTTTGTGCCAAAATAATTTATGAATAATTATTTTTGAATATGTTATTTTCAATTAAATGATATTTTCCTCATGAAATGTTTCGAGTGACTATTCGTTCAAAATAATTATCAATCATAGATGAAATCGTTGTATGTTAATTTTTGTTTATGGGGTATATGATCCCAGTATACCATATTATTCATTCTATAAAAGGATTATGATAATAATTATATGATTTATAATAAACTTGTTTCTCTCAAATGTGTTTTACGATGAAAAATTTCTTATGAAACCTACTTCTTTTTCCACTTGGCTACGTTTTGATGAAATAATAAAATAACTATGAAACCTATTAATTTTCAGAATTTTTTGTTATGAATAAATGATTATAAAACCAATTTTAATTTAATGGGTTCTAATATGATGAATGTTTTATTATCTTAAAGAACACATGTGTAACATTGTCAATATATGATGGGTTTGACCTATTTATCCACCCATAATGCATTGGGTAAATTTTTATATTTTAGAGAGATAAAAAACTGGAAAGGGGAGTGAAACTTGTTTATTAAAGGACAATATACACTCTTTTATTACTGGGATTAACATTTTACTACAATGATTATTTTTTTTGTGAACCCAATCTAATCAAATAGTATTTGGAATGAGTTTTAAACTACAAAGGATATGATTTCTATGATTAATTATATGCCAACAATCTATGACAATGTTATTATATCATGTTTCATGTTCTTTGATTCCATTATTATTAATCTGTAATGAAATTTTAATATTTTTTACAAGACTCATGTATGTGATCTATGATATGTAATGTATGATTTTCAAATGTTATTATCATGTTTTCATACCCCTATACTTAGGATATATTGATATCTCCCTTGTTTACCTTTACAAATAATTTGATCTTAGTCTTTAATATGTTTACATTCCTTCTGTTATGATGAAATTTATTATGTATGATATGTCTACTAATTGTGATATTTATGAAGAATATAGAGGTAGATGACGTACTAACCAATGGACTCATTATTTATTTGTCTAATTTTCTAATGGGACAATAACATTAGGGTCCTCAGGCATGATTCTATGTAATGTAGTGAATAATCACAAAAAATATGTAATATATATGTATGAAAACCCTGAGTGTTTTCTTTTATTTCCATTGTTATTAAATTAGACCAAAAATTATATAGTCTTAAATTATATCACAAAATAGACCAACATTCAGAATGGGACATTGATAATTCAATTTACAATGGTTAAAATTAGTAAATACGATTTTTTCAATTAATCATATATAATTGCAAGTTTTATTATTCCACAATATTAATGGTTTCAAAATAAAAATCTTTTCATTCTAAATACATTTCAAAATTCTTCCATTTATTCTATCCTTGGAAAAAACATATTTTTTCATTGAAGAAGTAGTTCACTCGTAAATGTATAGACCACATTGATTTTTTGTTAATTATAGGAGAATAGGAAATGAGAACAATATCATTAAATAATTATATCCATGTTAAAAATATAATTTTTTTCAAATTTGAATAACCTTTTTAAACCTTCCATTTGATGTGATTTCGAAAATTTTAATATGTTCTTAATGGTGGCAGTAGTCGAAAACATACATGAAGACATTTTTTATTTTTTATAATGATTTTGGAGGAAGTAATGAAATAGATACCTTATTTTAAAAAAACTAATTAATCATAATAAATGTTATGGATGTATCATACCATCATTTACATAGGAGAATTTATCAGTGTTGTTAAAGAAAATATCTACAATATTATAGCTGATAGTGTTACTTCCCCTTAATTGGTATCCACCTAGGTAGCTACGTAGGGATCCACATATTGATATCATAGTGATACCAATTATTATGGGAATGTGTTGGGTGTTGAGGATATATTAGGGTAGATTTCTTTGAGAAAAATATTTGGAATGGGTTGAGAATTTGGGAACTGGTGAGCTCCATTTATTCGAAATAATGTTATAATTTTCGATAAATGTCATTATATTTAAATAAGTCCACTTCGTTATTATAGGAAAAAGGATCAATATCAAGAATATAAATTTTTGGGTAAATATATATGGTCTAAACACCCTCCAATATCCATTGTGGTACATGATTTTCCCATGTTTTAACAATCCGTGATATATTAATCTACCTTATCCCTAATTCACCCTTACCTCGATAACTATACCTCCTTGATTGGTAAATAATGTTAATGAAAAATATAAAATATAAATCGTCAAATAATATTAAAATTATAATCTCAAATACATAAATAATTTTAAAAAACAAAATTTCTAAATGTTTTTGAAATTAATTTACTATTAGCGTAAATAACATGTAAAAACTATTCCACAGAAAAAGATCATATTCATCAGAAAATATTATTATTAGATAACATTATCAATGTATCTTTATTTTAATAAATAATAGGTTATTATAAAGAAAATTTAATATTATGGTTTTTTGAATGAAATAAAAATTTTAATTTTACTGAATAATATTTCATTTAATTTATAGACCAAAATAGTTTTTAAAAATCGAACAAAATATTATTTAATACAAAACCAGTTAATAAATTATTTCTAGGTTTAATAAAATATTTTTAAAATTAATAAATCTTATTCCTTAAATAGAACTATAATGTTTTCCAATTTCCCTGATAAACCTATCTTACAAAAAAAATTAATTTTTGTTAAAACAGTATATTTTACAACTCTCTTTAAAAATTAACATTTTTAATAATTACCTTAAAAAATACTATTCATATTTTTTAAATGATGAATATAAAAATGAATGTAATTTTTTTATATTTAAATTATGTGGGTGATAAAATCTACTTATAGATATAAGTTCATAAAAAAAATAAAAAACATTAAATATATTAACTTATTTCTAAAATTATCAAATATATGATTTTAAAATAAAAATAGTAATTTTAAAAATAGAGCATCACATATAAAAAAACATCTTCTTATAAAACTATTTCATGATTTTACAATTCATACATATATTCAATTGATTATATACTATTAGGTTCTTTATAAAATTGTATTTTAAATATTCACCAAAAAACAAGCTTTAAAAAAATAAATAAAAAATCTAAATCTAATATTGATATTTTAAATCCCAAAATGATTATTATTTATCCAAATTGAATTTTATAATTTAATAATTTAAATTTCCTAATAAAATAATAAAATTCAATTAGAATATATTTTTATTGTAAAATAGATTTTTTCTAAAATACTAGTGGTTCTAATTCTTAATTTCTATAAAACAATAATAAAGATATAATTATACAATTATTAATTTATTTTAAAAAAATAATAATTTAAAAATAATATACTCAGTTCCCTTAATAAAAAAACCATTCCATAAATTCTTTTATTTCTAAAACCAAAAACGAATTTTATAAATTTGTATTAAATAACCTATTGAAATAAAAATATATATGTAGTTTTTTTTTAATTTTGTTAATACTATTCATACATACTAATTATAATTATATTATTTAATGATATTAACATTTAGTTCGATGTTTCATGTGGAAAAGGTAAAAAAAATTTATTAAATTAATGAAAAGAATATATAAGAAATTTGGTCATTACATAAAAGAAAACACAAGTAGAAGTTTATCAAAATGAAATTTCGGTACAAAAAGATGATATATAAAAACAATGAGAATTTAAATAAAACCAATCCAAATTTATGGATTATCTCCTACACATGAATTATGGTCACTCAACAAATATCAACCCTACACTTATTAGAACAACACAGATAACAAGAAGAAGAGATCGACTTTGGAACCTTACAATGAAACATGAGAACTGCATACACCCATGTGTGTATACATGGTGTTATAATTATCAACCCCATCTAGATACCACCATGAGGTTTCTAAAATTCTTTTATAGTGGAAATTAACACATTGTTGTTATAATTAAATTTTGATAAAAAATTATGTATCAATGTATTAATAAAATATTTCATACTGTTTCCCTTTTTATAAAACCCATAAATTTCCATTTTACAAAAAATATATAAAAATTAGTACATAAAAATAATTAATCAAAAGAAAATCTCCAAAATCTATCATATAATTTGGAATCATTTCAACTATTTTCAATCTTATCTCATTTAATTTGTCAAAAAAATAATGATACAAATCACATCAAATAGGAATACAACTCAAAAGGGACACTTTATCAACATTGAATCAAAAATAAGAATAAATGCCCCCATATAATGGTTCTGTTGGAGTCAATCGAACAAAGGGAAATAAAAAAAATATTAAAGGAGTCTCTTATGTGATTTCATCACAACACTAGGTATCATGAGAAACACACTTGGTCTAAAGGTGAGATGATCCAAGAAATAATCTATCATGAGAACAACTTTTAGCCTAGGGTCCCAAAAAATTACCAACATCCACCATAGAATACCTCACTACAATCATCAGGGGTAACTCTACCACCCATACCCCTATATCTTTTTAATATATAAAAACAATGGAGACATTAAAAGTGTTATAACAATGATTTTCTCCTAAATATTAACCTATCTATTATCCTACATTTCCCATGAAGCAATAACTATAAGCCTGAAAACAATTAAATCCAAAAAAACCAAAAATATCATATCACCATTTAAAATAAATTACACCACAATTTGACATTATTAACAAAATAAAACCCATTTCCATATCCACAATTCCATAATAAAAAGAAAATTTACCCATATGGGTAATATTATTATCACGCATTATAGATAGAAATGGTTTGAAGAGGGTCTCACAGACACTTCCAAAAAATTGTATTATAAATTCAAAGCTTACCTTTTTCACAATATACATGGGAATAAATGTAATTTTCAACCATTTAAAAAAATTTAATGCATTATTTAAAATAATCCCTCTCTACTCACATTAAAAATTCATTGAGGAACCATCTCCACTTTTTTCTAAAATCATTAAAAAGACAAAAAACAACCTTCATTTATATATCACAAATTGATAATTTTCTTTTTCATTCCTTTCATGACCCAAATGGGTAAAAATTATTTAATATATAAATATTATATAAAAGATCCATGTTTTTTTATTTTTAAACACATATCCCCCAAATTTCATTGGAATTTAGAAAAAAATGAAGATGTATTTATTCCTAGTGTGGAAATAATTTTCAACAATATTGAAAAAAAATATTATTTGACATATGTTTTTTATTTTGACAAAAATCTAAATTAGAATCAATAAGACCTCGATTACTTACTACCTAATCATAATTTAAAAAAACCCTTCTGTAATGTTTAATGAAACTCCACATAATAATCCACACCATGTATACTTCAAAGGATAATATTCAATCGAGAATGGAAACCACCACTATGAATCATAAACACATAATTATACATTCTTAGGTCAAGGGAAACCTTAATTGATCACCACATGGGTATTAGGATTTCAATATGAACCAAAAACCAATGGGAATTGAATATGGTATGTGGAGAACTAGAAAATAGAGAAAATAATAATTTTACCTTGATGAACCACATGGAATTAGTGTAGGAGAATCCCAAATAAATGGGGAATAATGAGAAGGAACTCTCAATAAAAATATCATATTACATTGATGAAAATGAGGGAAAATGTGAGGTTAATCCTAAAAATTTATCATGGTTAGTATAAAAACATCAACTAATTAAGAATCTAGAGAGACATCCTCTGTGACATGACCTCATGCACCACAAAAAGGTGAACCTATCCAAATGTCAACCACAGTGTGTCCTACATATCATATAGTGTGTTTATCTTAATAAAAACCCTATCATAGTGCTAAAATAAGGGCAAAAAACAGGGTACTCCTTGAACTGTTAGTAAAAGGGAATCTGATTTTAGTAAATATAAAGAGGCATCTTCTTCCAAGGTTCAAGGAACCAACTGAAGGAAATACTAACATTTTTCCATCATAGAACTATTTAGTGTGTATTACATCATTCATGGATTGGTTTTTACATATCTGACACCACCATGAGGTGGAACATTTTATACATGTGGCACATGAAATTACAAAGTTTATTTAACATCTCATCTTTTATTGATACAAAATCGCTTTCATTGTGGTGGTAACCAATTAATGTTGTCTGTAAAATATGACCCTTCCCTCCATGACATATTTTTATCACCCCCTTACTAAAAATATACTTTTATAATCATTTTAAAGTGTAACATCTCATACACACACAAAAACAGACACAAATTATTACATGGAAATTCACTATTATAGATCATTATCTTGACCCCACTTAGGGATGATATTTTTCAAAGTAGGATGGATGGTATAATAATTAAACCAATGATATACTAGGGTCATGAACATGTCTTATAACCTATGTAGTTTTTTATACAGAACCTAGACTAGGGTTTTTGGAATAATATTTCAAACATCATTCCACATGGGTTGTTGTGATGTTCAATGAAGAGAAATGTAACTACTGTTGCAATGGTAGTATCTTTTGGAGAATTAAATTTATTCTATGTCAAGGTCACTAAAATGGATTAAATATTGATTACTCACTATGTTAACTAGAAATAGAATGTCAATAAACACATTCTCTCGTGGTTGGGTAGTTGAAATGATTGTTTCCTTAATACATCTCATAGTTTTTAATGGAAATATTAATAATAAAAATGAAACTATATAAATCATAATTAATATGATAGGATTGATTTAAGGTACTATATATTCTCACTTAATCTCACTGAAGTGTTACCTATATCTATAGGTTGATACTATCTAATGAAAAAAATGGGAATTATCTATAGTCTCAACTTATTTATTCACCAAGGAAGGGCTTTCTTCATTACACATCACCATCCCATCATCTGGCATGACTATAATGAACTAATATTATATTTATCATGGTTTCAGGAAAAATCATGTCCCTGACAAATCATAGTCTTCACAGTGATCTATGAGGAATGGATTTTCTGGTGAGGTAAACCCTTTGTAAGACATATATAGTTTATCTCTGGCAGGTTGATTGGGTCTACTCTCACAAGTTCATTGGTTTCTAAATACACCCCCATAAAAGGTTAAATAGTTATAATTTAATTTTGATAAATTAAGTTGTTTTTTAATATATAAGCTAATATATTTTTTGAGTCTGAGTAGACATGTGATATAACTAGATTATTAGGAAATATATAATTGAAACCTTTTGTCTATAAAATTCATTATTAAAACCTTTAATGTTAGTTAAAGATAAAAAGAAAACTATAAAAAATAGAATATATTCTAATGTTTAAATATCTTCATAAAGTGTTATGGTACCTGTCATAAGATGAAAATACGTAATATGATCTCAATGAATGGTAATGACATTAAAATTCCAAACATGAATCAACTTCTCTTTCACAGATTGAAATAGTATGGCCAAATTCTAATAATCTCTATTCAACTATTAACATAGATCGTTCATAAATATAATTCATGGAAATATATTTAATTTATCATTAATTAGATTATAGGTGTAACTCATAATGATCAAATTCATAAATATAATATTCTACAAATAAATGATTGTCATATAATCATTTATATGTGGTGAAAAGGTGAATCTTGAAAACAAATATCCTCATTCCAGTGTGATTATTTTTAGATAATATTTCAATGAATTATTAGTATTTGAATAATGATAAAGGGATATCAGGTCTTGGATTCATATAAAATGGTCATTGTACTAGGAAATTCAAGAGGTGATCTCATACCTTTACCTCAGGTATAATGTTGTGACCTAGTGATGTCTTTAATTCTATAATTCTCATTGACCCATTAATGTAATACATGATAATGAAATCTATCTCAGGATAATTCTATAATATTTGGATGGTAAATTGAGGGGGTTTTTTCATATTAGTAATTTACAAGATTATTCCAACAAAAGTTTTTATAGATTTCGTTGAATTGTCCATAATGAAGATGAATCCTAATAGATTGAAAAAAAGGATTGTTTTTTCACACATAGATTCAAAAATAAGAAAAAATGTCTATAGGTGTATATTTATAATTTGGAAGACATTTCATACAACATCAAAGACCTCATTAAGGATGATTCATACATAAATGTAACCTTAATTGAATGAGTCTTTTATATGGTGAATGATTTCAATACACATAATGTTTTTTAGAATATATATGTGATATATTATAGAGTTTGATAACCATATTTTTTTTCAGTACCACATTAACCATAAAACAAACTCGTGAAAGAAAAAAATTAAAATATTCTGTCAGTATATTCAAAAGGGGTTAATATTGAATCTTAATTTTAGAGCATTTAAAAATTCCTTGAATCATATCATGACAATATGAAACCATACTTTAGTTTTGGAAACATGAGTTAATTGATTGATTAAAAAAAATATAATTATTTTTAATCCTACCACATGATGAGTTTTAATAAAAAGTATGATTATTTTTTTACTTACAAAAACATGATTTTTTTAATATACTCTATTATATAATAAATGCACCAAAGGAGTAAATCAACTGACCCCATATCATGTTATCACTATAATTTAATTTCTCTGCATATGATTAGTACATCAGACACATATTTTTTTGATCCAATGTATTATATATACGTCATTGTAACTCGACACACACACTCAATTCATTAACTTCTTCCTTTTTATCAAAAACCCGGAATGCATCTAGTACACCCATGTTTTTATCATATATTTTAATTTTCTTAATTATCAAGAAGTTTATAGTTACTGTTTTAACTAATTTATTGTATTTATAAATTAAAAATAGTATTATTGAATTTATGTGAATCCTTTCAGGAAATTTTTCGAATATTTTAAAAATTTATTATTTTCATTATATTCACATATACATACAACATATATTTCAAAACATTTAAATTTATTGTTTCAGTTTATTTATTTATTTTTATATAAATTAATAATTAGTGACATCAAACTTACTATATCTTATTTTATAAAATTTATTTTAGTTTCATTATTATTTTTAAATTATTAAATATATTTATAAATAAATAATTTATTTATTTATATTTACATTTTCCCAAAATAAAAATAGATGATCTTTGGGAGAGTGTCATATTTTTCAATAAAGTAGAAATTTATTTTGTTTAATAATTAATTAAAATATTTGTTAATTATTATTTAATTGAATCTAATATAGATTAAAACTGTGAAAGAATATTTCTATCTCCCTCTAAAAATCATGTATTATTTAAATATGAATTTTAAATGAATTTACTAGGTTACGTATTTATTATATTATTTAAATTCACAAACACTAATTACAAGGACATTGGATATATGAAATGGTTCCAATCTAGTGAATTTATTTTATATGGATTTTTAACTTAAAAATTCCTAATTTTTTTTAATTTAATTGATCTTTTTTAAAAAATGTTACATTTACTAGTCGATATTTTATATAAACTTAATATTCATAGACTATTACTAATACTCTTACAAGATGCATCGATCTATTACTCAATGACTAGTTATAGAGCTTCATAAATCTTCTATGTGTACATATACTTTTTTGTACTATTATTTAATTCTTTCTATGTATCTCACTTACACTATATTATTTTATTTAATATTTTCCAATAAATAATTCTTTATCTTTAGGTTGTGACAATAAAAATTCTAATTCCAGGACCATCCATGATGTGATAGACACTTTATAATGTTTGGTGGTAAGTGTTGTGTCCTCAATACAATGTTCTTGTGTCTTAGTCATACATGGACCATAAAAGGTATGTTATATTTTAATCATGATTATCCATCAAAAAACAAAATTTCTATAAGGAACTGACCAATGTATTGCATCTTATAAGAGTATAAATAGTCTTTGTTGGACCTAACTACTATAATATTTTATGTGTTCATCTTTAGTTTTTTAATTCATTTTATCACATTCCAATTTACTATGGTAATTAATTTGATAATTACATTATTCAATATAAAATTTTAATATAGTCTATTCAACCCCACCCCACCCCCTCTAGAAAATTTAATTATATCATTGACATAATAATTAGTATAAAATCATAACCCTATAAGGGTTGATTACATATTCATGTAATCAAAACGAATTCCCCTTCAATACAAAATCTAGTTTCTCTCTAACTTGACTATCCCACAACTAAGAGTCTATGAAAAAAATTGATAAATACAAGATTACATGAATAAAAATAAATGATTCATGAATTAACCCAACACTAACTCACTTTAATGAAATAATTTATGGTTATTGGAAATCCCTCAATGATTTATACCTAAAGTAGATAAGCATATATCACTTTTCCATCATTGTGAAACCAAAAATAACTACCATAATATGACCTAGATAAAATTATAGGAAATTATTAGGTGGAATATATTTTGAATTACAACGTAATATGTACTTTATATTATGTTATTAACATATCAGTTTTTATTCATTTTTATGTAGGCAATATAATTCATGATATTTCAAAGATGCTACAAGATCCATGCATTGGAACAGAAAAAATATTCAGAACTAAATATTAATTGATTTGGGATGAGGAAGAATATTTCAATATGAATGGTAATGAAAGAATAAAAAAAATATACCCATAATTATAACCATAAAAAATAGAACGAATTCCCTTTGGGAATATTTTGAGTACCTTTTCATGTTTCAAAAGTACTATGACCTCTACCCCAGGAGTGTACTATAATGATTGTAGTAGTCAAAGAAATAAAAAATAGTATGAAATATATATTAGATGAACTCATCTATCAATTATATTAAGAGGAACATGGTTTGAATAAAATCACTAAGTAATATATTTCAAATAAAAAATATGTTTCCTTTAAACCAAATATAAATATTTCCAGAAAATAGAATTTTAAATCATGTGAAAATTATAAATTTTTAAAATCATTTTCTGAAAGTGTATACGAAATGATGACATGAACAATGACATTCAAGAAATGATATAAGATGTATAACCATATAGATGATTGAATTATGAAATGTTAAATTTATTATAATGATTCTTTTGACCTCTCATGTTACAATTGTTGAATAAAGGGAAAAATAAATCCAAATAGTCCAAAATAAATGAATTTGGGATAACAAAATAAATATCATAAAAATTTTAAATGGCCTATAAATTTTTAATGGATTTTTATGGAATAATATAATTCAACTGATAAATACAGAATTGAAAAGGAAATGGCTATCATTGATTTAATAGATCAGAGTGATAATGTGGTGAATAATTATTCTTGTCGTGGTTCTTATTATTCTGAATATAAAGTACGTAATATATTATAAATTTTATATAATAATATAAAAATAAAATAACAACCTTTTGGAACAACAATTTTGAATTAAAAGTGTAACAAAAAAAATATATGGGGCTACATAAAGAAATAATAAATTTAATAAAAAATTTAAAAAATTTAAGATATTTTTTCTTCATTGGAGTGAAAATTCTTGATTCCTTTTGAGTTTTAATTGAAATTTAATTAAAATTAGAAGAATGAAATTTTTATTTTGAAAGACAATTTATCAATATCTATTTTTGAAAAAGATGATTCTGATAAAATTATATCCATAATGAAACATAAATTATATTAAACATCATTTTTTATTTGATAATAAAATAAACAATATATATAAGAATTTATTTTTATAAATTTCAAATGGAATTATATAAAATTTCTCATACTTTAAATATTATGTAAAAGGTAATTATGTAAATAAATTTTTATTAAGGATGCATAAATCTCTTGGTCAAACTATAACATTTATTTCAAATAATATATATTTAATATAATTCTTGAATAATTGTTCAAAACTTTTATAGGTACCTATGAATTATTATACTAAGTTGATTAGACACATGATATCATGAGCAAATAATATTATACATAATTAATAATTTTAGGAAACATTCCATATGAGTGTTAAAGATACATGATAAATGGAATGGGATACTATAACCAAATGGAATGAGATCCATCAATGAATTTATCATTCAATAAATATGACGGAAACTCTATTGCATTTGGTGATAACTCAAAAGGAATGTTTAAGGGATTTGGTAAAGTAGGTTTTTCAAATGTTGTTTTCTTCATAAATTGTTATATGATGATAGTTTCAAATATAACATAATTAATGTTTCAAAAATATGAAATGATTAAATGTGTACAAAGTTGTATGATAATAAATTTTTTGTTTTAAAAAATAAAATTATTATTATTTAGATATTAGGAAACATACTATTAATTATATGATTATTTCCGAATTAACTAAAAAATTTCAAGAGACTTAATTCTAAAAAATTGGTGATATTTCATGTAATATGATGAATTTACATGACAAATTTTCATATATATATATATATATATACAATCAATTAATGAATTTGATTGTACAGTAGTTTTCTAATTTTGAAATTTATATGAACATTACTTGTAATTCATGTTTGGAAGGAAAAAAATATGTTTTGTTTTTAAAATCTTTTTATGTTAAAAGATTCTAGATGATTATAATATTATAATTTAGATTTATTTGGTCCCATTAATGTTACTTGTTTAGGATGTCAGAATTGTTTTTTTTGATATTTTATTCTTTTAGTAGATTTATATGGAATGTTTTTATGAATTATTAGTAAAACAATTCTATATATAAAATTTATTGAAGGTTTTTGAAAAATAACAGAGTTTATTTATTTTTTTTAGAATTAATAATATAGATGAATTTAGAAAATTTAATTTTGAATAATTTTAAATTAAATTGTTATTTTGAAAATTTTAGACTCTAAGAACAACTCCAAAAGATAGTGTTACTGAATAGAAAAATAGAACTATTATTGAAGTGGAAAGAACTTTGTTAAGTAAATATAACATACCTAAATAATATCTCATTGAATCTCTTAATACATTTACTAATATTTCAAAAAATGTTTAAATTTGATCTTTTTGAAAGATACATACTTATTCATTGTTTAAATTGAAAAACATAATTTCGGTTATTTTAATATTTTTGGGTGTATTGTTTTTATTTAAAATATATAGGATAACCAATATAAGATTGATTCTAAAAGTGATGAATGAATATTTATATGGTAACCAAATAAAAATCATTAATTTCATGTTATTATTATAAAATAAAAATGGATACAACATAATTTTTTTTATTGAATTTGATGAATATGGTTGGAAAAAATTATAGTTTAGTTAATTTAAATGAATAATTTATTAAATTAATTTTTATTGAAGAGAAACATAAATATAATTTTATTGTTTTGGAGAATTCCACTCATTCTAATATTTTTTCTAGGTCATAGGAGATTAAAAAATACCATCCTTTGGATTTTCTCATTGATAATTTTGATTATGGAATTAAGAATATAAATTATCATTTGAAATTTTAGGAAAATTTGATTATGATTCTTAATGGGTGAATATTTTTTTAATTATTTTTATGATTTTAATTGGATTATTACAATAAAATTTTAATTGAATAAATTTTCTAGGAATAATATTTTCAATTTATTTTACCCCCATGAAAAAAAAATTTATTGGATCGTAATTAGTTTTAGATATAATATTTCTAGAGCTTGTTAAAATTTTAAAAATAAATCATAATGTGTTACCCATAGGTATTTTCTAGAAAAAGAAAATATATTTTTAGGATTATTTTTCGATTATTCTAATATTGAAACAATATTAAATTTTTGATGCTTTTCAAGGATTTATGTTATTTCAAAAAGATGTTAAGTGTACAATTTGAATTTTTTTTGTTCAATAAGTATATGTTTCTAAATAATGAAGTTTTGGTAAATATAAATTTCATAATCATGTGTTTAAAATTATAAAAGGATTATTATGGTATTATATAAGAACATCCTACAATGTATGATAGACATACAATGTTTTTTTAAAACAAATACATTAAAAAGATACATTATATCTTATATTTCTAATTAGAAGAATTTAAAATGAAATAGTTTTTTAAAAATTATATTGATGATATTTTTTTGGATCATCTAGTGAATTAAATTAAAAAAGGTTTTCTATTCCAATGGATAATGAATTATATAAGATTATATTAGGTAAAAATAAATTCTTTTTAGTTAGTTAATTAAATTAAATAATTTGTGGTATATTTGTAATCAATATAAATATGTTTATGACTTAGTGAAGACTATTGGTTTTCATTATGGGAAAACATATAAAATACCTATGAATAATAATTTTAAGTAATAATTATATATTTACTCTAAATTTTTAAGTTTAAAATTTTTTTGAGGCTTGATATAAATTGATATGTATTTGACTCCTATAGAACTGGTGTCATTTTTTGTGTTTGTTTATGTGAACTATTTCAATATAATCTAAATAAACATCAATTAAATGTTTTTAATATAGTAAATTTATATAGTAAAGAAATGTTTTATTATCGATTGTTTTATTTCTATAGTGAATTTTTTATTTAATTTTTTTTATGATACTAATTTTTGTGGATGAAAAAATTATATAAAAGAACCTCATGTTTGTATATTTTATTATAAAAATAATAGTTTCAAGGTGTTGAAAAATAATAAATAAACTTATTTAGTTACTAATAAAAGTGTATGCATTACAATAACATAATTTTACTCTAAATCCTTATGTATTATGAATCATTTTCTAACTATGGATTTTATTTTGAAAACATTCCAATTTATTTGGATTCTTCTTATCGGTTATCATTATCAAAAGAAAACCAATAAATTATTATATAACAAAGAATTCTGATGGTAATATTAATTTTATTACAGACTATTTTAATAAATATTATATTATTCCTTAATATTTTTATGATAAAAAGAAAATGAAATAAATTTTTACCAAACTAATGGATATTTCAATGTTCTAGAAAAATATATTTTGATCTTGAAATGGTCAATATTTATATTGAAAATCCTATTTTAATTTTTCATGAATTATTATGAATTTATCATATTGGTTCCCAATTATATAAATAAAAATTTAAATAATTTTCAATATTTTTTTTATAATGATGATTTGAAAAAAATTTATAACGTGGAATAAGTTTATAAAATCTTGGTTTGTTATTATAATTTCGAAAAAGAGTAATTTTGTTGAGATTATTTTGTTTTTTTGTGTTTTTGGATATATTGTAGTAGAAAATGAATTTTCTTATTATAATTGTAATATGATCATTATACAATATGTTTTTTGATATATATACTTTACCAAAATTTATTTTTATTTTTATGGATAATTATATGTAAATGTATTATGAAAATACTTCTTGCAATTACACATTCGTAAAATAGTTAATGTGGGGATTATATTTGAAAATTTAAAAATTACATATAATTTTATAGAAACATGAGGTATAGTACATGGAATTTATAAACACCGCTTTTTATAATGATAATATGTTTATCTATGTTTTATTCAATAATGGTGATGTTGCAATTACTCTCATGATGTTTCCACTATTTTTTGAATGATAAATCAAGCTGAAATCATTAGAATTTAATATTTATTTATTATTTAGAAATTTAAGATATGTATCTATATTTAATTCAACTACAATTAATGATTAAATAGTTATTTTAATTATTTAAAAAAATTATCCATCTTCTATATATTAGTTACATTTTCATCATATTTTACAATATAATTCAATCCGTTTTTCAACAATATATCTTGATAATGAAGTTGGATTGAGGTATTTATTTTTTTGTTGGAATTATCTTAAATTTATCTATATATATTAGTCAACATCATTGAATGTTGAATGTAATGTTTATATGTACTGAATATTCATTGAATCCTCTAATTATGAGATAATATCAGATTTCATTTTTGGCTACATGAGTAAAATTGCAGATTAACGTACCAATTGATGATTTTTGAACCTATTTCATTGTCGTTTTTAAACATACTTCATAACGATTCCTGATACCCCCAATTGATATACTAAGGAAAATATATGACATAATCTACTGACCACATGTTATATTTTCGTAGTAAGTTGAAATTTTATCATAATATCTGTACATTAACCACGTGTTATTCGGATAGACCAAATATTATATACCTTATAAAAACTCAACACATGCGATCAATTCACGGTTTTATTTTTTCCATATACTATATATAATGTTTCTAGTATTGTATATTTTTCATTTAGTTTCATTGTTTTAAGTACTGCATTCTCTTAGAGATTTTTATTTCTAATTTATTTATTTTTAAGATCATATTAACAATATTAAAGAAATTTCAATTATTTTTTAGATTTTTTAAGTAATTATAAAAAAATTATTTAATTACATACTTACACATATACAATCAACATATATATGTATATGAATATTTAAATTTACATTTTGAGTTGGTTTTTTATTATGTTCTAAATTGATAAATAGTAACATTAATCCTATTAATGATTTTTATATTATTTAATGTGGTTTCATTATTATTATTTGATAATTAAATGTATTCATAAATGCATATTTTTTTTTTCAAAATTCAAATTGATATTTAATCAAAATAAATGGTGAAATATTATTTAGATTCTCTTTATATATTACTATATATATATATATATATATTAATTTTTTTTTGTGAATCCAGATCTTTTCAAATTAGTCTTTAGTATTTGAATATAAATAATGAATGTGGAATTCTATTTTTTTCCCTAACTTTTTTAATTATATAGAATTTTATTTCATTTTTTATAATTAATTTACTGGTTTTGTTACTTGGTTATGTTATTTAAATCCTTCGAGACACATTTAATGTACACCAGTTATGTTATAAAAAATTAATCCAATGAATTCATATAACATGAAACATTATATTTTAAATGCTTGATGTGTTTCATGATTCAAATGATCATGTGAGAATAAATTGACATCTATAAAACAATATATCAGGAAGAAACTAATCTTCTATGACAACTTATGCTACTCTACACATCAACTTGTTAATGACAAGTTCACATTCTTCCTTAGTCATCAACAAATTCATCTTCATGGTTTTTATTGAGACTAAAATTGTTATTTATTTCTATATGACTTATACTCTAATAAATAGTTTGTTATTTGTCCCATCAGAATCATATTATTTATTATGGTTGTGATTCCAAAATTCTATATGTAGAACCAATCATGTTGTAACTCTCAGTATTTGATATTTGGTTGTAGGTCTTATGAATCCCCACACAAATACAAAGTGTCCTCATTATACTTCCACAATAAAAAATTAAATTTTAATTTGGATATGATTACCAAAAAAAAATTAGGTACTACATTATTCTTATCAAATATATTTTTGTTGTTAAAGAGTTTACTAGGACAACATTTGACTGGAATATAATAAAACTATATATTTTAACTATTTTTTTTCCAATTCAATTTATCCCTACATTATAAACATGGATAATTTATTTGATAATTAATTTAATCTCTCTAAATTCATAATGGTTTCTATTCACACCCCCTCTATACAATATACTCCCTTCACGGACCTATCATTGTTTTCCAAATGATTATATTTGTAATAATATCACTAGTATACCGAGACATATCATCACAACCATGCCCAATAGTTAGTCAGAAAAATAAATTTTATGATGATTCTTTGATTTAACTCATGTTGTCCCTATCACCATCCTCACCCATAACTATCATCATTCTATTGTATGTTGATCCATTATTACATCAATATGGGGTTCCAAAACTTATTTTTATATACAATGAAATTTAAGTGAAAATATGTCAGTTTCATAAGCATCACAGACTATACCAAAATCAACCATGGATGATAGAATGCGGTCTCCAATTTTTCTCTTTTATGTTGAATCTTCATAACTATAATTACAATAATTTATAATCCCATCATTGGGTATTTAAACATTTATAATGAAATTAAATTCCATTTTAAACTTATATATCACAATATCATTTTCATCCTTCAACAATAATGTATTGATAGCATGATTTCATGGTTAAATAGAAAAAATATGTATCTGAAGATGTATGATTCATGATGGTCCCTAGTCTATGGACAATGTATGATTCATGGACCATGATCGTAAATCCATTATGACAATGGAGTGGAAGCCTACAATATAACAACCCTTCTTTTTTATTACACATTTAAACATGATTTATTACATAGAAATGATCTTAATAAACCCACAGAGATTGAGATTTTTTAGTTTTTTAGGGAATAATAACATTTAATGACAACTTAAGATATAAATTCACAACATTATTAATGAAAAATTAATTTACATGACCACACCATTCCTTAATACATAGAATTGAATGGGATAACCTGAGGACATCCATAAAAAGGGTGAGCTATAAAGCCCAGTAAAGGCGTAAACATGGAATAACAAGAAGAATATAATACATTTTAGGAAATAGGTATATCAATGGATCTTAAAAGAAACATGAACATAAATGCATGATATGTCATGATTATCTTAACATGGAGAAGTGGCAAAAACAACTAACATGATATTAGCATGAGCCAAAGATCATTTCACATGGAGCATGAGTAAACCCTCATTGCACCTTAATTAGATTTAGTAAACCTCATTGAACCTGAATAAGAATGATTAAACCCTCATTTCATACCGGAAATGAAGATAATATTCATTACCCACTGCATCAGAGTGCTATCAGGGAACATCCTTCTTAATTATTTCATTTCAGGCATAAGGTTTCCATATAGATCATACAACATCGATTCATTAAACCTAATAATTTATTCCAAAAATAAAAGATACGGAATACATAAATTTAAGTCCTCAATCAATGTGTACATGTTCATTAATGTGAATACTCTTGATAGGGAATTTGTTATGGTATTCACTTACACATTGATTTTGGAATGGGAAATTTTGGTGTGACATCAGCAGTATAACGACGTCAAATAGAAATCATATAATGGTTTGATGAGTGATAATGTGTTATCTCATCATCTAAACATGAAATATACAATAAGGAGGAATGAAATATAATATCCCAACATATTAAAAAGAATTTACATTCATAATATAAATTAATTTATTCAATGTACATGAGAAGAGGGAAATACCATGCAGAATTTCGGCATGGTAATGGGAGTACATGGGAGGCATTAATGATGGGGAAATGTGTCTATAATCATTAAAACATAAGGAGGTAAATATATGGGAGGAGTGAGATCATACCCCATAATTTTTAACTAAAAATAAAATTTCATAACTATATAATGAATCATAGACATAAATAATGGTGTAAGGAAAGTAATAATCCCTTACATGGAAGTGTGATCCAAAAATAATGGGAGAGACTTGAGAGTGAATGTATATACTTTATTCTATAAAGAAATAATGCACATAATCATAATGATAAGGCCTTATTACATAACCCCTTATATCTACCGTGTAAGACCTAAGGGTAATGTGTGTGATGGTAATAGACTCATGGGTGGCTTTGATAACATCACTCAGGTTGTAAACTCTATTAACATTCACATATCAAATAGGTGCTTCCATTGAAGCATATATTAATGAAGCTTAACTTTGTATTGTTCAAGAGAGAAGTCCAACTATGCTACCACCTTTCTGATCTATGACAAATGGGCTTTGTATAGATCAATTTTATTGGATGGGGTCATCGTTTCCTTTGTCTATGAAAATTTGATTTGTTAAAGACCTATATATATACAAATCATGTGATCACTGTTCAATGACTATATTATCAATGTTAACAATTCTTTAAATTATTTTGAAATCCAATAATATTAAACCAATGAATTTTATATGTTTTATATAACCACATTACATAATAAGACATTTTATTAGATCAAGAAGACTTTTCATTAGTAAATGTTTGGGTGGTTACAATCTTCCCCACTTAAGAAATATTGCCCTCAAAATTTTCATTTCCCCTACTAAAACAGATGACGGTATCTTTACTACATCACTTCCTCTGATTCCAACATTGCATCTTCAAACTTTTGGTTTCACCATAACACATTAACAAGGGGCATTGTCTTATTTCTGAAAACTTTTTCCATGAAATCTAATATTGTCACTGGATTCTCATCATATGAGAGGTCATTCTCCAATGGTACCACCTATGGATTGAGTACATTCAATGGTTTAGGTAAGTAACTCCTTAATATTGATGCATGGAATCCTTCATATACTATAGATAGTTTTAGTGGGAGTGGTAGTCCATAGGCCACTGCTCAATGCCATCAAGGATATCAAAAGGTCTGATTTACCTTTTCTAAGATTTCTGTTATACCCAAATTTAATAACTCTCTTTTATACTAAAATTCATAGGAATATAATGTCTCCCATATCAAACTCTAGGCCTTATCCATGATCATCAGCATAGTTATTTTGTCGACTATGATCAGCATTAATGTTTTATTGGATGGTCTTCACATTCTCTATCATTTCTTTGACCATTTCATGACCTAAGAATTTTTTCCCCCAAAATATATCCCCACATTCCAGTTTTGTACACCAATTCCCATAAAAGGAATCAGAAGAATCCATTTGGATAATTGAGTGGATACTGCTATTTTAGGAGAACTCAACCAGAGGAAGACGTTGATCCCATCCTCCTTTAAATCCCATTGAGCATGATCACAACAACTACTCAAGTGTTTAGATATTCTGCTTAGATTTGCCTTCATTTTGAGGATGATAAGATGTACTGAAGTTCAGATCAGTATTCAGAGTGTGTTTAAGACTCTTCTAAAACATATATGTGAATATTGCATCTCGATCAGATAAAATCAATAATGTATGTCCATGTTGCGTAACCAATTCTATGATGTATATCTATGGGAGTTGATACAATTATAAATCCTCTCAAATTTCAATTATATATGCAATATTTGTATGATTATCCACAATAACCAAGATGTCATTGTTTCCTTTGATTTCTTTAGATGTTCGGTGACAAAGTCCATGAAGATGTTCTCACATTTCCATATTGGTAAGGGTAAAGGTTGAAACATCCCCTTATATTTTTACCTGCTAGCCTCCCCTTTCTAACATACCAGACTCTATGATGTATACTTAGTAAAATATTTCATTATATTATCCGTCCAAAAATTCTATCGGAGATCATGATACATCTTCATGTTTCCTGGGTGAATATATAATTTTTAACTATGTTCATCATCCTAAATTTTATTCTCTAACTACGGATTATATGGAACATATTGTCTTGAAAAAATACAAAAATTCCTTCTTCATTAACATTTAACATTGAGAATAACCCTTTTTTTGAAATTTTCTACCTTATTCTGAATTCCCACATCATTCATTTGATCATCCATTAACATTTCCAAATGATATGGTTGAGGAATCATTTGTCAATGGATTTATGATGTTAAATTATTTATGATTCCCATGTCCATCTTCATCAAATAAAATAAAATTGGATCTGTTTCGATTATCATCAGTGAAAGAGTTGATGGATCCTTTCTACATAGATAATCTTATACCATATTCTATTTCCCAAGATGGTAGGGAATTGGGAATTCATAGTATTTGATCAGCTCTAAACATCATTGTTGGCGCATATTCATCTCTTTTATTGTTAATATGTACTTGAGGCGTTTTTGATTCATATATATTAAACACTTCTCTACAAGGAGGTAATGATTCAAAAAATTTAAAGAAAAAATTACTGTATCCAAGTCCATATCATGTGTTGGATATTTTTTATCATGAACATTGTATTTCCATGAAGAATTGGCAATGAATTTCTCATTGAGCATCAACACACTACCTAGGACCTTCATCGAAGCATCATTGAATACCATGGAAAGTTATCCACTTGTGTTTATAGTGAGCACGACCGCAGTGATGAGACTCCTTTTATACTCCTTGAAACTATCTTCTTTTTCATCACTCCATGAAAACATGACTCCCTTCCGAATAAACTTATTATGGGGGTTCAGGAATCGTGAGAACATTCTCACAAATCAGTGATAATATCCAGCTACCCCTTGGAAGCTATGGATATCAGTCACATATGTTGGCCTTGGACATCCCTCAATTGCATTTGTCTTGGAGGGATCTATGTATATCTCTTTTTAAGTGATGATTTGACCCATGAATGAGACTTCCTTCAACCAAAACACACACATATTGTAGATTTCATAGAGCATATCCTTTCAAAAGGTCTCTAGTATAGTGCTTAGATTCTCTTTATGGTCTACCGTGGTTTTAGAGTATATTAAAATATCATCTTCAATGACTACAACAAATTTTTCAAGTTATTCTCAAAGGACTCTATTCCTCAATTCCTTGAATATTTTTGGAGAAATAGTGAGTTTTAAAGACATAAAATTTAATCCTTAGCACCCATACCTTGTAAAAAAAGTAGTCTTGGGGATATCCTCTGTCTTCACCCTTGGTAATATTTTGACCATTGATCAACCTTGATGAAGTATTGAGATTTATATATGTGATCAAACAAATCATAATTTATTGTATTGGTTATTAATTCATTATTGTGATTTTTTTTGAGATCATGAAAATCAATGATAATGCACATTGACACATTCTTTTTCTAATGATAAGGACCGGTTCAACCCCAGGTGAAGCGCTTGGGCATATAGAACCTTTATCTAGATTCTTATATGTTTCTTTATTTAGAACCTTGAGATCCCCAATAGCCATTCTAAACAATGTCTAGGATATTGAAAATTCCCCATGTATATGATCAATCATGAATTGAAAATATCTTTTAGGAGGAAGACAAGGAATCTCCTTGGCAATCACTTCAGCGAATTCCATCATAATAGACATCTATTCATAAATGGTTACTTCCTTAGTCTCAATCATCTATGAAAGATACACGTGATCATAGGGAAGTAATATTCACACTTTTGATGATGATAATAAAGAATATTAATCCTCCTCCTTTCACTTGTATAGAATCTGGGGTTGATTCGACATATGGAGAGTGATTTCCCCCTCATGGAAAATTATGTTGTCTCTATATAGGGAAATCCAATACATAACATGAATTGCAACAAATTACACTAGAGGGAGCATGACGAGGTTCACCAGGAAGATCAATCAACAAATTCTGATATGAGGAGTTATATTCTTGGGATACAAGGATTTCCCCATTTATTGTTCTCCCTGACATCTCTACATCCATGATTTGTAGAATAAATGTTTTATTTGAAAAAATTTATATTTTAGAAGATATTGGTACTATTTTGTGGTAACCCCATGCTATAAATGATAAATGTTTTATATGTTTTATTTCTCAATTCTCTAAAAAATGAAACGTGAAAATATCCTTAATGTTAAATAATATGATTTCTTGACTAAAATTCAAGATTTTGTAGTGTAATAAGGCCGAGTCATTATAGTTGGTATCAGATGATAGTTTTGATAAATTTAGGGGTTATGATAACGATAATAGAATACAATAAAAAAATTTAATCTCAGGTTACTTTTAAATGATTTTTTTTAAATTACAAAGTTTCATAGACTATGATATGTTTGTTCATAATGATTTACTGTAGAAGAAACGAGGAAACAAATGTAGAGATGCAGCAAAAGAATGATATCTTTATGAATCTGCATTCTAGAATGGTAGGGATTGGAACTGAGTTGTTTGTGACAGTAATGTATCAAATGATGTATTAAATGATTAGTGGTGGAATCCATGCCAGAGAACAACCATATGTACCACAAATGAACAGGACGATAGTGGAATATTTTACGAGGAAACACCTTCTTACATTTAATGGATCTTCTGAACTAATAGGGGATTAAGGATGGATTAAATCCACTGAAAAGATATTATATATTATGGGGTGTTCATATAATCAAAATGTATGTAATTCAATTAATCATTTTGAAGGTGAATCTGATTAGTGGGGGTCAATGGTCAAGAATATCAGGGATAGATATGAGACAAATGCCTTAGAGTGGGATGAATTTAAAAGGATTTTCTATGAAAAATATTTTCCTATGGTGGTAGAACATATGTTGTAGAATCAATTCCGTGAATTGAGTCAAATGGAGGAATATAAAGTTGTTGTGTATGAATCAAACTTCACCAGACTAGCGAGTTATGCTCCAAATCATATTTTGGATCTTGATACAAAAATCAAACTCTTTTTACTCAGGATTGAATCCAAGGCATCAAAGGGAATTTTCCATCTATGAATTCAAATGTTATGAAAAACGTTTCTGATGCGATGAGATGGTAGAGATGGAGTTGGGGATTATCATGTTCACTTTGACAGTAAGGAGAAGAATATATCTAGATGGAAAGATATGGGTATTAATCAATCAAAGAAATATAATGTTAATAAATTCTGATTTCGAGTTTGTAAAATTTGTGACAACAATCACCATAGGGAATAGATTACCAAAATTGGGAAGTTATTTTGATTTGGTTTGTTTGTAAATTTTGCCCGATGTTGTAATGAAAATAATTTTAATAATAATTCTATTAAGAAATGTGTAAATTATATTAAATATTGTGATATGGGTCATTATGAAAATTTCATTCCATAGAGAGAACTGAAGGATGAATAGAAGCCATACTATATGCAAAAGGTATTGTGAGATCCATTGCAACTGCGTTAGTGGATGTTGGGATATCTAATTAATTTGTATCAGGCACCTTGTTTTTTTACTCATATTTTACAACAGTTTTATTTTATATTGGGTTTACACATTTTTTTATATCTGAAAGCATTTCTTGGTAAATTGGAAATATCACCTCAATAAATGAGAGAATAAATTATTTTAAAGACACCAGGGAATGATATTATAGAAAATATGAATTATAAGAATCTGTATATTGTGGCCTTTGGAAATAATTTACCTTCAAACCATATTTTTTTCCCTTAGTAGTGTTTTATATCATTCTTGTTATGGATATGATTCTAGTTCATCTTGCTAAGATTCACAGTAGAGATGAATAATTTTGTTAAAATAATTTTTTCATTATATACAAGAAAGAATCTATATAATTTATAACATATTTGGAATCTAAGAAATTGTATAAATATAGAAATGAAAGTTATCTTGCCCATATTTTTGAAAATAATGGATTTATTCAAACAAATGATGTGGTAGTGGTAAATGAATACCATGCTATTTTCCTTGATGAGTTACCTAGTGGGAATACCTGATCTAGAAGTCAAATTCTCAGTTAACATAGGTATTGATGCTATGTTAATTTTAAAACCACCATATCAAACAGAAAAAATGAAACATATTAAATTGAAAAATCTTTTGTAGAAATTTCCTGATAATGGATTAATTCATCTTAGAACTTCACCATTAGATAATCTTATTTTGATCATTAACAATTCATATGGTTCCATGATACATTGCATTAATTATTAAATCATGAATAACATCACTTTTAATAACCAGTATCATTACCTTTTATCGATGACCTATTTGATTGGATCCAGGAAGATCAGTACATTTCCAATATTAACATGAGATCCAGATACCATTATATTAAAGTGAATGAGGATGAAATCCTAAAAAAATATTTTCATACTAGATATGGGCATTACAAAATTGTTGTTATGATATTTGGATTAAGTAATTCACCTTATGTGTTCTTGGATATTATGAATAAAATATTTCATGACATCATGGATAAATTTTTATTTGTGTTTATTAATGACATGGAGGTATTTTATATGAGTAAAGAGGAGTATGAAATACATCTATGAGTTGTCTCGAAAACCTTAAATGTAAATAAACTGTCTTGAAAATTTATGAAGTGTGGTTTTCTATTGCGACAGATTACTTTTCATATGAACATGGTCTATAAGGATGTAATAAAAGTTGATCCTACTTAAAAAAGTGTTTAATGAATGTCCAAAACCTACAAATGTTATAGAATTTTATAGTTTTCCTAGATTATAGGGTTATTAATATCATTGTTTCAAGAACATTTTGTAGATATCTAGCCCTATAACTTAGTTAACCAAGAAAGGGGTTAAATATTTTTGGACCAATAAATGTGATGTTTTTTTCATGGAATTGAAAATGAGATTGGTGAACGCTTCTATTTTCATCTTTCCTTCCCAAAATGATGAGTTTTTTTATCTAAAGTGATTCTTAATTAAAGGTATTTTGTTGTTTTTTCTTGACCAATGACCAGGTAATATCTTATTCTTCAAGAAAACTATAACCTCATGAGTTAAATTATCCCACGCATGATTTAGAATGGGATGCTTGGGTTTTTTCTTTCAAAATATGGAAGAATCATTTATACAGAGCCAAATAACAAATATATACTAACCATAAAATTATAAAATTTATATTCTCTCAGAAATAATTAAACATGAGGTAGAGAATATGGATTGAATTGAAAAAATAGTATGATTTCATAATCATTTACCATATAGAAATTGAAAACAAAGTGGTGGATAAATTAAGTCAAAAACATCATGCATCATTAACCATGTTACATTCATAACATGATCCATTTATTAATGATTTGATGAACTTTGTCTTAGAAATTGTTGGTACAGGAAATAAATCTTTTTTCATTATAGTTTTAGTGCATTCCACATTATCAGACAGAATTAAGAATTCACATATGGAAGACCATGAGCTATATAAAATAGTAAAATATGATAAAATGGGTATGTTTCAAAAATTTCACCTTGATAAATATTCTATTTTGAGATTGAAAAATATATTACGTGTGCCTTGTGATTTCTTATTAAATAACGATTTTCTGTGTGAATCATGTAGTTCTCCATTTTTTGTTCAACCTAGTAGTACTAAAATGTATAGATCCCTTCAGGAGTACTACTAATGGGATATAAAGAAATGGGATACTGTATATTTTACTATGAAATGTTTTACATGTCAATAGATTAATGTAGAGAGGCAAGTACCTAACGGGATTCTTTATCCAATTCCAGTTCCAGTGTGGAAAGGGTAGAATATATACATGTAAATCATGGTGGGACTACCTAATACATCTCGAGGTAACAATGTGATTTGGGTTGTTGGTGATTAGCTGAAAAAAGAATCACATTTTATTTCTCTTAAAGGTACAATGTATTTCGATTATCATTCTTGACAATACCTCAATGATATTTTCCTGTAACATTGAGTTTCCCTTTCCATTGTATTTGATCGTGATCTCAAGTTTATTTCTAATTTTTGGAAGGGCCATCTAAATTCATTGGGTACATAATTAAATTTTAGTACAACTTTTCATCCTCATTCAGATGGGCAGTTAGAATGGTTGATTCAGACTATTGAAGTTGTGATTTGAGCTTGATTAACAGACTACAAGGGATGTTCGGATCATATAATTTCTTTAGTTAAGTTCTCTTATAATAAAAGTATTCATTCTAGTATACAGATAGTATCTTTTGAAGAATTTTATGGGAAGTGGTGTTGAACGCCTTCTTTTTGCAATAAAGCTAGGGAAAGGAAATAAATGGGACCATAATTTTTAGAGGAGAAGGTTGATAAATTGATGATGATCTAGAAACACATGAGGACGACATAGAGTAGGATGAAATGTTATGCATACAAAAGGGGTAATGAATTTTCATTTGATGCTGGTGATATTTTTTCTCTTAGAATATCACCATGGTAAATTATTATGTGTATTGGTATGAACAAAATTCTACATCCATGGTTCATTGGACCTTATGAAATCATAGTGGAAGTTAGACTATTAAAATATAGAGTATCTCTACCTCTTGGTTTATCTTAGAAACTATATTTTTTGTCACGTTTCGATGTTCAGAATGTATGTGCCAGATTCATCTCATGTTTTGAGCCGAGAGGTAGCTCAGATGGAAGAAAAACTTAATTAATAATAGAAACCAGTTCATATCCTTTATTAAAGAAAAAATGTATTATAGAATATGGTAATCCACTATGTAATGTTTTTTTGGATAAACCACATGGTTTAAGAAGCAACTTGTGAATCTCAAAATGCTACAAGGGAAATGTACCCTCACTTGTTTAATAAGTAAATAAAATTACGGGGATGCTATTTATAGAAGGTGGGGAAAATGTAACACCCCTACGTTTAAAAAAAATTGAAATGAATGAAACTATTTTTTAATTATCTATTTATAATCATCATTTGGACATAATGTATTAGCTTAATTGATTTAAATTTCAAAAAATGGTTACTTAATGTTTTGATCAGTAAGTTATTTGCAGTGTGATAAAACCAACATATTTTTTATAGAATTATAACATACCCTTATGAATAGTATTATAACCCTAATGAATAAAAAATTTTATTATTATTTAAATTTATTATAGTTATAAGATAAATTTTTGTTTATTAATTTTTCAATGAGATAAAAAATGTTATGGTTTTAAAATTGTTAATTTTTCTATAAAGTATGATTTTATATAAAAAAAATTAATAACATAAAGAAATTTGTTTCCAAAAATTAACATAATTTTTGAATTCTATAGATAGAATAATGGTTAAGGGGAACTTTTTTTATTTTTCTTTAATTCATTAATTTTAAAAGAATATTTAAATACAATAAAATATCATATATTCAAATTATATATTTAATAAACTATTTTTGACATCAAGAATATTGTCATCGCAAATGTTTCAAACTCCACTGATTTATTTTCTATTTCTATCTGAATAATGGAAAATATTCATAATCTGGGAAAAAATAAAAATAATATTTAAAATAATGTAAAATTTGTCCTCTCCTCCACAATAAATACCACCCTCATTCTCCTCTTCCTCCCACACTTATAATGCCTTGATAATTTTCTATGTTATTCCAAATCACCTCACCAAGGTTCTTCCCAACGTTGAAGACCCGTTGGTCTCACCAAAAGCCCAAAACCAAATTCCTTAAGGAGGATCTCATGGAGAAGAGATCAAGATGTAATGACCCTCTTCCTTTTCATGTGTTTTCTTTTTAATTACATTATTTTATTCTACTCTATTCCCCTATAGTTATCTAAGAGGTATGAAATATCCAAAATCTGATGTCTTCAATATGTTTTCATTTTCATTAAAAAAATCATCATCTTTCATCCTCTCCTCTTGAACGAATTGAAAATGAAAATATAAACCTAGTTTGTGATGTGTTGTTTACAAAAATTGTGGATGATATTCTTTCAATTTCCATTAATTCCTTCAATGTAGATCATTAAAAAAGTTTAAATGGTTGAAACATAATGTAAAGTGAATGATATAAACAATTTTATATTATGTAATGATATTTTATTCATGATATTAAATTATTTAATGAAATAATTTCATGATTATTGACGAACCGCCATAAATGATCTAAACAAATATTATTAATGTTTTCTCTAATGGTTCCTCATCATATATGATAATAAAGGATTTGTGGTATTATTCTCTGTTCGAGAAACATATGAATACCATTTCATTCCAATTCTGGAATTTCATTTCTATATGATAATAATATCAAATACAATCTATCCATGGTAACCATGTAAAGAACACTCCTGAAACAATGAAAGGAACAAAATTCTAATAATTAAAGGGTGATATAATTTTATGAATTGACCATATAAGATGTTATAAATATGAAATTCTTCTATAATATACTAATAACACTCTTTTAACCATTATACATGGGGTTTAAAAATGTATTAAGTAAGAAATCCCAAATGAATGGGAATTCTTATCCAAATATCCATTCTTTGGGTAAACATTATACATAAATAATTGTGTAATTTTATGATCATTATTGTGATGTATTATTTTTCATATTATGTTTTATTTTATGTATTTATATTTTATACACATATATAATTAATTATATTGATTTTCATATCAATTATATTTTATTTGAATGTGACTTTTCTTATAAAATGCCCTTTTAAACATTTAGTTTTACAATATTCAAAGTGACTAATTTAATCAAAGTATTATTATTTGATGATTATATTATTATTCTTGGGAATTTTTTATTATTAATGGTGGTAACTATTTCTCCTTCTATTTCATTGGGTATGTGTATGTTGGAGGTTGGCTGTATGGTTACTCCTAGTGTAACTGCGATGGTTACAAAATACGGTAGCTGTAAGGGTTACATTGTACGGTATCCATGTGGGTTACAAATTATAATGTAGATTAGAGGTTTAAAAGATTATATAAGTATTACCTCAAGATATCTTTATGTTTATATTTATGTTCAATATTTTTTGTCAAAATATAATGGAAATCTTATGTTTCAAAAAGTATGTTTATATGGGTGATAACTATGTTTTTTTTAAATAGATTTCATACATTACAAATATTCATGGAAAAAAATTTCATTCCTTAATTTTATATCATTTAATGACATTTTTATTCTCATCCAATGATTCTAAATGATCTTAATAGGATATAAGGCTCTGTAAGACAATGAAGAAAGCCATGATAAATTTTAAAAAGGGTTTTCAAAGCAAACATGTTTTCTTGAAAATTTTTATATTTTGGAAGAAATGGGTACAATTTTATTGTAACTTCTCTATATAAATGTTGAATGTTATGTATGTGTCATATCCCAATTCTCTGAAAATTTAAACATGAATAGGTCCTCAATGTCAAAGGAAGAGTGATCATAACTAAAATTCAAGATGCTGTACCATAATAAGGATTGGTCCTTATAGTCATTTTATTTTTTAAACAATGCCACATCTATACCCATGATGAATTAGATCTATGTTTGGATTTCAGTTTAGGATAAATTTTCCCATCATGGAAAATTATTCATTTTGTGCAATAATTTATTAAGCTCGTACTATGAGATAGTCTTGGGACTCTAAATGATGGATTGAACATTGGGACAAGAAGAACAAAATGAATACCCACAAGTGTGAAATCCAAAAAAAATTACATCATAATTTAAATTATTTTAGAAAATGGTATATATGAAATATAGAATTAATTTAAAGTTGTTAAAATAAAAAAATTTCCTTTTTTCATATAATCTTAAAATATAATTAAAACAAAAAAATATTAAAGTATTCACTAAAATGGAACTATGGTGTGATTAATAACAATTAAATAAAATATAAAATGTATAAAAATATTATCTTCATTACTCCCCCACACATAATCATTTAACTCATAGTAAATCATTTGATACCATGGTGAAAACAAACATAACAAGTATATTTAAAATCACAACTCAATTATCATATAAATAAAAATTTCAAGCCTCTAAAATTATTCCAAAATACACAAATCCTAAAAAATAATAAAACTATATTTAATATCATTTCAATACTCTTATGAATGTTTTATATACCACCCCAAAATGTTTTTTATCTCTTCACTCAATGTTATATTTATTTTTGATTTATTCTCATTATTAAGATCATGTTTTATTACCATATTATTTCTATCCTCCATATATATCTACCTCAATGTTTCTTAAATTTTACAACCATGAGGTATTTTAAATGTATTTTTCTATAATTTTGGTTGGTATGTTTTAAATTTAAAAAAATTAAGGCGGAATGTGTTGGGTGATTCTATAAAGTGAATTAAATGTATGAAAATAGTGTTGATTTATAATATTGTGCTCCTCAATCATCTAAAACACAATCACCTCCTACCACCTATTCATATCCCTAGAAAGATCACATTATTAATATTATATTCAGTGATAAATTTTATCCCACATTTGTTTTATTTCATCACCCTGATTTCTAAACAAAATTTAACATTAAAATCATATTTTGTGAAAAAAGAGAGAAAACTCTTGATCTTCAAATATCAAGGAACTCAACCACAAAATTTTTTCATAATATTTGGTTCACCTTTTCATCTTTACATCATGAAATTTCATCCACAAATGTATAAATATGAATTAAATAATGTTAAATTGATATGAAAATACTCTTTTAATTGTGGAAAATAAAATCCAAGTTTGACCTCCCGAGCACATGAGAAAAATGATAATCATGAATTTAACTTCCAGACATGGTATTAAAGGGATAGGTGGGGTAGAATGAGGCTTTATAGAACATAAGTTTATGGCTTATAATGGATTAATGAAGGTTATAATTAATAGTAGGAAAAAATGAGAGTTAAATTTTATATGTGATTTCAAAGTGGTGCCTCAATCATATGAGATAAATTCCATGAACTCTAACATATATGTTATATAGAAAAAAAGATAAAATTATGCATCCCACAACATGTCTCATTTATCTTAAGAAATAAGTTTATGTAAAGATTATTATAAGAATGATTAGAAACTTCTCATGTTGTGAGATATTGTTTATTCGGACAATATTAGTGCACATGATATTTCTAATCAATTAAACTTAATCAAATAAAATGATAGTAAATTAGTGAAAAAAAAATAAAATTATAATTTCGGTAAGAAAATATTCAAATCATTAATGTTAAAAAAATTACAAGAAGTTTCTAATTTTCTAAAGCATTTGAATCATCTTTAGAATCCAAAAAACTCTCCAAAAAAGAAATATCAATACATTAAAAGAAAAATAGAAGCAAAAAAAATTTCTTTAAAATTTATTATAATTCCCCACCCCAAATATTAAAATTATTAACCAAATTATTGTTTAAATCATATCCAAAAATCTTTGAATAAATAATTTTATATAGGAAGAAAATGAATTAATGAAAAGTAAAGGCATAACCTAATTTATTTTTACTAAAATACTTGAGTTAAAATCATAGTTTATAGCACATTAAACTAAAAAAAATTAGAAACCTAAGGAAAATAAAGAAATATAAATAGAGTTGAGAAATAAAATGGATAAATTTTTTCTGATCCCCAAGAAGAAGGTATGTATTTTTCCTCTGGTCAGGAATCCGTAGTTGATTAACCCCAATATAAAAGTGTATGTGGTTTCTTACTAAGAGATCATGATAAATTCATTGTCATAATGGTATTAAAATTTAACTAGTTATGTATTATCCCATGGATAGATTACATCTTCCCCATCCCCCTGAAAATTAATTTTGTCATCTATGGTGGTTGAAATGGGAAGAATGGTTCTCCCTTATCATTGAACCTGCATTTTGTTCTCATTTCATTATCATCCCATGAATTCATATCGTTCACTGAATTAGAAATTTAGGCATAAGGATTTTTATGAAAAAAATTAATTTAATTATATTAAATCACGATAAATCAATAATTAAATCTTCCATTTTGAGTAAAATAATTTCCATATTGATATCATTGGGAAATTACACTAGGTATTCTATCTTAGTTGGGTAATATTTATCTTTTCCAATGAAATATATAGATAGAGCGGTTTTGATTCATAATTTTAGAAAATTTAATGGTCAAATTAGTTTTTTGAATTCAAAATAATATTACCTAGGTATTTCCTAATCATGTTGTTCTCCCATAATTGTATCATTTGATTACATGTCATTAGGTGACTTTTCAAGTAATGTATAATGATAGATTACATGTTCTTCAAGATTCATATTTATGTATTCTTTGGGATCTTTTCATCCCCAGAAATAATGTAAAATGGATGTGTGGGGATTTTTCGTAGACCAAAAATTTAATTATTATTTCTTAAGAATTTACCACACTGGCACACCAAAGTGCCAATCACATGGAGTTCGATCATAGAACACTAGATTTGTATTGTCACTATTATAATATAGAAAATACAAAACAAAAAAATTGTATAATGGTGTGGTTTAAATGAATTTAATAGAAAATAATATATAATTATATATATAATGGAAAACATAATTTTTTTAAAATAATTAATGAAGTAAAATTTTTATGGGAGGCCATAGTGATTGAAATAATTGTTCAAAAAAGGTTCAAATTTTAAAAAAAATGAGATAATAAAGATCCTTCACACCTCACACTCTAATTTATAACCTCATCACCCCATATCAAGACCTGTTCGTACAGGGTAATACTCTTCCTTAAGCTATCTGAGTGGCTTATTCACAAAAAATCTCTTCCCAGGACATGTTCTAATGTATGCTCAACACGAATAGTGATGGGGAAGAAAATGATAATTGAAAAGAATAATTTGATGATAGATAAAATGGGTTGACCGCTCACCATAATTTATTTATACACCCCCAAAAATCACAAAATAGAATAAATTTATTGAAAATGAATAAAAATAACACACTATAAAATAATCATTCCCATGTTCAAAAAACAATGATGTTAGATCTCTGTTTTTAGTTGAGTTTACAGTGAAACATAATGGGAGAGTGCTTAAAATAAAATAAACTAATTAATGTATATATGAAAAATAAAATATTAAAATAAAAATACTAGTTTATTAAGTAGAATACTAATAATCTGTTGATAATTTTCAGAAAAAAATGTTTTCCTTATGTTTTAAACTTCTTGATGTCAAGAAGACATGAATTTTTATATAGAGAGGTGTTGAAAATTCCTAAAAATTATATCCTCCATAATTTCATGAATGTTATAGCTAATAAATTACCCAATATAGAAATACTTCCTTCTTAAATGTTGTTCTGATATTTTTTCTCATTCACCCACAAAATTTTACCTCAATTGGAAAAGTAATTATGTATTTATTGTTGTTTTACAAAAGAATAATAATATGTCAGAGAAGACAGTTCATATTCAAATGCTCCACTTCTACATGCCATTATGTATATCATTAATGGAAAAATAAGCATATTAATAGTTATCAATGTTGTTAATTAAATCATTATCTTACCCAATGTTTAATTTCAGCTACATTGGGATATCATTTTTAGATTTATAGGTCCATCATTAAAAATGATCCATTATGTGAAATGATTTATTAACCCAAAATGTGATCTAGTTTTAGGCATAAAAAATAATGTATTAATCATTAGGTCCATAAATATAAAATTAAGAAATGAAATATTTACACTAAAAAATAATAGTTTAACAATTTCAATTAGTTTTAAAAAAAATATGTTATAAATACAGCGTAAAATTAAATCAGTAAAAATAAAAAATTAGTCCACATTCCCAATTAAGGAAAAAATAGCACTAAAATCTAAAAAGGTGTAAATTTAATATAAAAACATTATGTTGGGGTTAATAAAATTAAACTAAATTGTAAAATTTATGATAATATTTGCTTCGTTATATATAATAACATTAAACATTTTGATAATAATGGTTTTAATACCAATAGATTTTATGAATGTTTATTTCAAAAAAATTATAATCATTGATATCGTTTGTTACACCCAACATTTAGTTTTAATAAATTAAAATATAGTACTAAAATATTATTATTTAACCATGTACATTATAATATAGATTTAAAATTTGGTAGTATAAATAGAAATAATCAAATTACGAAATATATATAATGATTCTAATCGAGAACAATGTTTTGAATAATGTTTATGGAATAATTTCACAATTTTCCTTGAAGTTATTTTATGATTCAAAAAAACATTCTTCAAAAAGTATTTATCAAATTTATTGATTTTAATATATAATTAATTTAATATAATTTTATAATTTTAATTATAAATTTTTAAATAAATTTTAAAATACTTTTATCAAAATTAATTTCTAATAAAATTGAGCAATTTTTTTTTTAAAATATTGATTTTTCATTGAATATTGAAAAATACCATGTTCTATAAACATTAATTTATTTTCAATGAAAAATATTAAAAAAATATTTAATTTCATCATAAATTAATATTAGTAATCTTTAATATGAATAAATATAATTTACTACAGGTGAATACAAATTAAATCAAATCGTAGAATTAAATACTTTTTAACTTAAAACACGATCTTTTTTCAGAAAATCATAATTTCTTCAAATTCATGAGATACATAAAAAATGTATTTTTTCATTTAATGATATTGAATTTAAAAGGTCCCAACCATGAATAATTTATCATTGAATGTGGAAGGGTTTGAATATGTGAAATTTTTTTACTTTTATGTTATATGTCATATATAACAACCTTCACCTCCTGTTAAAGAGTTATAAATTTTCGGAAAATAATGCATTCACACATCTACAAGAACATAATTATTTATATGGTTAACTACTAAAAAAGAGTTTTTATTCCATTTTATGGATTGGAAATAATATAATTCCACATAATCCAAAAAATACCTTTTTTGTGGATAAATTAAGTAGGAAATTCTATTACACTTATAGAGAATTATGATCAATGTAATAATGCATGATATTATTATAAAAAAAGGATAAAAATAAGTTTTTTAACTGGTGATAAACATTAACTAGTAGGTTTGGAACATGTCACTGGGCTATTTTAGTAAATTCAACATTTTTTAAATCATCAACAAACTAAATCATCAGTTTCCAGCCCATAAATAGGTAAAAAAAATTCTCTATAATTTATATGAAAACTTAGTCCAATGGATTGGTCAGATCCCAATGATTTATACCTTATTCTAGAAAACAAAAAAGAATAGAAAATAAAGAAATAATTCTTATCTATTTCTTTCATTCCATGAAATTTCAATCAGATTACTCGGTCTAATTTTGAAAAATCTATTCATAACTTCTTCATACTCTTTTATTAGCAAATTATTCTCAAGAACATATATTCAAAAACATTCCTCAACCAATTCTATCACACAAAATAATAATTTCTCTCACTCTCTCCAACTTTTTTAGATTTTCAGAGTCTGTTTTATAATTTCCTATATTAAAAGGTGCACTGAAATACAATTGGTGGAAAATTAGTTTTACGTTCCAACTAAACCGAATTCTAGAAAAAAAATTTCCCACTCTTTTTTACTTCACATTTAACCAATTAAATTCTTCAAAATTCATATTTATTGTTCTACATATATATTATATTCTCTAAAAAATATGTTTACATTGAATATAAAATCAATTTTTCAGTCTATTATAATATTCTATTATAAGATAGTTTGTCACCCAAATTGTTGGAATCATATTAGAATTATCAAAAATTGAATACACCTCATTATTATGCTCTAAAAACTGATCTTTTAAAATTGTTTATCAATTAACATTGTGGAAACATCATTAAATATAAACTGAATATCATAAACATTATTGAACCCTATTATGATTTATGAACCATTGAACATCATTACAGTAGCTTCGAAAAAATCATCTTTTAAGGAAATTATTCAAAAATTCATTAAACCAATAAAAAAATTGTCTGATGAAGTCTAGAAACCAATGAATTATCAATGAAAACATGTGTGTGGTGAATCACCCTCTATTCCAAATCTGATGAATTGGTGAAAAGGATTTTCTGATGACTCTATAACTAATTGAAAAAAATGTTTTTGGTTTAAAAAAATGGTTGACATCATTTTATAACTTTATTTAATAGGTTGTTTTATGATTACATCTCAGTCATAGGTCCCAAAACAGAACAACTAATTTATCCATATGATGGAACACTTCGTCTGATGCCATTTTTATATCCACAATTCATCTGATGGATTGGCTGCAGACCATTTCTATTAGACTAGTGTTAGTACTAACTTCTTTCGTCTAAATTTTCTATAACTAATGATTGATACTACGGATTAGTTTATTAGGTGGATCAAATGGTTTGATTAATCATCATGTCTAATTGATCATTCGACCAGTACTTCTACAAAACCTCTGACATTAGCATTCCAACTCCCTTCTATTAAAATTATTTTACTTGTGTTTATTCTCACAATGATGAACTGTGATTGATCGACTTCAACATTTTATTTTCTATTATACTACAAACTCTACCTTGTATCATGAATTCATTGGGATTTTGAAAACATAAGGATTTTTTTGAGTAGTATGATTTGACTTAGAAACCATTTTCTCCTCCTTTTCTTCACAACAATTGGAACAAATGTTTTTTATAAATGTTATAAAATTAAAAAAATTATACAATAGTAGAGAATCATCATATTTAGTACTATATATTTTTATATATATCCATACAATGATATTGCTACCCACTCCGATCAAAAATATCATTCTACACACAGTATGAATCTAAAACTCAATTTTATTAGTAAAAAATATCCATAACATAAAATTGAAAATGATGTATTTTATAATGAAAATTGAATATGGTCATCTAATTATTCGATTCCTTTATTCTGATCACCAACACTTATAATCTGGAATTGATTAGTTGTAAGGATAATAAAATAAAAAACAAACATAAAAAACTTCTTTCAACATCAAAAAAACCATCTCCATCCAAATTAGTCCAAAAAAATTTTGGTAAAATGGATTATATATTTTTAATAAATATAATAATTAGTATTTAATGATATAAAATTAACTCTTTTCCATATTTTCTTATAAAAAAACATTTCAAAATCACCATTGTATAAGTGTTTATCGAGTTAACATAGGCTAAAACAAAGTGATAATCCCATCATTTTTTATATTAAATATTATTAGATGAATATATTTAAACCCCTATAATATCAGGATGTGTATTTATATATTTATGTGATAGAAGTCCTTTATGGTGACCTATAATATATTTTCTATAAAAAAAAGTCAAAATGTCACTTTCTTACATTTAAATGTCTTACATGATCACATTGGAACAAAATAAATTTGTGAATTAATATTAATAGTAATTTTTAGAGTAATGAAATTATTTAGATGATGTTAATTTATATCTCATTTTTCATAATTATATATTACCTTAAATTTGTATTCAATGTTGTCATTCTATTTCTTCAATTTTTTGTAAAATAAAAAAATGATATTAAAAATAATAAATGTAATATAATTTAACTAAGTTATAATCATTCCTTTATTTTTTAGATATTTATTTAAAATTAGATTTGTGTAAAAACATTATATTTAAATTAGATATTTTTCATGGTACCATTAATGTCATGTTAAATAAATACTCTAGAATAGACAACAATGTTATTTTTTGATAAATAATATATCAAAAAATGATTAAAATTTAATAAATATATTTCTTCAAAAAAATTGAATCTATTTTGGTTAAAAATTTCATATCTGTTCCATTTATGATAAATTTCTCCATTGATTGTAAAATTCATAACAATTTAATATAGAAATAGTTTTAATGTGGTTAAGGTTGAAATTAGTTAAATGAGGAGATATACCAATAGTTAAGGTTGAAAAACTACAGTAACCTATCAAAATTTTATTTTTTTGGAATTTCCAACATATAAATCCTTATAATTTATTATATTTCAGTTTGATATAATATTCCTGGTGAATTTCCTTTTTATTTGTTTATATTTTATAAAATTTTAAAAGTTTCCACCCCACACATAAAAAATTGAATCTATTATTACATGTTATTTAAACATCAAATTCATTTTTTCCCACCAATACCTTTTTAAATCCATTAATTATATACCTTAACATTTTACAAATTCCTTGATTTTAATAGAAACCCCACTTAAGAAGTATTTTGTTTCAAACATAATGAGGTTTTTTGAATAGGATTTGTCATTATCAACAAAGTGTTTTTGTTTTATTTATTAGACTATGTTCTTTAAATATAATTAACGAATTCGGATATAAAAACATAATTATCTCTAATATACTAAGATATAATTATGTTAATATAATAACCAATAGAAATATTCAATTCTATAATATGGGAAACAAAACTACTATTCACATATACAACAGACTATAGCCACACGAACCAATATACATTATTTTCCATCATCACTAATTACTGTTTATGAAGATATATTTAATGTTTATATATAATATTAAATAAATATTTATTATTCTACAAAATTACTTCATTATATATAGAATTATATTTCCATTAATTTAAAAAATATAATGAGATTCAAAAATTAGTATGGGTCACCACCATCACGAAGCGATGTGATTCTTTTTTTATTTCCATAACCCATATATTATATATACATACATAATATTATGTTTAATTAAGTAATATGTTATATTTTATATAGTTATAATTATATAAATATATAATAATACTTACTTGCTTTCCATCATGACTGTTGAAAAAAGAAATGTTATTTATAACATCCTCGAACTCACACTCTGTGATCTGGTGCTAAAATCATAATCATTACAATTACATCCTAATATTGATAAAAATGACCCTTTTATTCCATAAAAACATATAAAATCGAAATTAAATATTTTAATACATACATACCCATGGATCATTCGGGTTTATAGTTTTAGTGAATTAGGGAAAACACATAGATAAACAATACCCCAAAAATCAAGGGAGTAATTTCCCAATATACCCACATTTTATTTGTCTATATTAAAAAATGTGATATAATATTATCTATATGCCTAAAATTATTCAATAAAAATTGAATATCGTCTATGGGAATAATAGGGTAATAAGGTTCTGATGAAATAATCAATTTGCATGATCATAACAAAAGATTAATCCTAACCATGAATGACTAGATCATTTATCTTGTAACATGGAATAAGGATCTATAAAATGAATTATTAATTAGAATCAATAGTCATGATCCATGTGATTTTAATTTTGATCATAGAATTATTAAAAAACCATATCCAACATAAAAAAATGTGTTGGAATCATTAGAACATTGTCTTCCTAACAAATTTTTACCCATTAAATAAATAACTAGAGCCTAGTTAAATATAGTGGAGAAACCCTCTGGTGAGTTATTCCATTTTAAATTAAAATAAAATTAATATTACCTTGTTAATGGGTGTTCTATCATGGTTCACCCTTTATATAAGCTATATTGGGATTAATCGGTGCTATCTAGGAACACCCATCATATAAGTTATATCGGCCACACATGTGGAAACATGGGAACACCATTTATATGCGATATATTAGGTTCATACAATGTTTTATGGTAACATGCATTTTATAATTAGTATCAGGATTCTTTATTATCATCAATAATTTCCAATCAAAATTCATGCTTGAAGATTTTATAATCTTTAAATTTTCTATATAATAATAATCATTGCTCATTCAAAGATTAATTTAACTATGGAAAAGAAAATATTTTCCTGACTATCTCATAATACATCCAAATAAACCATGATAATTTTTGAAATACCAAATATCCTCAATGGGTAGTATGTAACATCGTTGGTTTTTGTTGTTAATGGATGGATATGCTGTTTGAAGGTAAATAAAAATATTTTTGTCGAAAATAAAAATTCCATTTTAAAAATCACTTATTAAAACAAAATATTCAAAAAAATTAAAATACATTCCATTGAAAATAACCTTGTATACTTATAAAGGTATCATAAAAATTAATGTTATTGATTTATAGAAAACTTTTTCATGAAGTAAATGTTAAAAGTAAAAATTATTTTTGAACATTTTATAAAGTGATCCAAAAGTGACAAATTTTGAAAATATAATGAAATTTCCTGTTAAAACCTTTTAAAATAAGGTCAAACAACAAGTAAAATTGATTTGAAAAATCTATTATTTTTATAAATTTTCATTTTATTTAACATTATAGAAATACTTTTAGAAAACATGGATATAGAAGTGAATGATTCCCAGTCTAAAATATAGATCAAGAATTTCCTCAATTATAAATAACATTCATGAAATTTTGTTAGAAAATTAGGAAATATGTTGATATAAAACATTGAAAATACATTCATAACCAGTGGATATAAATGATATGTGGTTGAATAAAATAATATCAAATTATTTCATTAAAATATACCTTGAATTTAAATAATCATAATAGAATGGAGATTTTATCATGAATCGTTTTTGACATTCATAAGTCTTCAATCATAAACCCAATGAAATAATATCATCATATGAAACGTTATAAATCATAAAGATAAGTATTTTCATGATATATATTTTAAAAAATGATTAATATACATGATATAATATACACAGTATAATGTATATTAGGTCTATAACATCAACATGTTCCCCAAATAAAAAGAATTTTATCTGAATTGCCATTATAGTGAACATATCATTGAATTACGGTTTAATCAAAGAATCAATTATGTGTATAAAATTTAAATACAAATAATAAATGGAAATAAAACATTTTATCATCATATTTAATTACACAAATGATTTTATAATATAAATGAAAATTAGTTTTTTATATCCATAAATGGAAAGATAATGATTTATGAAATTATTTACCACTTAATAACATTCATTTCAAATACCCATGGATGAAATAAATCAAATTGAAACATAAAATAAAATTATGTATGAATGATTCTTGATATCACATGTAATATTTTCTTTATATAAACCATAAAAAATAAATTAGGCGTATGACATTAAATTATTCTTTAAGGATGAAACTTCTTATCAAGTCCCCTACTGATTTTGTAATATTTGAGTAAAAACCTTGTAAAATGGAGAAATACATGTTGATTTATAAATCCAAATAATATTCATTAAATTAAAAATAAAATATATTAGTGGGAATTATATAAACCACACAATAAGAAAAATTGGTTTATAAGGCATATGTCTCACATAGGTTATAGTATGAGGATAAAACCTTACCTCGGGTCTAGATATTCCATATATAACCTTTAACTGGTGTATAATAATATTATATAAACTATTTTATTTCATAATAAACATTTATTGGTTTAATAAATTACACTTAAATCATTTATTTTATATATTTTCAATTACAACATTATATACATAATCAATTATGTTCGTGTCAGGTGTTTTGAGGACATTCGGTTCAATGATATTAAATTGTTATAGTGTGTTGAATTTGTTTAAAGAGTTAATTATTACCCCATATCAAGAATAATAAAAATTAAATAAGTATAATTGTTATAAATAAATGAATCATTTAAACCAAATAATGAAATATGCTTCTGAAAAATTAACTACATTACAATCATGCTTAAGGTAGGTCGTATGTACGCGTGATTAACGTATCAATTTTTCAATGATCATTATAGTAAGAGGAAATGTATTATTTTTTACTATAGAACTATAATAATATAATAAATTATATATTATTTCTTTATATACAAATATATTCATATATATCATCGATTTGATATGGTGATAAAAAAATTCACATCACTTAATGGAGACGATAGTCCATACTTATGCATAAATGGAAATACCTTTTTTAGTGAGTGATATGGTGAGAAAAAATGTGATATATTATCTATTTTTTATTATAAATATGTCATTAATATTATAATTATTTCATTTAGGTCACACATATTTATTAATATTATCCTTATTAATTTCTATGTAAATAATTAGCAAGAAAGAAATACATCATTTCGTTAGGCGGTAGTCCACCATACACATGTTAAACGTAATTGTATACACCATAGAATTGAATTTAAGAAGGTATATGTGACATAAAAAAATAAGTATTTATTTTTAAAATATAATATTATATATATATATAAACTTTAAATAAATCATTAAACACATATGGGATAGGTAATGATGGAAATCAAATGACATCAGTTTGCGAGGTTGTAGTCTACCATACATGTGAATAATGATTTCATATCCCAGTTAAAAGAAGAGGATATGGATATAAGTTATTAAATTTACATACTAACCTCTCAATATAGGTGTGAAATAGTTGTTATTAAGTAATAATAATTTATTAATAATGTAATGATGTGGAAGCAGAAATAAAACAGAAAAATGCTTGCTTAAGAATGATACCTCTTCTTCAAACAACCACCTTATGTAATCCCCAAAATACTATATAGAATGGATTTTTAATAAAAATATTTTATTTAGGTTATGTGTATGGAATTATGGAATATATAATTTTGGGAATTTTCAAAAATAAAAGGATTTAATGTGTGAAGAGGAGAGGATATGGATGACCTTTTATAAGTGAGGTGAGTTACACACTAGTAATTTTTTAAAATAAATATATTTACTGAAAGATAATTTCCTTTTATAGAGATTTATTAGGATACTTTATAGGTACTATTTTTTTATAGTTATTACTTTTCATTAAAATTTTATCTTAGTTTATGTTGGGGTAAAAAGTAAGAATTTTGGAAGGAAGTGGGAATGTGCACATTTGGCACATGGTTTTCCCAAACCATGCTCCCATTTCATCAAACCGTACAAACCCATGCATAGATTATTCATATAATATGATAATGTGGTTTCAAACAATATTCCATAAAAGTATAAATAATGAAACCCCTAGAATTGGTGCACAGTTAAGGCCCACGGTTTTGAAAAATGTGTGCCTCAGCCTTGAAAATCATGTGTGTTGTACTAATTAATCATAAATATAATTTTGAAATTTCTCAAACCAGTAAATTAACATAATATAAATCTCCACTTTGATAAACTAGTTTTTTAACATTTTTGGTGGTTCTCATATGAATTCCAAGACCTCTCGTCCTCTTTTCTTGGTGAATCTAAGGGTGTATTGTCGATTTACACCACTCCTGATAAAATTTTCTTATCCAGGTTAGTTATTTTCCTCCCTCTCTCTCTTCTACCATCCTTGAATGTGTGTTATCCTATTTTTATTATGGATCTAGATCTAGGTTTTATTATATATAATATATTTGTATCATGGATATTGTAATTGAATCAAAATCTCATTCTTCAATATGTATAGGGATATTACATTCAAATTGGGATTATCTATTGGTTAAAGTTCATCATTGTTCTTGAGGTAGGTAGTTTATAATTCAAGTACCAAATTATATATATAAATTAAATTTATATAATATTATAATTTCTTTTAAATTTTTATAAAATGAGTACATTATTAAATTAATTTATTTTTAGGAATTAATTAAATAATAGAATTACTAAATTTGAGATATTGGGAGTGAAAATTTTGGATATTTAATTATTGAACTAAATGTAAGGTAATTGCGATCATTGAATGGAGAATTAATTGTTTACATAATTATAAGTTAATTAGGATTGTTGAATTTGACAATTAAATATTTAATTAATTATAGATATACTGATATTGTTGAACATTATTAGTTATTATTGAATTAATTAATGAGAATGTATGGGATCCTAAAATATAGATTTGTAATAGTTAATTTTGGAATTATTTATTGTTATATTGATGTTGTTAAATTGTTATAATTATTTATTGAATTAATTATGGTATTTTTTTTATTTGTAATTTTATTGACGTGATTAATTAATTGTTTAATTTATTAATCGAATTAATGTGATAAATTAATTATTGAATTAATTAATGTGACTATATGAGAACTAAATTGTTAAATATGATTAAATATTTAGTGAATAATTTAATATGGTAATCATGTATGGGACATGAACTACTACCTCAAAATACTATAGTATGATAAGAAATGATGAATGGTAATAATGGAAATCACATGTGACATTCAAGTGTGGGATGAGGATTACTACAAAAAAAAATCCTATAGGGTTAATTAAAATAATTAATGGTAACAATGTAATTAATATGTGATAATTGTGTGTTGGATATAGTCTACAACATCAAAATCAAATAGTGTGAAATGACATAATGAATGGTATCAATACAATTAAGTTATATGATATTCCTCAATGATTTTTCGGACATTGTCATGGGACAATGTATATATTGAGTTTTTTGGTGTCTTCGGGATCTTGGGGTAATGTAGTCAAATAAAATGTAATTTAATTAATATAAATTGTTAAATTTATTTCTATTATTTATTCTTTATACAAATACAAAAACTGATTTGACATGATATTTTTTTACGAAAGCCATCATTATTCCCCACTAAGTTTTACTCACAAACTACTGCAACTGCCTAATCTATACCCGAATATATTTTATGTATGCTTGATAGGATAAATGAAAATACCCTAATGTTAGATATATGATGTGAGATAAATCATGGTTTAAGGCTAAGACATCATCTTGGACCCACTTTGGAGTTTCAATGTCTTTATGTTCGAGTTTTAATTTTGACACTTGATATGTATTATCATGACATATATAATATTAAATTTTGATATTCAATTTTATGTTTTTGATATCATGTGATTTTAAAGTTTTTTTATTTATGGATATATCATTTTATAATTTTTATTTATTATTTTCTCTCTCGTATTACACTAATAAAGGGGGTGTAGTGTCTTCATGATCCATATGAATCCCTCACTATTATTTGGTATCCTCTGGCATACGGGGAGGTGGGCTTGCGGTCATGTTGTAGACTAGATCGAGGAACTAGGGGGTGTCACCTAGGAGAGGATTTCACGATGTGGTATTAGAGTAGCATTAATTTTTTATTGTGTTCCTATTTTTGAATGGTATATAAGAGTATAGTAATGATAAATCCTTGGATGGGATCTCATTCATAAGAGTTACAAACCCATGTATAGGAAAAAACCTAAGTACCTAGTGTAAGATTTAAATTATTGAAATATGTGGTTACAATTTGATGTTATTTCACATTGGATGATGCACATGTTTTGTGATGTGATAACTATTTCTGAGATTTTTCTGATATTTAAATCATGGTTCAGTTTGGCATAAGAGATGAGTATTCATGCATCATTTTAGGAAGTTAGGATTATTTTGTGAAATGAATCATTTTAGACATGCACTGAAAAGATAATTTTGTGTATATGGTTGAACTTGACATATTTGTCATTTCTTGTAAACTTTTATTTAAATAGACCCAAATATGAAATTTAATGTTATAAAATAATGAAATATGAGAATAAGTGGGCGTATAAATGATAAATTTGAAAATAATAATTTGTTTACCCTATGTTAACCATGAAAACTATGTTGGATGGTTATGGGTAGTGATAGTACCTAATTTTTTACCATTTGGTGGGGTCGGATAAAAATACTTGTTATGCCTTATTGTTTTTTTACATTAAAAAAACTGATAAGTGGTGTTATGTGTTCAAATATGTATGATTGGAAATATAGTGATATGAACCATTGGAGATTCTTATTGAAAGGGAGAAACGTGGACCTCGCTAGAGATGCACCTCTATTAGTGGAACCTAATGAACCGATGGTATAGAGGGAGGAAGCCAGGGAGCAGTCAAGTGTGAAATTTTCTTGAATCGTGCATATTATGAAATGAGACACAAGGTGGGTTATGAATATCATGGTAGACTTGAAACAAGAGATTCAGTTACATCACCACTCTACAATTATTATAGTGGGTGGATATTAGGGTGATGCGTTCTGGATTGAGTCCATCATGACTATACTCAACCATTTAGAGACTCCTAGAGAGAAGATGTTAGAGTTGGATTCTACACATTCCATAAGGATTGGAGAAGTGATGGTGGGATGTTCAGGGTTATAAAAAACAAGTGGATGGTATGTTATCAAATGAAATCATGGATATGTTCTTGGAGAAATTGTATCTAGAGACGGTGAGGTATGGGAGACGAATGGAGTTCAAAAGGTTGACATAAATAATTATGTTCATGTGGGACTATGCTGAAATATTTATAGATATGAAGTGCATGTATCTAGTATTGGCAGGGGATGAGACAACTATGTTGAGGCATTTTTAAGATTAACTCAAATGTACCAAGTTTTCCTCATAAAGTTAAAGAAGTTTTTTGAGGTGGTGAATGTAGATTCCATAGATGATTGGAATCCAAGGAAGGCACCAAAAGTAGGAATATAGGTTCTATCTAAATGGTCATGATTAAATACTTCCTAGAGATAGAAGTGTCACTATGACAACGTTGTCCCAAGAAGTGGAAAGAAGAGTTTCTAGAAATATGGGTATGTTTCTCAGGATCTTAAATGAGCCATATGTCATCACTGTGGAATATCTGGGAAATTATTGAGATAAGCCCACAAACCACCAGTAAATTTTCAATGGGGGGTTTATATGCCACATCAATAGAGGTTCTAAATGAAACCATGATAGATTTTTAGCCATTTATTTTATATATAGATATAGAGTATGCAATAGGGATCCTCTATACTTAATCATTTTGCAAAATTTCTATTTACTGGACATGGATATAGAAGTAGTGGATATGGATCTACTATGAAAGAGGAACTATATCATTTGTGTGGGGTAGATCAAGGGACTAATAATACATCATAGAGAAGAGGTTAATGTTAATTAAATTTCATTCATCCTACACTTTTTCATAATGAGGCTTGACTAGGAATAGTGAAAGGTAATATTCTTATAGCATCAACACTAGGTAGTAACATAATTGTTATTGGTCCCTCTCATTCCATTATTTCATAAAAACATGTAAATTTTTTTAGTCTATCAGTGGAGTTTTTGTGTGGTGTGATAATGATAGATTCACCATTGGGGGTATAATCTAAAGAATCTTTTTTTGAAAGGTGGATTACTTAAGGTTGTGGATTATTATTTTTTAAGCTAGGTTTACATACTTTACATGTTGTGCTTCAACAATATTTCTGGTATGGTTTGGTTTGTGGAGTACTGAGTCCACATTGATTATTACAATAGGAGAGTGGATTTTACATCCCTTGAGGGTGATAACTGCATTCACCATCGAGAGTTGGATATCCCGGTGGATCATACATGTATAGTTCACCATCAACAGGGGGAGCATAGCACCCAGGTTTCTAGATTTTCTTTGGATTATGAATGTACAAAGTATGATGTATTTTCTCTATAGTGGATTACTTTTAGAATGTATTCCATGATGATTTCTCAGGGCTGCCACCATAGATCGATTTGGATATTACTATTGGGCTCATGCTAGGGGATGCTCCAGTTTCTACTACACCACAGATGATGGTACCGATAGAGATTAAAGAGCTCAAGACTCTATTAGATGTGTTTGAGGATGATTGATTTATTTTATCGAGTACATCTTGTTGGGGTTCAATAGTTTTATTTCATAATAAGGATAATAGTATTTTTCACTTATGTGTCAATTAACAGAATTTGAGTGGAATGACTGTGAAATATTGGTATACTTTTTCACATAATGATGAACTGTTTGACTAGAAGAGTTAAGATTGTGTCTTCTCAAAAATTAACATTATATTAGGGTATCATTAGTTTAGAGTTATACCTACTAATATACTGATTTATTATTTCAAATGATGGTATCATCTATTTATGTTTATCAACATCCCTTTTGGTTTGATGAACTCACTGGAGGTGTTGATGGCCTTGAGCATTATAATCTTCCATCCGTTGAAAGATGTGTTTGTCAAAGTATTTGTTAATTATATCATGTTGTACTACAAGAATCATGATGATCATTCCAAAAATCATGACACCTTCCATAGTACACTGATAGATCACCATATATACACCAAGACATCTATGTGTTATTTTTTAATTAACTAGGAATAATTATTAGGTCACATGATCACAGATGAATTTTTGTCAGTGGACCTAGAGAATGTTTATGAAATATTTTCTTGGTAGTAGCCCAAGAATATTTTCATTATAAGATAATTTTTGGGGATAGATATATATTATTGGATATACATTATGAAATTTTCCATTTCACAGTACTTCTTTAGGGATTTACCCAAAAGTTGATAATATTTTACCAGTCTAGATCATGTGAGGATACATTCCATGAAGTGAATAATCACTTGACATGAGTAAAAATATTGATCCTACTAGATCCCAATGGGGATAATATGGTGTTTTGATATGCTTCTGGGATTACACATGGAGTAGTTTTGAGATAAGGATATTGAGTTGTTTCATATGGTCCATGTCAGTTAAAGAATCATTAATGGATCACCCAACACATGACTTCAAGTTGGATTTAGTTGTTTTTGTTTTAAAGTGTTTGATCTATTATCTATTTGGTGAAATTTTTAATGTGTGTATATATAACTTGGTATTAAGATACATTTTTCCACAATGATATTTTCACCTCTAGTAGTAGATTTGGGTTGAGTATATGCATTTTTTCAACACTAAGTGGGCATATATTTTTGTGATGGGAAGTAGTGTGGATAAAACATTGAGCAGGAATACTCAAACACTAATAGTATATGTGTTTAATTTTGAGTGTAATAAAATGAATTTGTTGGTAGAGATGCATGTTGTAGTTCAAGATAATCATGAGTCGATGGATCTGGAAGAAATTTCACTAGATTCAATAATTTTGATACAGATAAAATACATAGAGTTTAATAATATAGATTGGTTTACCATGAAGTAAATATTTGAAGGAGGGGAGCCACCTTTTAATTGGAGGATGGATGAAGATATGATCATTATGTCAGGAATCAGGTTGTTTTCCAACAATCATGGGGGATGAACTGATACATGATTTTCATGACTAAATGTGGGAGGTGAATCTAGGTGTGATAAAAAGTTATTGTGACCTAAATCAACATTATTTGTTGTTTGGAATGAAATGGGAGAGAAAAGGCTTCATGGGAAGATACGAAACATGTGAATAGGTGAAGTATTAGCACCAAAGAACTTACGGTTTTCTAAAGTCATTACCCATTCTATAATTGATGTTGGACGACCGGACCGGGGAATTTATGCTAGGTATCCTAAGAAATACTTGGAATAATGACACTATTTTGGTTATTATGGACCATTTGTCAATGGTATTATATTCATTACCAGTGTGAGATACCATATTTATTAATCGACTGAGAAAAATGTATCTTTGAGACATCTTGCTTCTTTATGGGGTTCCACATATTATAGTTTCATTACATGACTCATACCATTCATAATGTTTCTGGAAGGGCATACTAAAGGAACTTGGTAAATAAGGGTTTTTTACTTCATATTTTTTCCTTTAAACAAATAGGAAGTTAGATCATGTTATTTATGTTAAAGAAGATATGATTCAATTATGGGTCCTTGACATCGAGGCATCTTGGGAGATACATCTAACACTTCTAGATTTTTACTATAAAAATAGTTTTCATGAAAAGATACATCAAAAACCATATATGGATCTTTATGGTAGTATATGTAGATAGCCTCTATTATAGATGGATGCAGATGAGATAGCATTGTAAGGACTGAGTATTTTGTAGGAGATGTCGAAGTAGGTTCAGTTGATTCAAAAATATATGGATACAAATTAGAGTAGATAGAGGTAAATTGATGATAAAATTCAAATATCCCATTAGTTTATAGAGGGTTACCAATATTTCATTGTGTGTCACCTAGTTTGGATTACAACGGGACATAAAGATAGGGAATTCAAGCTCCCAAGTTCATTTTACAATTTGAGGTGGTGGATTGAATCCGGAAAAAGGCATACCATTTGGCTCTACCACTGATATTCAGAGCTATACATGATGATTTCTAGGTGACATGACTTTTTAGGTATTATTCAAACCATTAATATGTGATCAATTGTATTAATTTGAACTTGATACAAATGCATAAATTGAGGAGAATTACATAGCTATGTTGGATCTTATAGAGAAAGTATTTTATGAAAGGACCTAGCCAATAGTTCACACTTTTTGGGGAAATAAGGATGTGGTTATATTTTAAATTGGGAGATAGAAGTTGATATGAGGTCTCATTGGAACAATGATTTTGACTTGGAATCTTAGAGATGTATGAGAGTATAGCTAAAGGATGAGCTCCTATAAGGTGAGGAGGTGTATGATCCAGAAAATTTCTAGAGATTTATTAGGCAATTTTAAATGTAAAATTTTTCCTTGTACTGAGTTATATTCATTTGAGATTTACCTTGATGTATATTTTGTTAAAAATTAAGAATTATGGATGGAATTGGAAAATTTCCTAGTTGGTGTATGATTTTCCGAAACAATGTGCCCCTTCCTAGAAAACTGTGTGAATCCAGGTAGAGGGGATTTGCATTTTTTGGGAACAAATTTTTAATATTTCTTCCCTAAAAAGAGAAAGTGTTAAACCCCTTTAAGAGTGGCATGTTTAAGGTGAACCATTTGGAAAATTGTGTGCCTTTTTCCAACAAACTATGGGTACAATTTTAATTAATCCAAAATTATATTTTTATAATACTCAAACTTCCATATTGAAAAAAATAAACCCATTATTAGAGCAACTCATTTTCAATCTTTTTTAGGTTATTATATGCATTAAAAGGCCAAACAACATCTATTCATTGTGAATAAAATGTTATATTGTAGATCCCACCCCTCCTAAAAAGGGGATCTTATACATTTTGGTTATCCATATATTTTCTATTATTTTTATATCCTTGAAGTGATGTTTTTATCTGTTCGGTATGGATTTAGATATAGGTTTAATTATATCTATTAATTTTAGATTTTTTGGCTAAGAATTTGATCAATAACAAATTCCTAAATGTGTTTTGGGATATTCTATTCAAATTATTTTTATCCATTGGTGAGCATTCATCACTATTCATGAGGTATGTGGTTTATAATTCAAAACCCAAAGTCTATATTTCACTTAAGTGTATATAATTTAATAATTTCTATTATATATTTATCAATTTAGTTTATTATTAAATTAATTAATTTGGTGAATTAATTAATTGAGGGAATTATGAAGTCGAAAATATTAGCATTGAAAATTTCATATAATTACTTTTTAATTACATAAAATGTAATAGGGAATGAAAAATTGGATAATTAATTTTGGAATTAATTTGTATGAAATTGGGATTGTTGAATTGTATAATAAGTAGTAGAATTAATTTTGGGGATACTGAGAATATTTAAGATAATTATTTTATATTTGAATTAATTAATGGGATTAGTTGGGGTCCTAATATTATGAATTAGAACAATTAATTATTGAATAAAATTTTAATATATTGATGTAGTAGAATTGGAATAATTATTATTTATTTAATAATTGGTGTTTTTTAAAATTGTTTTATGTAATTAATTAGTCATTTAACTAATTAATATTATTTATGTGATTTGTAAAATGTTGAATTAATTAATGGGATTTTTTGAGAATTAATTTTTTGAATTTGATTACTTAATTGGTGAATTAATTGATGTGATAATCGTGTGTGGCTCATTGTCTGCTATATCAAAATCCCATAGAATGATAAGAAATTATGAATAGTAACAAAAAAAGTTACATGTGATAATAATGTGTGGGACATGGTATGCTACATCAAAATCCCATAGTATGAATTGAAATGATGAATGGTATTAATGTAATTTATATGTGATATTTGTGTGTCAAAAATGGAGTTCTGTATCAAAATCACATCATATGGAATGAGATAATAAATGGTAACAATAAAATTCATTTATATTATATTTATTGGGGATAGTTTAGACTCTAACATGTTCCCAAGAACATATTGTGAATTCAGGTTTCCTTAGGAACCTGGGGGGTTTATGTGTTTAAATAATGATTTATTGAATACATATAAAATTTTTACCTTATTGATAGTATTTATTCTTTATAAAACTACAACCACTTTTTTGACTAGATATTTTTTTAGAAGCTATTGGTGGTTCCCTGCTTAGTCGTACTGACACCCTATTGGGTTTCATGATAAGTACAAAAATAGATATCTTTCTTGCATGACAGGATAAGGGAAAATGGCCTATATTATATAGATGATTTGGGATGGAGCACAGATACGGGAATTTATTGTGATTTTGGACCCACTTGGGAGTTGACACTGTCTTTAATTTTGGGTTTTAATTTTGTATCTTGACATGTATTATCACGACATATCTACTATACATTTTTTATATTGTATTTCTTTTTTTTGGTTTTCATGTTATTAGGGCATTGTTTTTTATGGTTATATCATTTTGGTTATTACTGATCCTTATTTCTAATTTGTTTTAAATTTGATGAAGAGCGTATAATCCCTCCATGATCAATATTTTAGCCTAACTTCTAGTCATCCACCTCTAGCATTTAGGGAGGTTCACTTGAGGTTATATCTCAAACCATCTTGGGGCCCTAGTGTGGGGCACCCAGGTCAGGACATCACATTTACCAACATTTTTCACATGCCACAAGGCTAAAAATAGACCATGATAGAAACTCATACATTATAAAATATAAATATGTCCATAAAATATATTTTATATAAATTTCTAGGTCATATAAACTCTAATATTTAATTGTTTAACCCCTTTAAAAATCTATTTTTACCCTAATCGTGGTAATTAATTTTTACTATTTCCAAAATTAATTATTGTAAAATATTATGTTTTCCTTATTTAAGAATATAAATTATTATGATTATAAATATTCAATAAATTTTATCAAATTAAATTATCATAAGTGGAAAATTTTAATTAAAAATTAATCCCGTAGGAAGATGAAATATCTGGTTTTCAATATATATATTTTCAAGAAAATGTTGATTTTATATTAACTATATGACAAGTAATAATCATTATTGAAATTTAATTTAATTTCTATATATATAATATGTAAATTTAAATTAAATAATTTCTTATTATTATGGTTTTTATAATTAATTAAAATAGAGAAACATTTTTCACATTAAACAGTTTTCAAAAAAAATATCATTTAAAAACCGCATAATAACCTTATACTAAAATAAAATATAGAATTCATTACAAAGAAATTATTTTGATTAAATATAAATAAAGTATAACAATGTTACCATAAATTATATTAAAAACATATTTGTTATTTTTTAAATATCTATATTTTTTAAATAGAAAATAAAGTTTTTAATAATTAGTATTTTTTATTATTTCTTAAAAATTATGATTTTTCGAGAAATATGAAAATATTTCCCTAAGAAAATTTGTATGTGGTGAATTAAAAAAATCCATTTTATAAAATAAATTTTCTACTATTATTATGAATTTATTTTGATTTATGTGTGCAAAGCACCATGAATCCACCTTTCTGAAAAACACATCTTTATTCATAAAACATTACTTCTTATTTAAAATGAATTTTATTTTATTTTATAATCAATATATAAACATTAGTTTTATTTTATATATTTATGAAAAAAATAATTTTTTCATAATTTAGTATTTCCAATTCAGTCACTTCAATTAAAAATTTTGGATTTAATGGTATACAATAATACATTTAATTTATAATCTCGATGTGTGTGCTACCATCTATCCAACGAAATATATTTCACATGCCATTTTAGATTTATGTTTCACAGAAAATATGATATCAAAAAGAGATTCTTAGTTTTTAATATCTTTGGGTGTTAAATTACTAATGTAAAAATATAGACTAATTTTTCCATGATTGTAACATTGTTCAATTTTCATAGATATCTTCTATAGTTTGAATTAAAAGTATAATTGATTTATATAAATGACAACTATATAATGATAATTCTTCTAAAGATGATTTGATAATGAACTTGTTAATCATAGTCAATCTATAAAATTCATTTCTGAATTATGAGACTAATATCATGAATACTTCATATAAAAACTTAATTGATTAATTAATTGAATATAACACGGTGTTATATAAAATAAAATCAATGAAAAAAATAAAAAAAATATTTTTATAAAAGTAAAGAAATTCACATTTTTTAATATTCATGAAGACAAAGAATGAGTGTGATCAATTGGACTCAAGATAAAGAGTTTGCATCCCAAGATATCTTCTTTGGGACATTTGTTATGTTATGAACCTATATTATCCTCTGATAAGTATATAAAAGACCATTTTCATATTTTAAAATGATAATTATTATTTTTATGATATTTAACCATTCGTTTGAATTTATTCACTCATGGGAGATACAATTAAAAAGAATCAAACGTAATAATGGTTTTATGTGACAATCATAATGTTTATAATGGTTTCTAATGATTTAGTTTCTAATGATGAAATTTTAGGATCTACCTAATTGGCCAAATGTTCATAATTATTTCCCTATGTGTCTAATCAAAATATTAAAAATTATAAAACCCCCACATTTTCACTTAAATAAATAATATATAGTATATTAAAAGTTCATGGTCAAACCCATGAGATATTGATTTAGTTTATTAGTATTTTTAAAAAAAATTATTTATTTTATTTTATTTTAGGAAAGAGAGGAAATGGACTTTGTCCATTTTGAAAATAAATAAGGAGAACAATGAATATTTAGGTTGGTATGAAATTAGGTTTTTATGTAATGTTTTGGTTTTTTAAATTCAGTGGTTCATATGAATTTTAATTTTAGTAATTAAATTGGTATTCCTTGTGAGGTTTTAGATTCATGATGAGGAGGATAGAATGATCAGGTAATCCTATCCTTGTTATGGAAACCCCACTTTTTCTATGGTCAAGTAATTTTGGGCATTGAAGGATTGAATTTGTCTCGATATCATGTCTAAACCTGGTTACCCAGATGTAGAAAATGGTCATTAAATATGTTTTATTTCCATTTATAAAATATAAATGTTCCATTCAAGTGTATTAACCAATGTTAATGAATTACAAATACAAATGGATTTAAATTGGATTGCAAATTACAGCAAACCAACAATTGAATTGAAATAAATAAATAGCTCCGACAATAATGTTCCCCATTACATACATAACCCTAGAACAAGGTGGATATTTCCCATAATACATTTGGTGAAGTGATAATAGGTATAGGGACAAATAAAAGAAAAAATGATTGAAAACTAGAGAAAAATGATGTTTAGGACCCATCAGCAGCACGACTTCTCACCCAAAACCAATGACTTCAGATTCATCCTAAGATCCAAAAGTGTAGCTCTCTATTTAATGAATACATTGGGGATCATGATGGTTTATGGTTTCAATTATGTTGGTAAATTATTGGTCATTTTTCTCCCTCCACAATTTATGGTCACTAGGGCCATGAAATTTATTTACTCCCATCAAAACTCCAATGAAATCTTTATTTACTAGGTCTGTCTTTGTGATTTTATAAGATGAAAGTTGAGTCCCCTCATGAAAGTATTAGGACTACATTTTTTTCTACCATTCATGCACCATAAATCTTTCACAGTTTATACTATTTACATGTCCTATATTGTTTTCACAATGTTCATTGTTCATTTCTTGTGTCTAATATCTTTTTTCCTCTATTATTAATTTTTAAACCAGATGACCATTCCATGGACATCCCCCTTCATGAGACTACTTAATCTACATTAGGAATATTATTTTGTTCTTGTACGTCAAATTTTCATAGCTCCATTTCAACTTAACATTCATGATATCTTACCATGGTTTTGTTTTTTGTTCCATTTCGAAATATTTGTAATTTCCTATAAAAAACACAACATACGTGAATAATTTAGAATCATGGAAAGATTAATCAATTATTTAATTAAAATATATATTTTTTTTATTAAGAAAATATACATAAAATATACATATCACTACCTTTCAAGAATAAAATGCATCTTCTCTTCCTCTGGTTATTTCTAGAGAATATATAATTTCCTTTGATTTTCCTCCCTTTAGGTACCCAATATATAAAAAGAATGTTTTGAAAAAAATGGATTCAATTCATCTCTTTGGTGAAAAATCATTTATCTTCGTGTTCTATGTTTTCTAAAAATGTTTTTATGAATATTTTTTACTATTATATAATAATTTTTTATTTATTTTTTACCCATTTTTTACTTCTCAAAAAATATATTAAAATAAATATTCCTGTCATTATAAGAGAGTTAAATTTGATTTTTTACTAAAAATGTTATTGGAATTATTTTTATAATGTAAACTACATGAATAGAATTTCTCACTATAATGACCACTCAATAATTTTATGATTTATTTTCATGTTTCTAGGTAAATTTTCAAAGAAGATGATTCTTTCATATTTGTTAAATAAATAGCTTTAAATTTATTTATTCTAAAGTGAAAATTTTATTTTCTTCATGAATTTTATAAAGTGTCCTTTTAAAATCAAGTTTCATCTATCATGAAATCCTTTAATGCAACCAAATATTTACTAGGTATATGATCCAAATATATCATCATTACACATTATATATATGTTTTATGATTATTATGTAATGATGTTTACAAAACCCATTCCTTCTCCATTAGTTATTCTATGGTGAATTTATGAAATGTTTATGAAAAACATTTTTTCCAAAGGTTTTCCCCAGATGAAATATTTATGAATTCCATATAATTTTCATGGGTTACAATGTGATGAATATTTTATGATATTATAGCACACAAATATATATGTTTCACATTAGGTCATGTTTTGGTGACACATTATAAACCCCCCATTCATTGGTTAAATATAGATATATCATGAGATAAGTAGGACCACTTTCTTTGAGTGATCCTAGTTCTATAAGGGACTTTTTCTACTATGATATTCTTGTGAAGGAACCTTGACTACTATGATGATTTGGGTAGTTCATCCATTCCACTATGATTTCTTGGGAAATGATAATTGAATAATAATTATAAAACTTTTTATTCTCATTTATATTATATAAATATATGTATTAGGAAAATTTTATTCTTTCTTGGATTCTGTTCTTTTATTCATTTATAAATCATGTATTATAAACTACCATGTGTTATGAAATGACACAATATTATTATATTTTACTTGAAAGGTACGAATTTAAAATGTAAATATCATGTTCTAGTATAGTTATTCTTAGGTTATTCTTATGATATCATTAAAATCCCCTTTTTTACACATACTAAGCATCTAAACTCACCCTTTAATATGATTCATTACCCCATTTTTTGATTAATTTTATTAAAAATTTCATGTCTATGAAGGGTTATAGTTATAGAGAAATTTAGGGGAAATAATATAGTTCACTTATGAACCTATTTTTTTATTTATCCATGGCTAAAATGATTCTCGACCAATAAGATTTTGGCATTGATCATTATGTTTAGTATTTAATATAAAAAAATATTTAATATATATATATATTAAAATTGTGGGTCATCATAGTTAGTATCGAAGAATGTTTTAGTTTTTTAATGGAGACTAAGATGATAAAATAACATTGAGAAAACTTGGTATAATCCTAAGGATATTTTAATTCCTTTTGTTATGATAAATAATGAAATGTGTTTTTCCTCTAAAAAATATTTCAATATATTTGCAAGTGGTCATGGTTATAGAAAAGATTCATCTAGGGGTAATGACATCAAAAATATAAGGTTTAGTATATAATTTACAACATTATGGTGTAGAGTGAGTTCTCCCTTACTATACAACTAATTTGAAACATTTCGGGCACATTCATAGGGTAATTATAGTTTTATTAATATTTATTAAAAAAGTATTTCAATACATAATGATCTGGAATGAGATATGAAAAACCCAAGGATTCATAAAACTAAATGATGGATTCATATTTAGATATCATATAATTAAATTTAATGATTATTTTCCTTGCCACTATGATTATTGTTTCTCAAAATATGTTTTTTTGGTTTTAGTCAACGGTTTGAAATAGAAGGAATCCTATTAGAGAATAATGTTGCAAAAATTAATTTATTTCTTTCTGAGAAATGATGTTTTTGGTAGATGGAATTGAAAATTTTATTTTTATGGATACAAAAATATATCAAGATGTGAATCTTGATGAGCTTACAAATTAGAAAAAGAGGGAACCACATTGTATTGAGTCCTTCAAGAGGAAGAATCCACATTATTTTAGTTGGTTTGTTGATACACTATTTACTAAGAAATAGATTAGAACCATTGTAAATATATTTCCCATTATTTAGTGTGTTGAGAAAGACAACTTTATTTTTTCTACCTATTGGTTATAAGGATGATTAGATTAATGGTGGAAACTTCTTAATAATACAAAATATTATAAATAAAATTACTTTATGTAGTTGTATGTGATTAATTGATTCTTTTTAAATAATATATTTTTTAATATTCTAAAAATGAAAATAGAGCACTAAATCCATTAACTAATGTAAAAGGACAATAAATCTTTGGATATCTATGAGGAAACTTTTTCAAGACCTATGTGGTATGATTATGGTCATATAATCTAACTATAAATTGTGGTTGATCAATTTTTATGTGTATTAAAACAAATATTATTAATGGAATTATTCCTAAGGTGCATTAATAGCTATTAATAAATCGTTCAATATGATATTATGTTTAAATAGATATTAGAGTTACCCTTCAATCTCTAGGTTTTTATAAGAAAATAAAAATAGAATTCAAAGGAAATTATAAAAACCTAGGAGATAATAATATTTTATTTTTTTAATGCTTGATGTGGGGTGGAATAAATAGGGGAAATTATGTTAATTGGTCTCATAATATTTTATTGTGTGTAAAAGAAATTCAACCATGAATAAAACGCTGAATTGAAGGGAAGAACATAACCAATGCTGGGAACATTGAGAAATGTCCACAAAATACACCACTCATACTATAGTGTTACAAATCAAAGGAGTTTAAATATTATGATAATTAGTGCTTAAATTTAAAGGTAGATAATGATTATCAATGATAAAAACCCATTAATCACTATAAAAAATTGTAAAATCATTCAATCATCTTTTGTATGAGTGGTATGATAACGACATGAAAAAATTTAAAATTAACCATAATATTATAACTATTATTATCTTATTTGACTCAAGATATACCAACTATTTTATATATAACTAATTTTCATAGGGAATACAAAATTTCACCCCAATAAATAGAGGATTAATTAGCATTGAAACCCTATAATGGTATGATGATCACATATAAATTCTATTATTATACCCTAGATGATGTTTGCTGGAATATTCTCCCTACAAAACATGTTATTCTCATTATTTTAGAATTTGTATATATCTTAGGAATGTAATGTATTTATATACATCAATACAAAATTAGTTTCTAAATTAGGGAAGTCAAATTTTATATTCTTGACCAATATATGATTATCTATGAGTGTGACGATGGATATAATATATTTATGGAAATTACATATACTGTATGGGGTCATGATTCCTATCCAAAAGTGGTGTTTAAATTAGTTTGTAGAATATAAAATTGAAATAAATTATATTCCCAATTTTCATGAGATTATTAATGTCATTCTAGATGACTTTATTAGTCTTCTTCTAAATCCTAAAGTTGTTTTATCAATAGAACCCTTAACTACTACCGTGCCTATTTCAAATGATCTATGTAGAATGGCCCTGATTTTTTTCTTGAGTTGATGAAAAAACATCAATAGAATATTGAAAATGTATTTATTGGTCCATGTTTGACACCTTTTGGTGAATATTTTTTTATTATGAAGAAATTTTGATCTATACAACTATTTATTTATTATTGATAACTCAACAAGATTACTACTAACAATATGTAACCTCGACCAATTGAAAACTTATTTGATAAAATATATAGATCTCAATACTATTTCTAGATTAAAAATCATTCTAGATATCATTAATTGATGGTTAAGAAGGAGGATACCCCAAGAAATAATTATTTACAATGTATAGATACTATATATATTTAGTGTATCCATTTTTTACTAATCCTATTCTTATCTTTATGTATTTAACGAATAGTGTATTTATAGAATAACTTGATCAATTTTTTTAGTTTTTATATTTCGTATTCTTATATAATAAATAGATAATAAAGATCATGAATATCACCTAACAATTATACAAAATACCCTCACCAAAGATAAGTTTTATATAAAATTTTCTAAGTGTTCCTTTTGGAAATAGAAAGTTGAATTTTTAGGTCATCCAGTCTTAAGTTAGTGCACCCCTGATGAAACATAAAATTCAAAAATTATTGAATGTTGTCATAAACTGACCATAGATATTGATATCTAAAATTTTCTTGGTTTGGATAGATATTATCCACCCATTTTCAATAAAATTTATCATGGTAGTTCAATCCACTGACTGTGTAAATTAATAAGGGAGATAATTTCCTTTATAATGTTGAATGTGAATAAAATATTTAAGAACTGAATTGATGGTTATTCACCACAATTATTCTTAAATTTAATTATAATATAGAATAATTTGTAATCTATTTTTAGGGATTGAAGATTGGACTATGACTCATTCTCATGAATAATGAAATAGTGATGGTTTATGCCTAAAAAATAGATGGTTCATGAGAAAAAATCCAACTCATTATTTAGAGGTAAATGTGGTAAATGATTCATTACTGATATAAATGAATTATATTTATTAATAAATTTCCATTATATATTTTTATTATAAATTTTTTATGTATATTTTAACACATATTGATTTGAATATATTACATATAATTTTATTGGATATAATTAAATAATATGACTTCCCAATAAATTACAAACCAATTAAAGTGGATAGGGTGGAAGATGGTCTATATTTATAGGACCATGTTAGATTATCTATGATTACAATCACAAAAAATCTAATATTTATAGATTTCCAATTTATTGATATTGAAATATTTTTGGAAGGTGAGAAATCATATATTTCTATGTTAAATTCTCTATCTATGTTAATATTACAGATCCATATAATTAATATGTAGGGATATAGAAGATAGTGAGAAATCTTATTGAGTTTAACCTTCATTCTAATAGAATTATAAGGTTTGGGTACTGCAGATGTGTTCCTTTCATACTATATTTGAAGAATGATTTTCTGAATGAGGGTTATTGTTCAATGTTTTATATCAAACATACAATTAAAAAATTTGAATAGAGATCTGAAATAATATTTCTTTTAGGATTTCATGAATAGGGACATTGATAATTTTTTATAATAATTTTTTGTATGAAAACAGGTTACGTACGAGATAAATAAGTATCAACGGATGTTATAAGCACTACCAATACCATAATGAAAATAGGGAAACATCGAAAAAAAAATTTTCATTGGGATCCCAAATATTTCAAAGGGAAATTTCTTATTTGGGTTGTATTCGATCATGGTATGATTTTATCATAGTTTATTTTCATCAAATAATATTTTTATCTTTATCAGATTTCAATAAAATGAATTAAGGAATTGGTAGGCTTCCCTGGATTAATAAATTCTATAATTTCTAAATGAGATTCACGGTTTACCATGATGATATGGTAATTTCTTAAGAAAACCCTTGATATTTAGTGTAGTTTTAAATAATATTATCATCCAAAAAATGTGATCTGTCAGATAGAAACATTCAAACCCTAGATGATATAATGAGAAAAGTTTGTGTTGATTTCATAGGTGGTTTGGATTAATACCTTCCTAAAGTCAAGTATGCATATTATAATAGCTTTTAATCAAGAATTTATATGGATCCTTATCAATACATCTATAAAAATAACTATATAAATATAATGTGATGTGATAAATCTAGAGAAATGTTGCTTTTAGTACCCGTGCTAGCTGAGGAAATGGATACAAAATTCAAAACAAATAAACCACATATTAAAGAAGCATATATTTTATAAAAAACTGATGCTGATAATCATCTACAATATTTCAAGTGTATAGTTGGTAAAAGGTTGTTTCTAGGAGTTTCAACATAGTGATGGTTATTATGCTATAGAATAACATAAATTTGGGCTCTCGTGGTAAAGTACATACAATATCTATCACTTGTACTAATCTTGTAGATATTACCAATGGATAATGATCTTTCCTTAAAATAATAACTTCTATAATTCATTGACACCATAGATAATGTGTTATGGTTAGATACTACTCACCTTTTTTAAATTGTTAAGCGGAACAAGAAATTTGAAGAAGCTACTTAGGAACTTGAGGATGTAATAAAATAGAGATATCATCATTTAATTGTATCAAAGTGACGAAATTATAAGGGTAAAATATATTTTAATTGGGGTAGAATTTAACACCCTTATATTTAATGAATTATATATTTTTATAAATAAGATTATTTTCCATGATAGTGTGTGTTTCAAACAATATCATGTTATAATGAACAATAATTTACTATTCATTTATTATTTAAGCATGAATATTAAAATATTTATATTAAATTTTTTGTTACGGAAATTAATAAAAGAATTATAAAATATATATAAATGCTTTTATCAATAATTAATTGTTGAGTAATGCAGATGAAACAAGTACACAAATTTTAGTAAAGTGATTTTATACTAAAAAATGTATTTTCATAAAAAATGGTTATTATTGCATATTGTATGTTTAACAAATAATTAATTTATTAAATATGAATAATTTTTATTCGAAAAATGAAATTCAGTTTTTAATTCAAAATGTATGAATTCACTTAGGGGTAATTTTGATAATTATTTAAAAATATTGATTGTATATAGAATAGTGAAAAATATAATATTTTTTTAAAGTTTCATTTAATTTCACTGAAAATTCCAAATAATATTTTCGATGTGATCCAAAATTAAATTATTTTTAATTTAGATATAAATAATATAATTGAAAACATATTTAACATCATTATATGTTATCTCACTATTAAAATAGTTTTTGACTTTAAAAGTCACTTTTTCATGGAAATATTTTCCCCAATGCTTTATTAGATACTTATAAAATAAAAATCTACCACATATGTGTGTTTAATTTAGTAAAATTAATTTCATATTTATAATAAACACAATTTTTACTACATAATTTATTAAACATAAAATTTGGTCAGGTTGAAAAGTTAAAAATAGTAAAAAATTAACCACCATGGTAAATGGGAGAATCAAGTTAACATTTGTTAAAACTAAGAGATAAGGTCACTATTTTTCTACTTAAACGTTATTTGATTAAATTATTTCAAATGATATTCCCTTATTCAATGTATTTATTTGTTTGTGGGACACTTTTTTATGATAGTGACCTATATAATATTTTTAGTAATGAAAAAGAAAAAATTTCCCTCTTACTTGTTAAAATATAATATATTTTCACATAAAAAAGACACATGTGAATGAATATTAATGGTAATTTTGAGGATAATTAATTTATTTTATATATGGTTATTTATTTATATTTTTTTTATTAAATTACCTTAAATGTTTATGAAGTACCAATATACTATTACACCAATTACTAGAACATAAAATAAATTATATTACAAATGATGAAAATAATGTAGTTATGGTGATTTATAGTTTTTTGTAAAACAATTAGATATATATTTCATAAAAATTATGTTTGAAAATATTAAATTTGAATTTGATCTTTTTATTGGGGTCTTTAAATTCAAATTAACTTAATTGTTCATAATTTACATTAATTATATTTTATAATAAGTAATATTTTATTAGATTATTTAAAGATAATAGAAATATTATCCTCATCCAAGTGAATTATATATGGTTGTAAATATATACCATGATTAATTTATGAGCCATTGTTTCTATTTATGGAAACATTATTAACACTTTAATAATTAAATTGTTGTAACGAAGTTTATGGTTAAAATAGATTAACTATATAGAGAAACCAAAAGGTAACGTTCAAAAAACTAGATAAACCTATAAGAATTTTATTTTTTTTCTTTTTATTCACAAAAATTCTAATTTAGCTTCTAATATCATAATATTTTGATAAATTTGGATAATTAATGATATATTTATATTTTAATATTTTAATAAATTCATAAACTACCCCTCCCCTAACTTATTATAATAGAACCTCCCCTTCTATTTTCCTCACACTTCAAAATCATATTGGTTCATCCAATACCTACCCAAATCAAATAATTACTTACCATGCCATGTCATATATTCATGGTTTTTATTATTAAACCATCATAGGAATTCTTTTGGTGGAAACCTACAGAGGTTATCTTAAGAAGAGGTGTCATTTTTAACCAAACATTTTGGTATTAATTCTTATTCCAAATATTTCAAATTTTACTCAACAATACTAATAAAATGAAATAAGTACCTCACATATTCTGAGAATTTATTATATTAATGTAATAACATACTTCTCTCTCTCATTCCATCAAATAAAAAATGAATCCATTTTTCATGTGTATAGCAGATTACCGCCTCGTGAACCAATGTCTTTTGTTTCCATCATCGCCTCCCACAACTATTTAGGATGGTGGATTTCTAGTATATATAAAAATATATATATATATGATATTTAGGTAATATTAATAATTAATTTAAATTAATATATCATCTATTTTCATACATACTTATTCAAAAAAAATTGTAACGTCATTTGTGTGTAACTATGGATTACCGCCTCTATAAAGCGATGTGATTCGTTTTTCAATTCTATTTAACAATAATTATATATATTTATTAATATATTTAATAATATAATATGATATTTATGATACTATTATCATTTTTTAATGATAATATATCACTTACCTTATTTTGATTAGTATTTTTTAAAATTTAATCTTTACTCATTTGAAAGTTTAGACCACCATTTTCAGGATTGTAAAGTAAAGTATTTTTTATAACCATATTTCATGATGGTTTTTAAATTTATAATTAATATATAAAAATGATTTTTATTTCATTATTATAATTCAATGGATGATGAAATAATGACCTATTTTCCCATAGGTAACCTGCCTATGTCATTTGGAACTTGTGATCTAAATATCATCAAAATGTTAGACATTCACTATTTTGATTATGTAATTGAATGTATCATGATATTAAATAAAATAAAATTAAGTATAAAATTAAAAAAAAATTATTAAAAATTAAACAATAAAAATAATAATATTATTCAATAAGATAAGAAATACATGTGATGAGTTGGACACGAGATGAGGGATTATCATCTCAAATTATCTTCTTGGAACATATGTTATGTTATGCATCTATCATTTTATTGTGGTGTATATTAATACCTATTAATATGTTATATAATTAATATCCTTGTTTTCATGATATTTAATATTTCTTTATTTATTATTTTATTTGACTTCTGATTCATATGTCCCCAATTCAGAAAGGGTTTTATGATACAATATCATTGTTTTTAGGAACACTTATGATTATGTTTTTTTCTTATGAAATTTCAACATCTATCTCTATAAAAATAATTTATTTTCATATAAACTTATTATTTATAGAAAATACATGATTTATTTTAATTTTACTCCCTTTAAGTGCTCAATATACTAAAATTAGTTTTTTAGTAAAGTCAATATTATGTCTTTATAGGATTGAAATTTCCTTATCTTTCATGCCCATGTTTTCTAAACATGTTATCAATTTTTTTTACTATTATTCCAGAATTTATTAATATTATTTGACCCATTTTTTTAGATATAATTTATTAAAATTAATTTTTTTGTTTTATGAATAAGTTATTTTTTAACATTTTACTCAAAATGTGAAGGAAGTCGTTATTTTAACATACATAGCACTAAACAAATTCCTATCATAAAGACCGTATAATGTTTGGATTCTTTCATTACATATTTTTAAGGGTATTTTCAATTGAGAAATTTCGTTATTATTTGGAAAATATTTGGATTTTATAATATCGATTTCCAAGTGAAAATGTAATTTTTATAAATAGATAAACTATTTGATATAATAAAGTCATTTTTTATATAAAACTTAATGAATTGATATTACAAAATATATAATTGGGACATGATCCAATGGTATATAATTATTATTTATATATATGTTTTATTCCTATAATGGAAATATATTTATGAAAATCATTTTTTTCACAGGTTATTCTATGGTATATTGATGAAATTTTTACAAAAAGAATTTTTTTTCTCACGTTAGGATAAGATTGAATTTTTATAAAAAAAATATTTTTCATAGGATTTTATGTGATGATTTTTTATGTTCTTTTGTCTAATGTTTTTTTTAATTTTGATTTTGTGATGGGTGGGATGGAATTCTATATCTATCTAATGACTTCCATCAAAATGGATATATAATTACATAAAAATAACTAGAATAGATATTTACCACAATTTAGTGAGAGACTCTATCCATTATGATATCCTTGGGAGTGAACCATGACTCATACGATGGTTTGGGGAGTGAAATCATTCCCATATGATAGTGTTGTATGTGATCCTTGACTACTAAGAATAAGATTTTCGATTCTTATGTAAATTACACCATTCAATGTATTATGGAAATATTATAAACAAACATATCATGTTATTTTATTCCTTTATGATTAATGTCTAATGGAATTCCATGATATATTCCATAAGGAAATATTATGATCTTTTATATGAAGTTTATGCTTTTGAAAATTTAGCATCAGTTCTCATATAGTTTTTCTCATTTTATTATTATTAGATCATTTATAACTCCTTTTTTTACCCTTAATTAGAATCTATTCTCCCTATTATGATTCATATATCCATGTTTTAAAGAAAGGTACTCAGTATGATATTTACAGGAAGGGTTCTAGTTATGCTGGATTTGTTATTAGATGGTATAGTTAAATTATGATCTAGTTTTTTATGTATCTATGTTTCCAAAGATACTATATCTATAAGATTCTAGTGTTGGATATTATATTATGTAATTAATATTCAATTTATAAGATATAGTATCAGTGTATGTGAATTATGGGTTTCTGAAAATCTACATCAAATTAAAGTGAATTTTTATAGATTAGATAATAGTTAATTACTTTGGAATATTATTATAGAGATTAAATTTATGTGGGTAACACATTCTATAAGTAACATGGTATGCAATGTAGTATTAAATTCCTCTTGCATGATTATAAAAGTGAATTATTAATTATATGTAACAGTACTCAAATTACAAATGCCACATACATAATATTTAATTGGTTCCCCTTGTCCATCATTGTTTTGATCGTATATAATTAACATGATTTTCCTATTATATTATGGTTTCCCTAAATTGTATATAGGTTTGCTGATTCACAATAGGGAATTGAGTCTTATTAATGAGTTGAGGTGCATTTAGAGGATGTCATTATATAATCAATGTTAATATTACTAATGATATTCCAAAATAAATATGATAGGGTAAATTAATGGAACAGTATCATTTTTTATGAAACTATGGGGAACACATCAACAAACTAGTCACATTCTTGTTGATGTAAATTCACTATGATAGGTATATTATATTCAACAAAATTCCTGAGATGATGTTAGATAATAGGCATTAAAATTATTTTACCATATTATATGACAAATTTTTTATAATAATATATGGTGAATATGTGATGTTTGATATTGAGTGCTCTTTCACTTCTACAATTTTCACTATGTGATCCTTCATGTATATATCCCTAAGATGATTTATTAATCACTACAAAAAATAGATAATGATCTTTATATCTATTGAATTGATCATAAACCTCTAGGAATCCAATATTTTGATGCATGGTGATAGCTATGAGTTATTTTTTTATGCTCTAATCCCCTTATCAAATATTTGGAGCTTATAAAAATTGAAATAATCATCATAATTTTAACCATGATTAATTAATACCATAACTAAATAATCTTGAACCATGGTATTTCATTTTTATCTAACAATATTTTTTTATCTCACCATTGAAATCACGATTCCACACATAGAATCTGATAATTACAGTGGAAAGATTACCTCTAATGGAGGTGAGAAGTTTTTTTTTCACATCGTGATCTCGATTATGATAATTATTATACGATAGATATACATAGTTTCCACTATAGTAATGGTTCACCTATTTTTTCTTATATAATATGTTTCATTGGTTTTTGATATATTAGGAACTGTAAATGGGTTTCATCCAACACATTGAACATATAATGATACTCTAAAACTCATCGATGCCATCAATGAAACATTGTTCAATGAATCAAAATTTTATTTTTTTAATAATAGGTTTGTCATAATCTTTATTAGTTCATAGCATTCCAAATGACCTGGAATGGATGAATTTTATCTATTGGACCCATATGATTTACAATATAGGATATAAAAAAATTCTTCTTATAGGGAAAGTCTAATCTATATAAAAATTTGTAACTTTTTAAAAACTGTTGGTTTAGTTATTAGTTTAAATAGTTGATATTGGTTATATCATAGTTATTTATTAGAACAATGGTCGTGTAAAATTAAAATATCCTTTCTTAATAAAGATATATTTTATTTCATTAAATATGAATCATTGAATGTTTTTCTCGATATGTTATAATTTTTCCCAAACCTTATGTTTTCTATTTATAAGAAAAAAAAGGAATATGTATGAAAAAATGACATATGAAAATCCATATGAAATGTTTAATTTTTTACCTTTTCATGAAAAAACATATCTTTATTTACATCCTTGGCCCATAATCATGGGTCATATTATAAAATCATTTTTCCCATAATTATAGTTCCAAAAATAAATATGTAGTAACATATAAACTCAATAAATTTTAGTTTTCGTGTTTTATAGATTTAAGAAAAACCATTATCTGTTAAAACAAATACATTTTCAACAAAATTGTAATTTTTTCATTAAAACATTTTTTTCATTTTAAATTATGTCTTAAAAATATCACAACAAAATAATCTAAACATGATAACTATCCTGACATTTCATATGTTATAAGCTTCATAATAACCATGAGAAATTTTAAAATGAGGATTTTATCATCAAATTCTTATTATAGGTAGAAAAAATTAAGATAAATAATAAAATAAATAGGGAGTGAATAATATATAATGAATAGATAATTAAAAAATATTTCTATATAACTAATTACAAGAAAATTTATTATATCCACGGAAAAGGTAACAATGCAAATTTTTTCTTGTATAACAAAAAATGATTTCATAATGATAGAATGTATTATGTTATAAATCATTGATATATAATCAAGGTATTTTGCTAATACATCACACATAAATGTGTATGGTTTTCACAAAATATTTTTTTCTATTTGTCTCATAAATAATATTAAAATACAGAGGTGTAATATAAGGTAAGTCCCCACCCATCAAAAATTACTCCCAATACAATAGGAATATTGTCTAATTTTTAAACTAAAAATCACATAACCAATATTCCTCAATAACCAATAATAACCAAAATTGTATAAAAGTATATAGGGGGAGAATATTTTCCCTGTAAAAATTGTAATAGATTTCTTGGTACAAAGCATTCAAACAAACAACATATATATTAATTGTTATGTGTTAAAAACATTACTAATATATATATATATATATATTTTAAATTATATATAATACCTATATGAAATTTGGAAATGTGGACATAAAGGAGAAAATTAATGATAAGAGGGAGATAAAGAGTGATAGAGAACATAATCCTTATAAACAAGTTAAGGTGATGAATCTAAATTCATAAAGCAATTAGGAGGTTATAAATGAAACAAAAATCCAAAATATGTATATATTTGTGTGTTTGAGAGAGAAATATAAGTGAAATTATAAAATAAAATTCATAAAGATCATTTTAATTCTTGTAAAAACAAACATATATGTTACTTATATAAATATTTTTCAATGGGTAAAAATAGGACATAGAGAACCAAAATTTCAAAATAAATCTACACATTTAGACAATGAAAAGAAATGATATTATGAATATAAAATGTAGAGTAGGTGATTATAATATATGTTATTGAATATAATCCCATAATTATTTTTCTAAAATATTCACATTTATTTCGTAAACAAAACAAAGTAGAATATTGGGAAATTATTTAATTTTAGAAAACTACGTAAACAAGAAAATGATTACTTATTAAAAATAGTAATAAGTGTTGAAAATTGTGGTCATATAGTATACTTCAAAAACAGATATTATTTTTACACTTCTCAAAAGAAATTCAAAAAATGAAACATGAGGAAAATTTTAATAATATTTATTTTTAAAAAAATTAATAAAATTTGAGGATTGTATAAATTTACCTCAACCAATATATTACATATAGATAATAAAATAAATGAAACAATAAAAAAAATTAATGTGTGGAACATAGTGATTTTTTATTATAAATATGAGATAATGATGAGTCCACTTTTGAGAAAACATTTGGATTAATTGTGAAACAAAGGTAGCTAAAATGTTAAAAATACACATAACTTTTAGAAATAAATAGTGAATAAAATATAATACAATTATGTTTTGGAAGAACCCAAACATGGAATTGTTATGTTCATGAATAAAATTTATAACTTAATTAATGTAAATTATATTAAAACTAATCATCCTTATGAATATAAAAATGACTCTATGAAACCCAAGAAGATTATATATTATTTTTTTCAATAAATATTTAACATTGGTTATTGAATTGATTATATTTATAGAGTCATGATATTTGATGGATCTGAATAGTCATTTTCTATAATAAATTTTAATCCACATGTTTATAAATTTCTTCCAATATACATGGGAGTTGTTTTTTTAATGTTGAAATCTATCCCTAATTGAATATGAATAAGACAATGTTATAATGATTTAATCTAGAGATAGTTCCCTAGAAAGAACACAATAAAGAGGCATTGGATAATGTTTTTGGTGATAAAAAAGGATTTTGATTTATTTTAAATCCCCCAAAACTACTTTGGGGAAATTTCTTAATTTTTACCAAAAATTGGATACTTCGAAAAGTCAATTAACATAACACATTACCTGGTGAATGTTAGTATTTTTAATGAATCATAATTTATTTAATTTCTAATCATAATACATTAATATGAAAATAAGTTTTTTGTCTAGATCATAAATCATTACCAAAAAAATATATAGTGATTTTATTCATCATTAGTCTTTAGAGTGTATGCCTTGTGTTGAGAAGAATCCTTTATAAAATTCTAAGGCTTTGGATCATATTAATTTCAATGAATATAAATTTTTTCCTGAAAAATATTTATTTATCATTATAAATTATTCTGCTCATTAGAATTCATCACTTAGAGAGTCTTTTATTTATTTGTTGAGTGAAAAATAGAGATTAAAAATTTTAATATTAAGAATAATTAAAGGAATAAATAGATCAGATGAACTTGTGGGGTGTTTTTCATGGATAAAAGTCACAATCAAACATATTATGATAAATTTTTCAAAAATTGAATTAGTTCCAGCTGGAGTATAATGTTTTGGTGATGAGAGGAGTTTCGTGCAATATAATGACATGACACAACACTATACCTATATATAAATTTCATGATAAATAATACGAATTAACTTTTTAGAGAATTTAAAATTAAGTAAAGTAAATTATAATTCTAATTTAATTCATGGGTAAAAACTATGTCAAGAGCTATACTTTTTAGATGATTTGAAAGTACCATATACTCAAAAATGTGAATTTTAATGACTCAAGCCACGATAAATCATTGGAGGTTTCTTTAAGGAATATTTAAAAACCATTAACATGTGATTTGTAGAATATAAATTATAATAAATGATGTATGATATATTTCTATGAAACATAGGTGATTCGCTGCTGTATCTAAGGTAAAAAATAATAATTTAAAACAATATATAGAGATTGTTGTGTAGGGTAGAGGAAGAATAACATTAATATTATTTGTGTAGGATCATATGATCATTGAAAGTAATTCTTCAAAAGTAGTCATATATGCCTTGTTATAGAGATATATCAACTAGTCGATTCCAATAATGTTTTTGAGTTCAAGGTTATACCGATTATCTTGTTCCTTTTGATGATTAGAAGGGTATTTCATATGTTTCATAATAATCATGTATAACATAGGATGTAGTCATTCTCAAGGAGGTGATCATCATTAATAAACATGTTGTGTTATTATATATTTTCAATCATCAGTATCTATATATATTTTATAGATAACATTTATAGTGTAAGGGATTTAATATTGGTATACACACCAATTCACACACAGTGTGTATCGCCCATCCCTTGATCCAAGAATTGGTATTATGGCCTCAGTTTATTCTATTTTATCTTAAGTTTTGGATATGAATAAATATAATTTTGTCCATATAAAAGGAATCCCCTAAAATAATGATAAAATGTTTCAATTGTTGAAAAAATAATTGCACCTTATATTCATTATATTGGGATAAATGATCTTCATTCCACTAAATTTGGATTCACTATTTTATTTTAAAAATCATCATGGACATTGAATTTCTGAAGTAATATTGATATAAATTTTATATTACCTTATTTGTTAAAAATGTAGTTTGACAAGGTCATGACCTATTAAATTTATTATTCTATATGTGGGAAACTTCATATCATTGATGATGGAAATAAAAAGGTTGAATTAAAAATGATGAAAATAAGCTATCAACTATTAAAAGATGCTGAATTTCTAAAGGATGAAGCTTCTAGTGAAATATTTACCATAGTAAATAGGATTGGAAGAATTATTTTAGGACACTAATAAACTTTTGAATACTCCAATATTGTGAAAATACATAAATTGTGTCATTCCAAATAAATTTGTAGAAAATATCCCACCACTAAAGGATATAAATATATATCAATTCACCATCAATGATCTCTATTACCCTCTCATTAACTCTAAAATGAGAAACGGAATTTCTCCGAAAATGAAATGCATGGAGGAAAAGGAATTTCCATTTTATATAAATCAATTAATTTTATATTATAAAAAATAATATTTTAATTAAGGAGAAGAGACCAATTATAGTAATTAAATTATGCTATCATAATGAAATAATTCACTATAGTTATAGGATTTAATAATATAGGTATAATACGATTCAAATGTTTTATGTGTGAGAAGGATGGCCATTTTTATTCTAACTTTTGTATAAAATTTTTATGTGAATATTATTTTTAGGAATCATTTAGAAATTCATAAAGAAAGGATCCAACTTATTCTCAACCAATACTAATTAGGTCTTTTTCACATAGTATTTCTTAAGGAACATTATTTGAGATGAAGAAGGTGAGAATGATAGTGAAGAATGGGTTTATGAGAAATCACCCATGGACATATCTTAAAGGGTTCTTATTGAATATAAATTAGAAGATATTATAAATCAAAATATGAATACAATGGTGAGTATTCAAAATTAGAATTAAAATATATTAATGAATAATCTATAATAGTAGTTGTCAAGATGTGTTTAAAATAAATAATAAGGCTATGAGAAGAGAAAATGTGGATAAAGGGAGGATCAAATAAAAAAATTAATCATTAGGTAGAAAAGTTAAACAATTCTAAATAAAATGGGATATTTAAGCTAAACATGGGAAGGATTAAAAAAAATTTACAAGAACTCTTCCATCATCTTATTAGGTAAAACAATTGATAAAATCATAAGGTATAATCATGAAACCATGAAATATGATGAAAATATTAAATAGATAAAGAAAAATGTTCTTAGATAACGAGGATAATGTTTTAATAAAACTATAAAAATGTCCAATCTATGAATGATGACTTATATTAAAATCACTACAAATTATCTTGTGAATATCACTACAACATATTCTTTCTTTAGTGGCGTTTTACTAAACTAGTAAAAATAACTAATTATGTAGTGTTTTTTATAAACAACAATTAAATTTTATTATTTTATATAAAACAAATTTTTTTCCTTATGGCACGCCTTTATCCATCCCTCGACCCTTCTCACAAGATCTCCCATTCCCCAAACATCGAACTCTAGCTCCACCCCCTCCCTGGTGCTTCTATGACCTCTGTTATGCCCCAATCGTTTCCCATACCCCCCCCCCCATCCCCCAAGCTTGAACCCTATCATCACACCCCCCTGACTGGTAATCCCAAGCCTTCTACCACTCCTTAACCTTCTCCCAATACATCCCTTCCTGCTGACACCTAACCCTTGAACCCCCCCCCCCCCCACACCATCACCACCACCCTTACCAGCGCTCCCATGATATCTGCCACACCCCTCCATTATCTAATGAGATCCACTTTATACCAACAAAGAAACATATAACCATTATGATTCCCCCCACCACGGTTCTTGGTAATCTCTTGATCCTTTTGATATTGTGCCCATAAATCCCTTGTCGACATAACTTTCACAACCATCCAACCTATCACCTCTGCCCTTATCGTCTCCTAAGTCATCTTCCTCTCTTGATCCATCTCCCTTCCATTCCATTTGATTGAGACCATGATGGCTTTGAGTTTATATAGGTTTTATGTCCCTATTCCTTTTTGTTTAGTTTTTTAGTCATCAATTGTTTCTATCGATTTTGATTACTCTATTATTTCACCATGGGTCATAGTTAAATGTGTAAACAAATTTCATTTTCATCAGAAGTCACTTCAAATTTAAAAAAATATTATTTACTTAGTTGCCAAGAATTTAAATTATGGGAACCTATGATTTCATATTTTGTTTATTCTGGTATAATGTATTGATTTATAATATCAATATTACTAGTATTCAAATAAATTTTCAATTTAGTGGTTGGTTGTTATTTATTTTTATTTTTTTCCATGATAAAAATAGAGCAATATCTTTACATAATATCATTAGTCCGCCACCGCAAATTCAAAACTGTTCACATATGTGTATACAAGACTAGGGTCATAGAAACATTTCATTGGTCATACAGGATGTTAAAGTCCATGAAAATTAAAATCCATGATTCAAATGATATTCATATAACCTCTAAAGTTCACCTACATTCATAAAAAAAGATACACAGTCATTTTCACCACTATGAAAATGTTAATGATCTAAAATAAATTTAAAAATTGAATATAAAATAAAACATATAATAATAATAGATAAAAAATAAATAAATATTAATACCGAAATCATATCCCATGTCATATCCTTGATTACAGAATTGATATTTCACTCTATGAATAGAAATATATAATGATGTCAAAATATCTATACAGTGTTTCCATGAGGCTTTTTAATATGTTCCAATTTTATCCAATCAAATTATGTTATAATTTACAATCCCTTGTGAACAATGTATATTTATTCAATATAGAACCCATCCATATACAATCATGGTTTTCAGTGTGACAATAATAATTAGAACGAAAAAAATATGAAAATATTATTAAAAAATATCAATGAATACAAAAAAAATTAATATTATTGAGGGAAATAACGTTTAATTTTTGTAAGAGAATGTTCCACCTGTATATAAATAGGATGATCATTTTAACTTATATTTATCATGAATTTTCCCTAGGGCTCATGTCATAACGTATCTCAATCCAACCTCCCAAAGGGCATGGGTTGATGACTAACACCAAATGCGTCAACCAACAAGTTGGATTCATTTTCTTGAGTACCTGTACACATGCCACAAAACCACTTCCTAATTATATAAAATTAAAACAAGAATCCTTCTATAAATAACCACTAAGTACATGTACAACTAAAAGTCAAATGGACCAGAATACAAACCCAACAAAAGAATAACTGGGAAACAGAAATATAAAAAATGAAACTCTAGAAGTTGTCCACTTGAAATCCCACCTGATGGGTAAGTACAGAGTATCTATTTGAAGTCGTAGAAGTATGAATGCCTACTTGGTCTCGCTGGGCTCAATCGGGTCCTAGCCCACCAAGTCCTCAATCAATTCGGTGGGGGTATGCAACAGAAACAACAGATGCGATAAAATCTTAAGCAGGGGTGAGTAACAAAATACTCATTAGGGACCCAAAAAAAATAACACCAATAAATCTATAACCAAAACCAAAAAATAATGATCACCAAGCATGATAACGAAGCAAGAAAACTAACACTATGTTTATTCTATAGTAGGAATCTGGGAAAATTAGTCCCATCATCAAACACCTTGGGATGTGGTAGGACTCCTCCATAATGATTACAGTGGGCAGGTCAGGTCACCGAGAAGCTAATTCCAACTAAACTTGAGATTATTGTGGTACTAATCCTTGACATTTATCGTGGGTATGCTGGTTCACATATATGCCACTCTTCACTGTGGGCATGTCGGGTCACATAAAAGTCGCTTCCCACCATGTCCATACTCAGGTACTCATCCTATAGAGTATAATGGGATTTATGGGTCACACATATGCTTCTTACCACTGTGGGCCTTCTGGGTCATAAAAAAGTATCTTCCCATTATTCCATAGTATCTGATCCACATAGGGTCACTTTTCAGTTGTCTTTAGGTATCACCCAACCATAGGGTTTCTGTATGTCACACACATGATCTTGGGAGAACCACTCCACAAATGATTAATTAAATTTAAAATTACATTAAATCATATAAATAGTATTCCAAAATATCTACCTCATCATGGGGGGTTATAATGCTACAAACGGATCATCAATCAGATGCCCGATTTAGAATATGTTGATGTATTTCCAAAAAGGGGTTTGTTGGGTCTGTGTCAGGTCTGACCCGGTTGGACCGACCCGACTAGACACAGCATGCGGTCCACCTGGTCTGGACATGGATGGAAGCCTTGTCTAGATCCACTCACCTCATATGTCATCCGTGGGGCTAAATTCTTCGTTGTGGTCAACTGACCGTGGCCCACTGCTACATGGCCTACTGGACATCCCACACGCTACTAGTGACTGTGTTCCACTGTGTACTATGGCCCGCTACTATGGTCTGATCCACTGATGTGGTCGAGGAGGCATGTCTCTGCCACCGCCCTATAGCCCATCCAACATCTCCCCTAACTATTTCATGGACCTAGCCAGTTGTGGAAGCCATATCTTGCACGCAATCATGTCATGCCGCAACCCACCTATAGCCACCGTCGCAGGACACCGAGTCTACCCCGGTGGTCCGTTCTTCGCAACTATTGAACCTCCAGCCTCCGTGTGGTACCACATTCCTTGTGAAAGCCTATAATCTATCTTTTCACCACGTCCAAATGTTCGATAATGAAAATCAAACAAATAGAGGGGCTCATGAATTTTTTATTTCAGCTCGTGCCCTCTATGTTAGAGTTTTAAATCAGAGGTATGGCTTTTGAATAATGTTCTACTAGCAAAATAATTCAATCACAAATTAAAAACCCCAAAAAGACACCCTCATGAATGAACTCATGATCCTATAAATCAAACTATTCGTGTGTTGATATGCATTCATCGTTTTTAGAATGAAGAATGGGAAAACATTAACAAAATAAACCCCTTCCTCGATATATGTGCATCATTGAAGTGCCCCTCCAATGAGGATTCAAGCTCTGTGTGTGTTCATTGATTCTTGGTCCAATTCATTTTAAAGAGTCAGTGTTGTAGTGATCCACTGGCATTTTTCTGTTGTTTGAGAGATTTCTCACCATCAATTATTCATGGAAAAATCCAACCTTTTATTATAAACACTCCAACACATTTTCCCATTAAAATAAAACACATCACACTATTTTTGTTGAGTTGCGATATCGCATCGTTAGGTGTATTTAATGCATCATTACACTACACCCAAAATGATGTATTATTGATCTTCACATAATGCACCTTTTCACCACACTACAACGTCGTTATCCACAGCTCCTCGGTGAGGGATGAAAATAAGCACATTTTTTCGTTATTTTATTATTTTCTGAAAAGTCTAACTATTTACTTTTCTCTTAGACCCTTTCTAGTTGAATTTATGTCCTTTATATTTGAATCCTCATGTTCCATGTGCAATGGTGCCATAATATTTTTGATCTAAGAACCAGTTTAAATGTTTGAAAACCTCGTTATCTTGTTTTCTTAAAAGAACTTATGAAAATGTAAAAATTCTGTTCTAGAATTACTGAGCCCAAAAATAACATGTCATAAAATCATGTTTTCTCGCAATAATTCCATGTAATTTTAAAAAAAATACATGACTATTCTAGAACCTTACATTCTCTACACCTCAGTTCATTATGTCCCCCCGAATCAAAAATAAGGTCTAACCAAACAAATGGGGGTACAAAGAATGCATATGAGCCTCCCAATCCCATGTTACCGTCTAGAGATTCACATTCAACCACAAAATTCTTACCACAAGAATAGACATTCCTTGAAGGGAAATTTTTTTTGATCCTCTATCTCCTCCAAAACTCAGCAAACATCACCCCATCGTCAATGTCTAGCTCGCCCCAGTCGATGGCATGCTGTGGGTACTAAATGTTCCTACTCAACTGCGACATATCAAAGGAATCATGAACCATGTTCATCAATGGGGAATGAAATAGAAATAATGAAATCTCTCCAACTCTGATAAGAATCTAAAAAGGGATGATGAACATCAGAGATAACTTTCTTCCCTTACAAAATCTCTGAAATCCCCATTGGGTTGAGACCCGAAGGAAACCATGTTCCCCCTCCTCGAACTCCAATGGTCTCTGCCTGCCATCAACATATGATTTCTGCCTACTCTGGTTTTCTGCATACTCTCATAGATGATCATCCACTTCTTTTTGGTATCCCAAACCAACTCTAGACCCATGAGTGATAACTTCCCTTGGTCTATCCATCATATAGGTGATCTATGTGGCCACCCGTACAAGTCCTCAAATGGTGTCATTCCAATGGGGGAGTGATAGATGTTGTTGTATGAAAAATCCACAAGTTATAGGTTGTCCTCCCAACTACAACCATTATTAAGGATGCAAGCATGAATCCTGACCTCCAAGGTATGTATAATATTCTCTATCAAACAATCTATCTGAGGGAGAAAAGTTCGGCTCAAGCACAGTTGAGTCCAGAATGCCTCTTGTTGTCTCTTCCACAACTAAGATGTAAATAATGCATTACAATCTAAAAATATTGTCAAAAGAACAACTATAATCCACAATATCACGTGGAAATAGAGGCACCCCAAACACTCTACTAATCCCACCTCACAGATGGGTAGGATTTGGGCCGACATGGTGAGTTGGTCAACTATAACACATATAGATTTAGGTACCCGAGATAAACATAGTAACCCAATCAAAAAGACCAAGGAGATACCATCCCACTTCTACTAAGGTACCTCAATTTGATGTTCCAATCCTGTTGATACCTGATTCTTGTCCTTCACTTGCTGACAAGTAAGGAATCGTGAAATCAAATCAGCCACCACTTTCTTCATCCTTAGCCACCAATACTAACATCGGAGGTCTTGATACATCCTTCCACACCACGATATACCACCAAAGGAGACATATATAACTCCCTCAACAAATCCTCTTGCAGTTTCACTGGTACTATAGTGCATCCTTGTAAATGGATGAAATACCCTCAACCTATCGAAAATTCATTTGGAGATTGTCTTGAGGTAACTGATAACAGGGGGCCTCATAGTCAATATAACAAATATTTTCCTCCCTAACTCACTATAAGTGTGTGGGTGTGATAGTAATTGATGTAAAATAATATTCTCCATCCCTATCTATGAAGGATATCTGAATCGTGCCATGCTGCTCCATCGCCTCACTTAGTATCTGTAGACAAAACCTCATAACGGAGAGCGTCTTCCACTATGTTCCATTTTACATGAGTATAGACTATCTCAAAGTCATAATACTGGAGGAACTCCAGCCATCACTATTTTCTCATGATCAGTTACTTCTTTGAGAATATATACCTAAGAATTTTGCGGCTAGAGTATGTGGTAAATTGTTTACCCATCATGTTTTCCGCCACATCTTCAATGCAATGACCACTTTTTCTAATTACATGTCATGGGTCACATAGTTCTTCTCATACAACCTCAAATTCCATGAGACGTAGGATATCACTACACTCTCAAACATCAAGACACAACCTAGTCTGGTCCCGGATGTATTGAAGAATAATACATATTGATATCCCCCTTCTGGTAGTCTCAATATGTGGGAACTCGTCAGTCTCCACCTCAGCTCATGGAAACACTATTAGAACTTATCCATCCACACGAATGATTTTACCTTCTATTTATGGCAGATAAATGTTATCCTTCTCTAGAAAAATTGTGCACGAACATCCGGTAGAATCAATCCAACCCCCAGAACTCTGCACCTCAATCAAGCTCATTGGTGGCTCCCAAGCAAGCACTGCCTCTATCTTCACTGGATCTTCTACAACTCCATCCATTGAGATGACATGTCCTAGAATGTGGAACTCCAGAATCCAGAATTGATACTCTGATATCTTACTATAATGCTTCTGCTCCCAGAGTGTATCATGGACTATCTGTATGTGTGTTGTGTTCTCCTCCTCTAAAATTGAGTACACTAAGATTTCATTAATGAAGACTACCATGAAACAATCAAGGTAAGGCTGTAAGATCATGTTCATGAGTCCCATGGACACCTCTTGTGCATTGGTTACCATGAAAGGAATCCCCAAAAACACGTAGTGGCCATACCAGCACCTAATGGTTGTCTTCAGTATGTCCTCATCCCACACCCAAAGCTGATGATAGCCTGAACTGAGGTCAATATCTGAGAACCACCTTGCTCCCTTCAGATGATCGAATAGGTCATCCATCTTTGGAAATGGATATGTTTTCTTCACTGTCACATGTTTTAGGTGCCCAAAGTCCTCGCTTAGCCTCAAGATCCCACATTCCTTCTTGTAAAGTAATACAGGGGATACCCATGGGGAAACACAGGGTCTCATGAAGCCCTTATACTTGAATTCCACTAGTTTTACCCTCAATTAAAGAAGCACCATGAGAGCCATTCGATATGCGAGTGTAGATATTGGTGTCATCCCCATTACATCTTGATGTAGAAGTAAACATCCCTGGAAGAAGGTAGACCCACAACAACCTTAGGAATGGTGCCCTCATACTTTTCCACCACTACATGAATGATTAATCTCCTCTCATCCACTGCACAGAGGATGTGGTTTTCCAACTAGTGAGTGATCGGTTGTACCCTCATATAAGAAATCCCATCCTTTTGTGAAAACATTCCCTTCTCTATGGTGAATGAAATATTGGTCCCATCCCCACAGACACACAACACTTTTCACCAAAAACATTCGATCTGATCATGGCCTATAGATAACCAATACATATCCAAGATGATGTCATAAGACCTTGATGTCGCTACTATGAGATCCTAGATGAAGCTCTCGCCTCCTAGAGTAATAGCACAATACAGGAACCAGTGCATAATTAGCGAATACCCTCATGTAGGAGTCTCTAATCATAAGGATTGAGCCAATGGCTCCACCAGAATCTCTGAGCCTCAAACGAGGTATATGGAAAGGAAAGAGTGATTGGAATTTGTGTATATAAGAGATGCATCTAAGGTGGATAAGTCATAGATAATAACTCTAATTATCTCTATATATACATGGTTATTTTCCTCCATCACCTCATGTTGGACTCACACCTATCAATAAGCTCCCTAAGCTCATGGTGGACCACCTTGGGTTTGTGGTAGTAGTTCATCGAATAGTTTTCCACTACCAACCACTCAGCCAGCTACCCTTCCACATCCATCGCCATGAGAACCTCCTCGCTTGAACCTCTGCCTCGACCTTAGAAGTCCCTTGACCACCAAATAATCATATGTGCGGTGATCTGGGTTGTCACGAGACATGTGTCCCTCGACGCTGCATGAAAATCACATCATGGTTCCCTATTGACTCACTCTGATTTGTGGTCCATGCACTACCGACCATGAGTCCTATGGTCGCCCCCTAAATAACCTGGACCACTTGCGCCCCAATTTCTGATGTCTATTACTCACAACTAACGATTCTACAACCTGAGGTCTATTGGTGCCTCTAGATTTTATTTACTGCTATACTAAGAAGCTCAATATAAAAAGGGATTACTCTAGCACTCCAGCCTAAGTGGAGTTGTTGAGAGACACCATGGATGCCCTCATATCCCATCTGAGTCGCTACTCAAAGGTCTAGGCCATGATGAAACGGTTACCCAACATGTCTGTAGAGTAGAAATAGAGCTCTTTAAACCTCATATATTACTCATCCACTGATATAATTCCCTTTTGTAGGTAAAGCAAGTCCTAAATATGCACAGAATAGAAATTCATGGGAAAAAACGCCTCTCGAAAAAGTGGCTCAAAGTCTGTATAGGTGATGGTTGCCTCATCATGCGTCTGGATGGTCATGCTCTTACATATCCCTTAATATCCCTATAGATGGATCGCATCCAACAACTATATCTATTCAAGTTGTTTACTCACAAAAAAGAAGTCAGGTTTTACTATGTCCAACTAGTCTTGAGCCACTTGAGGATCTATGTCGCTCATAAACATGGGAGGTCTCTGTCTTTGAAACAACTGCAAGGCACTAAGTCTGCATACATCCTGTACTGGTAAAGCCGAATGTAACTACTGATCAATGGGTGGTGGAAACACTGGTGAACCTCCTGGAAGGCCATCTCTAGAATAGGTCCTTGAACCAACACCTCATCACTTTACGGGTTGTCCACATGATCACGTATCAGAAGCCTACTTGGTGGTCTATGGGGAGGAATCCTAAAATATATCAAGATGTAGAATAGTTAGATGATTATACCTGGTGAGATGATCCTTTTTGATAAAGATCATCTGGAGACACTAATGAAACCAATGTTTTTAGGTATAGAGCCAAAAAAAACCAATTTCCTTGTCCTAGTGTATGGATTTGATGGCCACCACCCCAACATTAGACTCTCCAAATCTGAATGTCGAACTCCAAACATTCAAAAGTATTTACAATGAAACAAAATAAAGGACTCCCATAATTTTATTTAGATCCAACAACCTTTGATCAATCATTTTCATGACCCGTCCCTCGTGGCTCGTGCCATGGCATACCTTGTTCATGTCTCCCGATGTCCAAGGGTTGGAAATTAGGCCAAAAGGAATCAAACATCATGTTGGATTAATTTTCCTGAGTACCTGAATACACGCACAAACAAGAACATACCAAAGCTATAAAAGTAAAATAACAAGGCCACTATAAATAACCATTAAGATCACGTACAACAGAAAGTGAAATGGACTATAATATAAACCCAACAAAATAGTAACTGGAAAATAGGAAAGTTCTAAACAAACCCTAGAACATGTACGCTGGAAACCCCAACTGATGGATATGTAAAAATCAGCTGATGGGAGCTATAGAAGATCACACCACAAGCCTAGTATCACTAGGATCTATTGGGTCCTAGGCCACCATGTTAGCTTCAGGTGAGCGGTCATCAGGATTGGACATTACACATGCGGGAAAAGCCCATGTAGTGGTCAGTAAAAAAATACTCAGTTTGGAACACTAAATAGAAATGGAAAGACCACCCTGCAATCCACAACCATACCAAAAAACATGATCACTAATCATGGTCATGAACCAAGATAGCTCACATATGGTATATTCTAGAGTAAGAAGGATCAACCATTAGTAACATCATTAAAAACCTTGGGCCACTGGAAAACTAATCCTCAATGAGTACAATGGGAATACTGGGTCAAACAAAACTTTCTTCCCACTAACCTTGATATTATTTTGGTAATTATCCCTAATTAGTTCCATGGGTATTCTAGGTCACACGGAAGTCACTCCCCATTGTGGGCATACAGGGTTACAAAGAAGCTTCTTCCCACCTTGGACATTCTGAGGTACTCCTCCTATCGAGTACCATGGGTATGTCGGGTCCCATTGAAGTCGCTCCACCCCATGGACATGCAAGTCACACAGAAGCTTCTTACAACTACTCTATTGTATCTGATCCACACATGGTTTCTTTACAATATTCTTTAGGTCTTATCCAACTGCAAGGTTTCCGCACTTAGCACTCTGGATCCCAGGAGAACTGCTACCCATGCCATTCGCCAAATTTCAACTTTTAGGAAATCCTCTATATAGTATGACACAATATCTTCCTCTTCATGATGGTTCCAACATCATACCCAAATAATCAATCAGATGACCATTTGTTAATATATAGATGTGTTTTTAATGTGGGTTTGTTTGGGTCCATCCCATCCTCCGGGAGTGGGCCCGACCCACACCCTACATAGTCCCCCATAGGTGGAACCGTTCTGTCTGGACGGGACATGGCTAGAATCCACGTCTGGCCCCCAATTTCCCGCGAGTCATCTGCAGGGCCAACTTATCCACTGTAGTCCAGTGACTATGGCCCGCCCCTATGCAATCGGCCTGACATCCCACATGTTGTTAGTGAACAATTGCACCTGCAAACCATAGCCCATGGTTGTAGGTCGTGTCCCTACCACTGGACGTTGACACCTCTCGCAGTTTCACATCTTGATCCAGGAATGCTAGCCATCTCTTACGTGCTGTTGTGGTGCACTGACACCATCCCACAACTAACGACCAAGGCCATGCTGGTGATCCCTAGTGGGCTGTCATGCTCTTTTGTGGACCACTGGGTTTGCACCAATGGTCCATTCTTCTCACAAACTGCACCTCCAGCCTCTGTATGGGGTCACCATCCCAGTGAAGGCCTAGAATCCTCCTCGCCTCCCCTTAAAAATTTTCAGTCACAATGATCACACATGTAGAGGGGCTCAGGACTTGTTCGTATCACCCAATGCCATATGCGTTAGAGTTTTAAATGACTGGGGAAGTGTGGGGAAGATGTATTATCAAATAAATAATTCAATGAATAGAAAACCATAAAAAGACACTATTCCACAAGAACACATGCTTCACATTTAATCTTGTTTATGGGGTTATCCACGTTCGTTATTTTTAGAACGATAAAAGTTGAAACATGAACGAAATACTCCCCTACCTCAATCAATGTTCATCAATAAAAATATCTACCCTCAAGGATTCAATCTATTTTGGTTCTTGTTGAATCCAGGTACAATTCATAGTAAAGAATTAATTTTTATAGTAACCTACGGGCATCCTTAATTCTTTGTTTGAGACAGTTATCACTGTCAATTCATTATAGAAAAATCTACCCTTTGATTCTCAACTCTCAATCGCATTATCCCATTAAAATAAAATATGCCACTGCATTTTTGTTACGCAGAAATGTCACATTTTTATGCTACAGTTAATGCATCGTTACACTGCACAATAATTGAGCCATTAATGAGATTCACTTAATGCGCCTCGTTGCCATGTCGTAGGGCTATCATCTGCCGCTTAATAACGAGGGAAGAAAATAATAAATCTTTTTTTTTGTAATTTAATTATTTTTAAAAAAATTACTAAAAACAACTTTTCAGTTCGACCCTTGTCCTTCGAATTTACATTTTTCTAGGAGAATCTCAGTGTTCCAAGTTCAATGGTTCCCTCAGATTTTTGATCCGATCATAAGTTTAAAAGATATAAAAATCCTCTTGTATATTTACTTAAACACACTAAAACAATTCAAAATTTTGTTTCAGGATCACCGGACCTCATTATGAAATGTCATCAAAGCGTTTTTTCTCAAAATAATTCCATATAATTTTAAAAATATTACATTGAAATATGGGACATTACAACATCCTCAATCGATTGAGATCATTATCACCCATAGTAATGATCAAAGGAAGAGAAAATACTAGTGATATGGTATATGTTTTAGGTCACAGTAACCCTGGGGAATATAAAAATGATATGATGAGGTTTATGTAATGGGATATATATACTGGAAGATCTACATGATGGACGAACATTTTCTATTAGTAAATAAGTAGGATATGAACATGATGTATATAATCATGATTGATTGGTCATGAAATGTAACAAAACAATATAGTTTAACCTACCTATTCATCTAAACTATTCTGCCAAATGGTTGTAAGTATTTTATTAATCACCATGGATTGGTGAAAAAATAGAGTATCAAATAAATGTAGGTGGGGATGGTTTCCAAAATATGTAATGGTAAATAATGAATTGATATTTATCGAGAATCATCCAAATTCAATTCATACATTACATTTATAGGAATATAAAATAAATTATTATAAATAATATATTTAATCAAACATTCCATAATTAATATACATAACCATAAATAAACTTTAAATATACACCATCATACAAATATATATGAAAAATAAAAATTCCAATTAAACCTAAAATACAGTAGGATGGTCTTATTGTATTCAATAAACATCTTTATATAAATAGATTTTGAAATTTTTTTTTTATAATAAATTTCACAATATTTTGGTTCACAAAATTTAATAAATAGATTTTTATATGATAAATTGTAATGAACAAATATATAATTAATTCCCCCTTGATGAATTAATCACCCCACAATATATTAATTCGGTAAAACCATTTTTAAAAAATTACATTAACACTTTCATCATTGAAAATGTTTATTTCGAACCTATTAATATATCAAAATATATATTCATTTGTTTAAAACCATTCTATTTAAACCCTTTTACTTAAATGATAAGTCGAACCACCAGATCATATAGTGTAATTTTATATCAAATGTATATAAAAATAATAATTTATATACATTTTTTTTGTGTTTTTGAATGATTTTTTTTTGAAAATTATATAGTGGTAGATATAGTTCAATTTTGATTTTATATTTTAATTATTTTAGGAATCAGTTGTTTATGTTTCCATTCCATTTTAATGGAATTTAATGGGAGACTATGATTCTCTACATGAAATGTTATATATGGTGTTTTGGTTCTTACCCTATATTGGATATCTTTAACCCTAGTGAAAATAATGTGAAAATGATAGCTGGTAGGGTATATAAAGAGTGTGGGGTATTTATAAGGTGATGACAATTATATTGACAAATGATGTAGATTATACATGATTTTTTAAAATTGATATATAATCATTATAGTTTCCATTAATGGGGTTTTATAGATTCCACAATCATAACATGTTCAAAAAAATACCAAAGTAATTTTTTTTTGGGAATATAGAAAAATTGGCTAACATATTGTCACTATATAACATCGGTATAATTTTTTAAAACTACAAATTTTTTTAAAAATGGTTAATTTTTTAACCACTTATTTATTCCTAATTCATTATCAATCATAAAAAAATTATAAAAACCTCAAGGATAAACCTTTTCTTAAATTGTTTAAAACAAATATTAATTTATAAATATATAATATTTATTTTCATATATATATATATTGGAAAAAACATATCACTCATGGAAGGTATCATTTATCAAAACTAACATTTTGAATACTATAAGAGTTTTTGGTTTGGAAAATTTTAATCAATATGTGATTTGATCCCTTAATTATTGTTCTATGGTATTTTTTCCAAAAACAAATCAAAATACTAAATTAATATTTGGAATATTATTGATTTTGGAGCACTAATTACCATATTTCTCATTTTTGTGAAACAAATCACTATCCAACACCACTTTATATTACCACCGAGTATCTATTCCCTCATTGAATTCATAAATTTAATTAATTCATGAATCTATTTAATTCCAACTTATTCCACTTTACCATATTTTACAATTACCAATTTTCCTAGTTATTAAAAATGATGTTTTTTAATTTTTTTAATAATGAGCAGGCACAATGTGATATAGTTGGATAAAATCTAGATAACATTAGCAAGAAACACACCCCATTATTATAATATTTTTGACTAGTTTTTAGAATTTTTGATCTCCAATCGATTCGTTGATGGGAGAATAAGATTTCTAGGTACTAAATTTAAATTTATAAGATTTTTGAAGAGAGATTATGATTACGAACACATGATTTTTTGGGAAGATCCCTACTCACTTATTGAATTGGATTTGGAATTGGTAATTTAACATCACATAATGTTTTATCACTGATGTCAATTGAAAAAATAATCTTTCAACTTCGTCAAAAATGAAAAATGAAATGAAAAACATTATAAATGATGCATTCAACATTGCATGAAACCAGTATCAACATCAAAACATATTAGAACACCAAGATAATGGTACTTCAAATAAAAAAAGAAATGTAAATTTCTTGAGACTATAAGAAAAACAGATCAAGATTTTAAAATATCATTGGACCCTCATCTTGACTATATGGAGTCTAATAAAAGAGAAAACGTCACTGAGAAAAAAATGTGTTTCTTGGTTTAGTTGAACAAAAAAATCAATATTTATAAAGTAGATGTTTGAAATATTCAAAAACATTATTTTCAACTAAGGTTTCACTATTTGAAATTCCTATATGGAATTAAAAATAAAGTGATATCTCTAATCATGGAATTTTTTCATTATGTACATCAAGAAAAAAAGATCCATGTGACTTATTATGATGTCACAAAATAGATTTAACAAGATTAGTCTGAATTATAAAAAATTTAATGTGTGTCCCACTGAATGTATTCTTTATTGGGGAGAGGATTCTGGAAGACATGATTGAAAAAAAATTCTATTAGATGGAAGTAAATGCGAGATTTTGGGTATCTAAATCAACAGAAAACTATACTGAATATGAAAAGGAATATAAATTCAGTGGTTTTGTGTTACATTTCTTTAAATCCTTGTCTGTAATTATTATTTATGTTATTAAAAACTATAGAGAACATGAATATTCATTCTCTATATAACAACAATGATAGGTTAATACGGCATCCAAGAGATTCAAAGTCATGGATATAATTTGATCCATTACATCAATATTTCTCATTTGATCCTATGAAAATGTGATTGGGAGAGGCTTCTAATGGATTCAACCAATTTGGGACATTGATAACCAATTAAAGAATTTGACTGCTAGTTTTGATCCCTTATAATTTTCCTTCATGGATGTGTATGAAATAAAAATATTTAATCATTTTGATCATTATTAGTGGAAAACTATTCTTGAAAATCATATTGATTTATACATTTATCCTCAAATTGAATAATTATAGAGGTTATGGAAAAAAAATGTTGATAAATATTTTGCATCTTTCAGATTAATGCTCAAAATGAAAGCTGCTCTAATGTGGACCATTAGTGGCTTCTCTAAATTTGGTAATTCAGTTGGTAGGAACACTTATAAGATTATGAATTGTACAATTTGAATCATTGATTTTGATCTTTAATGATAACCTCATAGTAACAAATGGTGTTTCTAGTGTCATCAAATAATTAATGATACATCTAAGATATTTCAATTGAACAAGTCAAAATTCAATTTTTCTATTGATCGTAGACCGCCACAAAATATGTGGAATGGTTATAAAATATTTTCACAAATAGGAAATGTTGAAAAATAATTTTAGAAGGTGAATAATTTGAATTATAAAATGAAATAATGTAGAAGTGAATCATCAAGAGAAATCAAAACAAAAAAATGGAAGAAAAAGTACACTATTCAAACATTTGTATTAAGAATTTAATTTTTTTGATATAATATTGATTTTATGAATATTGGGAAGAAAGATTGTGATAATATGATAACTAAATTGGTTAATCATCATGGAAAATTGATGGATCATCTCAATGCTGAAAAAAACATAAAAATGAACATAAAGCATGATCTATGTCCAGATGAGAATGTAATATATGATCATTCAAAATTTTCCATGAAAAAAATGAATGAAGATACATTGAATCAGATTTTAAAACATGTGATGGTATCTATTTTTTATTGATGTAATTTTTTAAAATTTTTGACATAAAAAATCATAGGTTACATGGATTGAAATTTCACGATTCAAAAATGTTTTAACAATAGTTACTACACTTTCTATTGCGTATATTTTTACCTGAAAAGGTAACTTTTGATATAATCCAATTTTTCACATTATTCAGAAAACTATTTGTGAAACCCCTACAACCTTTTGAGCTTTTCAACCTTTAGGAGTTATTTTTATTGACACTTTCTGAAATAGTGACGATCTTTCCACCATAATTTTTTATTGCCATGATTCATTAAACTGTGCATTTGGGCATGGAAGCTAAATTAAGAGGCACCACACATTTTCAAAGGATGTATCCAATTAATAGATATATTATTTATATATTTTTCATTTATATAAACAACTCTTGGAACATAATTAAATACGCAATTTTGTATTTTTTTTATTTCATAGACATCTTGGGCACTTGAAATCATACGTGAAAAATAAAGCACAACCTGATGGCAAGTTTTCTGAACACTATTTGTAATATGAGTGTATTAGCATTCTTTATGGATACATTAATGATATTTATACTATATTCAATAAATTTTTACGCTTTGAAGAAACATCCCCTCAATCTCAACTATATGTGAAATAAAAAAGCATTCATGTTATTGGTCGATTAGTTTTGAGAAGCTCAAATATTAAAATGAATGAAAAAAAATATTATAGGAACATATATATGTGATGATGAATAGTGAAATTACAGATCAATTTATTGAATATTTAAGGATAAAAACAAATTAATGAATGAGTGGATGAACATAAAATAAGAAATATAAAAAAAATATAACAAAGAGATTGTAGAATAGTTTTCACAATGTCCGAGTTCATAAATATTTCTATAAAGATAGATATTATGATGACACATATATTTTATAAATATAATAATGTATATTATTTTTTTTAGATAAATAATGTTGAAACTTGAGCTGAATTGTTAGTATATTAAATGATTCTTGCTCAAGGACCTTTAAAACAATATATAAAGTTTAACACTCATAATGTGAATGTCTATAAATTTTGTACAATTGTTCATGAAAATGGTCTGATAACATAGCATAGTGGCATATTTAAATTTTATGAAGTGGGATATAATGGAGTGTTGACCGATATTTTCAAATTAAAATACTATGGGAACTTTTTAGTTATTTTAGTCAACTGATGTTTGGTCAATATTATCAAGCGTGTTAAAAGATATTCCATAAAATTTACATCTATCAACATATCTCACATGTTTTTTAACACTGAAATTGAATTACATGATCCATATATCTTATCATTAAAACCAAAAATGAAATATTATGTAGAATATGTCATGTATGAAGAGTGGATTGTAGTTTCTCATATAAAATATTTATTATTGTTTGATATGGTCGATGAAGTGGACGATTTGAACTATGAAATTTAATCACATAAATAGTAATAATTGAGCTTATTAATCTATCATGATATAGAAAATTTTAGACCTTCAATGGTGGATGAAGTAGATGGAGTAATGATGAAACATGAAACCAACATGATTGAAGGAAACAATGATTGTATGTGCAGTCTTCCATTCATTTTTCAACATCTTCTTTTATTTATGTAGACATTCATTATCATAGATATGTATATTTATTTCAGTATTGTGTGTATGTTAACATTAATTAATTTTATTCATCATGAATTTTTTGAAATATATGTTCTGAAGTTAAATTTATTTGATTAAATGAGGGTAATTCTAAGGAAAAATAATTTTAATGATCCTAATAGACTCTCAATTTTCATTACCTCAACTATAATAATAGATGATGGTCCTTTTGTTTCCTTCCCTACATTATATGAGACACCCTTGACTTCCCCTCTACATCGTCTCTCACACCATCTATTATTTTATCTTTTTGTGCACCCTTCATCAGTTCTTCATCACCATCTCATTAAATTCCTCCCTATTCCACAGGGTTAGTAGCAAGGGAGCATTCCATCAATCCTATTTCTTCCCAAAGATATTGGGGGTGATAGTTGTTGATACAAATTTTAATGTGATTAATTTTATTTCCCTTTTTTCAACTATGTAATGTTTTTAATAAAATTTTGAAACAATTAAACTACATAGGAAAATATGAAAAGTTCACATGTCAAGAATCTAAATAAATTTATGATATTTTTCCTAATGGTTGTTATGGGGTCCCTATAAGTCATTTTGTAGGATTATTTGACCATATTATACTCCAGCTGGATAAGGATTATATTACCAATCTAATTATTATTTTTAATTGGATTCATATTCCTAAATATTTGAAAAATGAGGTTTTTTATTCATAGATAAAGGTAATTCAAATACATTATTGTGTAATTTTATTTCTTTAAGTTATTAGATTATAATGTTCTAAAAAATGAATCTCTTTGTACATATATTTTTCTATATTACTTGTTCAAGTCTTATAGCATAAAATTGGACATTCAAAAATGTCATTATGATATATATGGTATTTAAGTGGATTTCATGTAATAAATTCAATGATAATTCTTTGAAAACACAACAACTGTGTTATAAGGTACCCTATAAAGAATATAGAAAAAATGGAAGGTTTTTATTGATATCCATCATCATGAGAAGCATGTGGTATGTAAATATATATTTTTAGATTAATGTACTTTTTATTAACACATGAATATGAAAACAAATATGTCATTGCATGCATTTCTATTAAATTATATTTAATTTACATGAAGAAATTTCAAGGAATAATGCATCGAGTGGAGCTAAGAATATCACCCCCACACTTCCTGACCCAATATTATTTCCAAAAAACAATAAAATTTGTTTATATTCTAATTAGTTTATATATTTATAAATAAGTATATTCTATTTCATATATTATATTTTTATTTATATTTGTTTAATTCATTCACATAATTTAAGGAAACAAGTCTGTAAGGACCTGGTCATAAATATTACATATTCTTGAATTATGTTAATAATTCACATTGAGGATTTTTTCCGTTTTATATTTTTTGAAAATTTGGTCATATCATATACATATAAAGTTGAATATTAAAAGTGTACACTTCTACCCAAATTCCATTTTATCATAAAATAAAAACTATAAAAAATAAAACATGTTTAGTTACATGTTTTAAATTGTATGAATTTTCCTTGATCTCATTCTTTACCATATTCCATTTTATGTAATGTGTAAAACATTTCAAAAACATGGGATTAGTATAAAAGGATTAGTAAGGGATACAAAAATAACAAAAAATGTTATCATTCAAAACAACATGTAAATGATTAATACATATTCATAAAGTAATACTTCTCACCTTAAAGAAGTATCAAAACTCTTCACTGAATATATGCTCATTTATTACCATTTTTTCTAAATAATAGATTACCATAATTCCAATAGAAAGCAATATATATCATATATAGGTTACTTGGGACATAAGCATACTGAAATGGAAGAACCATACAATCTACCTCCACATATATCACAAAATGGAATTGCCATACGGCTGACTTCCATATCCAATGCATTATTGGTAATAATGTAACCACTCGTCCTGGTTCCTCACAACACCACCGACTATTTAGTTTATCACGTATCCTCAAATCAAAGGATGATGTACTATTATAAAATCATAAAAAATAAAATATTGTAAATATAAACATTTAACTTATAATATTTTATTTGAATTTTAAAAAAAATAATTTCAAGATATTGAAATAATCAATTCATTTAAAAAAAATCAATACCAAAACACCCAAAAATATAAAAATGGATTTCATTTCCTTTTAAAAAACATTAAGTCTTATAGAGGAAGCCAAAAAAAGAATACGGTGGCTAAGAGGTCATTGTCTCCGCATACATTTAAAACAATCCTTTTTTAGTTTAGTAAAATGCATTATAGAAAAAAGTTTCCCTTTGAATAAATGTAAAAGTAAAAGGGGTTTATTACACACCGTTTTAAAGAGTAGGTGTATATTATAAAAACATGCATCAATGAAATGATATTGAGACGGAGTCCCATACCCCATGTCCGACATGAATTTCTCATTCTTTAATTTCGAGAATAATAAACATAAGTTAGTTTCTACTTGAATCAGAACCTTTTCCAAGTTTATCATTCCTTTTATATCACTTATTAACATGTATAATAGTTAGTTAATTATTTTAGTTTATATCGGACGTTTTGTTGATGTTCGTAACTTGAGTCAAAAATGAACATGTAATATTTAGAATTAACCATGTTGTTATATGTAACACATCTCCAAAAATATATTAACTTTTTTAATGACACATAAATATAACATATATATATATTAATCCATGTTATTTTGTGATGACAAATGATTTGTACTGTTCATGGAGATGTTAGGTTTTTTGTATGCATGAACGCTAGTTTAATTTTATTGTCTTAATAAAAGAATAAAAAAAAAATTGAAACATAAGAATATTATAAATATAGTATAATAAAAATGATTTATAGGTTATATAATTTCATTAGTTCCATCCTTTATGAGTTCCATGTGTTGCATGAACGTGTCATATCACTTTGAGGGGGCGTTAGTTCGCACTTCCACAAATGAAATTATCGTAATTACACAACATGAAAAGCATAATGGTGTCCTTTTAATAAAACATAATGAAGAATATAGAAGTTATAAATATAATATATATCTTATATAAATATATTGTCATCATAATGGCCAACTTGAGAGGCGGTAGGACATAAATGAACTGTCATAGTTTCATAAGGTAGTATTTTATCTTCCAAAGAAACAATATGATCGTATCCATTAAATGGAGGTCTGTGTTAGAGTAGTTTGAATATTTATCATAAAAAAATCCTAGTATATTGAAAATAATATTTTTATTATAAAATAATGTAATGAATCATGTTTAGGTGGTTATAGAATCAAAATAAAAGAAAATAACTTGAGAGAATACGCTATCTTTAAAACGGGTAACTCCCTTTGGATTGAACCAAAAGGATTTATTGAATTTTCCTTCTGCCCAAAAAAAGGATCCTAGGTAGAATATATGTTTTTTTGGAGATTATTTAATTATAGTCTGTATGAGACAATGTGATTGATGGGTGTTAGTAATGGGTCATAGGTAGTGGCCTTTTATAAAAGGGAAGAGGGGAGCTTTAAAAATTTCTGAAATTCTTATTTTATTATAAAATAATTTTCAGTTTCAAAAGGACCAAAACTAAATAAATATTAAGATAAGAGTAATATAAGTCAAAATAAAATCATCCAATATAAATTGGAATAGTTTTGGATATTTTTTAATCCTTATTATTTTTATATAACACTTTGATAACTTATTAAAATTTTACCATGTCTTCTTCTATATTCGTACTATATGGTTAATATATTTACAATAAAATTCAAAAATACCCAAAATGGATCAATAATGTCATTTTTAATGACTTATATTTCATTTGGATGAATATTATATTTTTTTGACTATTTTATCATTTAATAAAATATTAATTGATTTAAAAACCCATATATGTCAATATATAAACTATTCATATCATGACTTTTTTAAAATCCAAGACAACATTATTATTTTGAAACAAAAAATCACTAATTCATAGAAAAAAATTCATAATTATCTCTAAAATTATTTTATGTCATAAAAAGTTTCAAAATAAATATATTTGTATATTTATAATCTCATTTATTAAAAAAATTCCTTAATGAGGAAACCATTACATCATCATTGTGTCATAAATAAATTTATTTATATGATTTATAAAAGTTATAAATAAAATTTAATGATGTATGAAATATTTTTCTATTTCTAATGAATATTTATACTCAAAAATATTAATTATATAATTCATTATAAATATTTTTACTAAGAGATATATGTTTATGTTACATTTTTATTAATTTTAAATTAATTTTTATGAAGTGCCATATTCACTTACTAGTGTCTCCATGGTGTCCCAAAATGAACCCAATGATTCCCATGGTTGGACATGAATCATAAAAAATGATTAAGACACATGTTAGGGTAATTTAATATTATTATAATATTAATTTTTACACTTATTACCATATTTACTTTTTAACCACGATAAATAAAATATTTACTAAATTTACTATTCGTAATGTCTAAAGTTAAATGTTTCTAATTAACACAATTTGGACCCCCTGATTCAAAATATGGAATCCATTTAACCAAATTAAAAATAAATAAGTTGCATAAATTAATTTAAAATTAAATACTGTTGTCAAAAAAAAAAAGGTGTTTTTAAGAAATAATAACTATCAAAAGATTAACACTTGTTTATGTTCAATTTTAATGGAAAATAATTCCAAATGACCAAAATTAGATTAATGGTAAAAATGTAATCTAATTATACATTAAAACCAATTTAAAATAAATCTATCCATATAAATAAATTCAATTAAAAGGCATTTTGAATTAAAATTCTGTATTTTTTACTATTCATTAAAAAAATGAACATTATCAGAAATATACCAAAATATCATTCAAAGTAAATTTTGATGTCCTAATTCTAAAGTAAATTTTTAATTTAAAATATAACATATAAAAATGAAAAAAAACTAGATTTAAAAAGGGTTCTCCATCATAAAACGGTTAATCGAACTTTTATAAAAATTAGAGTATTTATGCATAAAAAATGTACTCATTGTCATTTTAAACCACTAATATTTATTGAATAAATGTTAAAACATTTAAAAAACATTATTAATCATAATATGGTTATTTCTATTCATTCCCTACAATACAATGACTAGGCGTTAACTATAAATTAAAATAATAATATTATATTATTATTTTTCGGTATAACTCACCCTTGTGGGCAATATGAGATTTCGGAGAAACCCATTATTGTGTGTCAGTTGTTCTATCAGACATAGAATACCCTTTAAATTAAAATTTATATATCATTGCAAAATATTAATAAATAAGAAAATTTTATATTCTTTATTTAACTCGGATGTTACATCCTTCCCCCTTTTGGGAATTACGTTCTCGCAATTTTATTTACTTATCTAATAAATCGGTGTATTTATACCTCATTTAATTTTCAGATTCCCATGTTGCCTCTTAAACCATATAGTTTATCCAATAAAACATTTACCCAATAGATTACCTTATTTCTCAGCACTTCAATGCTACGGTAATGAATCTAGATGGTTGTTCTTCGTAAGAAAGATTATCTTCCATCTGAACTACCTTTGGAATCAAAACATGAGATGGATCTGGAAAATTCATTCTCAACATCGAAACATGAAAATCATTGTGTACTTGGGATAAACATGGAGTTAAATCCACTCTATAGGAAACTGATCAAACATGCTCTAGGATTTCCTAGGGTCTAATGATCTTCAAACTCAGCTATCCCTTCAAAACAAAGCACAACAAACTTTTCCTTGGTGAAACACTGAGAAAGACATGATCAAATACCTCAAAAGAATGATCCTACATCCGGTTATCTACATAACATTTCTTCATTCTCTGTGATATCCTCATTTTCTTCTAAGTCAATTGACGTTTTTCTACCAAATCTTCTACCAATTCTGGTCCCATAAACATCCGTTAACCTACATCATCTCAAAAATGTGTTGTTTGACCCCACTTTCCATATAATTCCACATATGGAGCCATATGTATACTACAATGAAAACTATTATTATAAGAAAATTCAGCCAAAGAATGTTGTTGGTCCTCACTTCCCTAATAATACATTGTATAATCATGTATCATGTCTTCCAATGTCTGAACTGTTCCCTCTAACTTCCTATATGATTGTGGATGAAATGTTTTTCCTTTAATTTAATTCAATTCCCAATGAATTATAAAGGCCTTTCTAAAAGTTATAAGTAAACCTGGGATCATGATTAGATATAATGTAGAGTGGAACTCTATGTAACCTGACTATCTCTTTAACATACAACCGAACAAGTTCATTAAGAGACATACTATCTCGAATGGGATGAAAATGAGCAGATTAATCAATCGATCAGCAATAAACTAGATTGCATTTTTACATCTAGATGACCTTGGTAATCCCACAACGATGTCCATAGATATATTTTCCCATTTCCACTCTGGCACTGGTAAATTCTGAAGCATCTCTTTTGGTAACTGTCCCACTACTTTATTCTGTTGACAATTCAAACACTTCATAGTTAATTAAGAAATATCTATTTTTATTCCATCCCACCAGTAATAATTCTGAAGATATTTTTACATTATAGTACTTTTGGATGAATTGAAAATAGGGAAATATGTGATTCGTATATCAAATCTTTCTTTAACTATGAATCACAAGGCACACATAGCCTCCTCCAAAATATCAAAACACAATATTTATCAATTTTAAATTTAGGTAATTTGCATCAGCCACTTGATTTTCCTTTCTCAGATGTTAATGGATTATGAAATCCTATTCCTTGATTAATTCTAGATATCTTCTCTGTGTCATATTTAATACCTTCGCAGTGAATATTTACTTCAAAAAAATTAACAGTATATATTTCACACGTTAAGCCATACAAATGACGCCTCGAAATTTTTTATGCAAAAACAAAACTAGATAATTTTAAATCATTTGCTGTGTAATTTAACTCATGAGTTTTCAACTGACGTAAATCTTATGAAACTACATGATCATTCTACATTAGGACACAACCAAGTCCTTTCTACGAAGCATCATTATAGATAAAAACAATTACCATTTTTGGAATGTAATGCCAATACTAGTTCATTCACTAACCATTTTTTCAATTCCTCAAAACAATCATCACATTATATTGTCATGATAAACATAACACCTTTTCAGGTTAAAATAGTTAGTGGGCTAGATAAATGTGCAAAATTTTCAACAAGCCTTCTATAATAGATTTCCAAACTAAGAAAACTATGAATATAATTTATATTTGTAGGTCTTGGACATTCTTACAAAACATTTTTTAGTAGGATCAATAGTTATTATATATTTTGAAATAATGTTACCAAGGAATGAATTTTTTTGTAACCAAAACTCACACATTAAAATTTCCCCATATTGTTTCTTTTCATTTAAGGATTTCAAGACTACCCTTAAATGACTTTAATATTCCTTTTTTTCTTTTTGAATAAACCAAAATATCACCAATAAACACAACCATAAACATATCCATGAACTCATGGAAAATCCTATTCATAAGATCTATGAATACAGCAGGTGCATTGGTTAACCCAAAATGAATAACTATAAATTCATAATGGTCATATCTAGTATGAAGAATGGTCTTCGGAATTTTGGATTCCTTTACATTCAACTGATGATACCCCGAAATCATGTCAATCTTCGAAAAATACTATGCTCCCAAGAGCTGATCAAATAAATCATCGATATGAGGAAAAGGATACTTTTTCTTAACTATGATGTTTTTTAGTGCACAATAATCCATGACAAGTCTCATTAAACCATCTTTTTTATCAAACAATATTAGATCACCCCATGGTTATGTGCTAGATCAAATGAAACCATTATCGAATAACTACTGAAAAACTTTTTAACTCTAAAAGTTCAATTTGAGCCATTAAATAAGGGGGTTTTCAAATTATCTTAGCATCATGAACTAAGTTAATTGTAAATTCAACTTCCTGATCAGGTATTATACCATAAATCTCATTAAGAAAAATCAAGATACTCATTTAGTACTGGAACCTCAATAATATGAACATTTCCTTTGTTTTCAATCATATTTGCAAGGTATTATTTAATTCTATCTTTAACTATTTCCTCAGTTTCCTGACATGTTATCAAATATAAGGGTTCATTCTTGCACACAAACAAAAATTCATTCTAAAAAGAAACATCTTTAACTCTACATTCAGTTATTTCATGGTAAACATAAAGTCAATCCATTCTTAAAATTAAATCAAACTCTATTAAAAGAAATGTAAAAGGGGTTTCAAGTAAATTAAATCCACAAGTTAGGATAAGAAAGATATTATAATTTCTTTTTTTCAAACATTTCCCATAGATATTATTACCTTAAGTTTTGGATTCATTTTTTGTGGTGAAATTCCAAATATAAATGAAAATTTATCATAAATGAAAGAATCTATATATCATGAATCAAAAAAAAACATTGGCATAATCTGAAAGAAAAAACAAAGTACCAAAGATCACTTCATTTGATGGTCCCACATCAACCATTGTAGTAGAAAAACATTTTTCTCCACCCTTCTACATTTGATATTTCTAGTTTCCACCCAGTGTAATCAACTTTGGAAACACATTAGCATAATGTTGAAACTAATTAAAACTAAAAAAATCATACGATGGGCTTTTCATTTCCTGTATGAATATCTTCACAACTGTTATGTTCAATATGAACAGTCTTACCACACCGGAAGCACTATCTAGATTTTGAGATAAATTATATAGGATAGTTTTTACCACACATCTCACTTGTTGGAAATTTAATTTTCTTACCTCCAAGATTCATTGATGAGTTATTTCCCTTTTCCTTCCAACTTGAAATCTTGTTTTTTAAGCTCTCTTGGAACAACTAATCATCAAAAAACTATATTTCTATCTTCTCATTACATCTAACATATTTCTAATTGATTTTTAATTAAGTAGAGGCTAATTCTCTTCGATATCATGGCTTTATTCCTCTATAAAAGCAATTTATCTTACTATCATGATATCAGATAAAATTTGGAGCATACCTTCCCAGTAGACTGAACTTTTCATTATAAGAATCCACGAAGTCATCATTCTTCTTCAATTCCAAGATTTGTTTTTCCATCCAAAGTCAAACCGAAACAGGAAAAATATTTCTCATGAAATGTACCTATTAATTCTACCCAACAATGTTATCAATATCCTCACTATCATATATATTTTTAACTATTGACCAATACTGATCAAATTCTCCTTAAAACCTATAAACAACAAGATTAACCTTTTGATTTTTTGTACAACACAAGTCCTCAAAACAATTTTTCAGTGCTTTGATCCACAATAGAAATGTTCTTTTGGGGTTGATCATTTTGATCTCATGCATGTATACCACCCCCCATTTATTTCATAAGTCAACATATCCAGTAATACAACAAACTATTCAGTTTTGATTATGACCATCTCAGGATGCTGGCTTGGGAGGTTATTCTACATTGTATGCCTTCCGAACATAGCATCCATGTTTCCTTTATGGAAAACCATTCTGAACAAATATATTATAGATGAATCCACATTGTAATATTCAAATTCAATATCATTTCATGTTGACAATTATGTGAAAATCATTTATGGATATTCTATTAACAAAAGTCTAAATCCTAATGTTGTCTAAAACGACCTCTAATACCAACTATAAGGACTCTACATTACATATTACATAATAATGAATTAAGTTAATAATTCATATTGAGGATCTTTTTATTTTTTTATCATTAGAAAATTAGGTCCTAACTTAAACATATCAACTTGAATATTAGATGTGGAAACTTCTACTTAGTTTCTATTTTTTCATAAATTAAATACACTAAAAAAGAAAACATTTTTAGTTTCATGTTTTAAACAAAATGAATTTTCTTTGATCTCATCCTTGACCCTATTCCACTCTTTTTCCTATAAAAAACATTTAAAGAACATGGGATGAGAATAAAAGGCTTAGTAAAAGAAACACAATGAAGGAAAATTGTTAACATTCAAAATAACATGAAAACTATGAATACTTTATCATAATGTAATATATTTAACCATAAAGAAGTATAAAAAAGTCTTCACTGAATATAAGGTCACTGAATACCCTTTTTGTAACCAAACTACTATCATAAATCCCGTACAAAGCAACATATAGCATATACTGGTAACTTAGAACATAATCATACTAAAATGGAATGACTATACAGTCGACTTCCACAAATATCACTAAATGGAATAACCATATGGTCGGCTTCCATGCCCTATGAATTTGAGGTTACTACGTAACCACCCATCCTCGTTTGTCATGGAACCACCCATCATTTGGTTAATAACATAACTACCTATCAAATTTCCAATTACCATCATAAAATCATAACACATAATATATTAAACTTATAAAAATTTAACTAATAACATTTCATTGGAAATCACAAGAAATCCTTTCGAAATATAGAAATAATACATCCATTTAAAAAACCATTTTCATTACCAAAACACCCAAAATAGAATAAGGGATTCCTTTCCCATTAAGAAAACATTAAGTCTTGTAGACGAAGCCAAATAATGGTTATGGTGTAGGAGATGTCATTATCGACACATACGTTAAGAACAATGTTTTTTCATTTAGTAAAACGATTAGTATAAAAACGATTCTATTTGAAAAAAAGTAAAATTCAATTTATTTATTACACACAGTGTAAAATGAGGAGGCGTATATTACTAAATTATGCATCGATAAAAGGGGATTGAGGTGAAGTCCCTTACCCCATGTCCGACATGACTTGCTTATTCTTTAATTTCTTGAATAATAAACTTAAGTTAATTTCTATTTTCTTTTGAAAATTTTTCTCGATTTGTATTCCTTATTATATTACTTATTACTATTTTATAACCTTTAGTTTAATATTTTAGTTCATATCAAATGGTTTATCGATGTTCAGAACTAGTGTCAAAAATGAAATTGTTATTATGAAAACTGACTATTTTTTTATAAGTATATCATCTTTAGAATGATATTCATGATTTTAATAACACAAAAATATCATATATATATATATATATTCCATATTATGTTGAGATGAGAAATGAAATTCATCTTAATGGGGTCGGTAGGTCGTACGTACGCATGACCTTTATATCATTGTCATAATAAGAGAATAAAAACTAAAATGATAAATATGTATCCTATAAATCCAGTATAATATCAATGTTATATATGTTATATATTATCATTAATTACATCTTTTATATCTTCCATTTGTTGCATGAATGAGTCATATCACATTGAGGGGGTGGTAGTTGGAAGTTCCTCCAATGAAATTATCATAATATCATAAAATTAATATTATAAAGGTATGATTTAAATTAAAAGTAAAAAAGCATAGAGAAGCTATAAATATAATATATATCATATATAAATATAGTTCCATCATAATGGCCACCATGAGAGGTGGTATGAGATAAATGAACAATCAACGCTTCGTGAGACAGTAGTTTATTATCCACAGAAACAGTATGTTCATATCTATTAGAAGGAGGTGTGTCTGACTAAAGTTTGAATACATATCATAAAAACATTCTATTATAGTAAAGGTACTGGTGTTGTTATAAAATACTGTAATAAAGTGAGTTTAGGTGGTTGAAGAAGGAAAATTAAAGAGAAGAACTTGAGAGAAGATGATACCTTTAAATTGGGTAACTCTCTGGGGTTTGAACAAAAAGGATTTATTAAATTTCCTTCTACCTAAAGTAAGGCTTCTAGGTGGATGATAGGTTTGTTGGGAGATTATTTAAGAATATTTTGGATGATACAAGGGTTTTGAGAGGTGTGATTATCGGGTTAGAGGCAGTGGCTTTTTATAAGAGGGAGGATAGGCTATTTTGGAATGTTTGAATGTATTACTTTATTATAAAATTATTTTCAGTTTCTAAATGTCAAAATCTCATTAAATATTTAGATAAAATTATTAAAATTATATGTAAAATAATCAAATAAAAATTGGATAGGTTTTTGATATTTTGTTAATCCTTATATATTTTATTTATCCTTGTGTTAAATTATTTATCTATTACCATGTCATCTTATATATTCAAACTATATGGTTAATATTTTTACAATTAAATTCCAAGAGACCCAAAAAAAGATCATTAATTACATTTTATCATCATATATGTAATTTTTCTTAATAGTATTTTTTAGGATAATTTTATCATTTAATAAACTATTAATTGATTTAAAAATTCATTTATGTCAACTTATAAACTATTCATATCATGACTTTTTCCAAAATCCATAACAATATGAATCTTTCAGAAAACATTCATTACATCCACAATAACAAGTCATAATTATCAATAAAATTCTTCTATGGAAAAATAAAATTTTAATTATATATATTTTAATATTTATAATCACATTTATATAAAATATTAATTAATCAAGTAATGATTACATCATCATTGTGTCAAAAATACATTTATTTATATGATGTCTAAATATTATAAATAAACTTTAATGATGTTGGAAATATTTTTATATTTATAATGACTATGTATACTTGAAAATATCACATATATAAATCATTATAATTATTTTAAAAAGAGATATATGTTTATGTAATATTTTCATTAACTTTAAATTAATTTTAATAAACTATAATTTTCACATACAAGTGTCTCCATTGGGTTCCAAAATCAACCCAAAGAGGACCATGGTTGGACACGTATCATTAAATAGGATTTAGACCTGTGTTAGGGTAATTTAGTATTATTATATGATTATTTTTTACCCTTATTTACCAAATGTAACTTTTAACCATGGTAAATAAAATTGTTACTGATGTTACTATTCATAATGTCTTAAAATATATGATACCTATTTAAAAAAATCAGACCTTATAATTCCAAATATAGAATCCATTTTTCCAAATTCATAACACAAATTTTGAAGAAATTAATTTAAAATTAATTCTCGTTGTCAAAACAAAAATCATGTTTTTAACAAATAATAACTTTCAAAAGATTGATAGTTTTTTATATACAATTTTAAATTTAATTTACTTCTGATGACAAAGATATGATTAAATGGAAAAATTATAATCTAATTACACTTTAAAACCAATTTAAAGGATTATATAACCATATATAAAAATAATACTAAATTTCAGTTTTGAATTAAAATGATTTATTTTTCACAATTCATTAAAAAATGAACATTTTTAGAAAAATACCAAAATTCATTCCAAAGTAAATTTTTATATCCCAATTCTTAATAGGAATTTAATTTTTTTCAAATAGAACATATAAAAGTATCAAAAATAGATTTATGAAGGGTTCTCAGTCAAAAGGCGATAAATCGAACTTTTAGAGAATATAAGAGTATTTATGCTTAAAATTGAATTCGTTATCTTTTTAAGCCTTTAAGATTTATTTGATAAATATAAAATCATTTAACAAACATGTTTAATCATAATATGGTTAGTTATATTCATTCCCACCATAACAATGAATTGGCATTTACTACTATTTAAAATATTATTATTATATTATTATTATTCAGTTTCACTTACCCTTGGGTGAAATATAAGATTTTGGAGAAAGACATTATTGCATGTAGGGTACACCATCAAAAAGATCATACCCTTTAAATTAAAATTAATATTTATTTCACAAATATTAATAAATAAAAAATTTTCATATTTATTATTTAACTGGTATGTTACAATGTCATTCAACCAGAACTGTGGGTGGACGTTCGTAAAAGATTTGAGTGGAGTTTGGTTAATGAACCTTCAAATTAACCTGGGTAATGAATCCATTATTTTCCGTATAATATCTTATTTTAAATTATCAATGTGTTAATATGGATTTATTTAAATAGTACTGATATTTAATTTATAGGACAAAATTAAATAACTATTGGATAAATATACCATGTAGTCCACCTTGGTCACCTGGCATAACCTAGTTGGGAAAGCCATTAGGAAGGATCATTCGGGTCTTGTTTAGAGGATCGGTTTGGGATATTCACCATTTTCAGTCTTTATCAGACCATCGAGGATTGCAGCTACTTCTAATTCTTGTTATAATAAATCCCTATGCCGAAATGATTAGATATTGTTTGTTTCAAGGAAAACTAAAATTCTTGAATATGGGGAATAAATGTCCTCTTTGTAGAAGGTGTTCATTGATTTATATCATAATATGACTAGATGTTGTCTTTATGATATTTAAACGATGGAATGTGGTGAGTAGGTAAATAACACAACATCAAAATAAATCTATTCACATCCCTTTATTGGTTTTATTTTTAAATAAAAATATAACAAAATTGTTTAATTTTATATATAATAGTATTATAGGTTATTGTAAAAAAAATAGAGACATAGATGAAGAGAGATTGGAATAGAATTCTTCATCATGTAGTGATTATTGGTCTCTTTTATCTCTTAGAATAATATGAAAAGAAGGGGTTAGTACATTAATCATTTGATGCAAAAAGTATTCAAATATCATTTTCATGATTTTCTATGTTCTATTATCAAAATAGCAAGACTATGATCATTGATTTTTATTTAAATAGGATAGAACCATTTATATTATGTTTTTTCATAACTATGTTTTTTAATATTAATTAACTGATCCCCAAAATGGAAAAAATACATGTTATATGACTACTTCATAGGAGTATAGTTAGGTATCCACTTCAAAAAATTTAAAATTAAAATTAAAATTACTTCCCATGTTATTTTAAATTTAATTCTTATGTAGCTGATCACCAACAATAAAAATACATCTGGATTATAGAAATGGTAAAAATTTAATTACATGATGGAATTTTTTCTGATTCAGGATTAATACTAAGGTGTAAATATTATTTATACATTTTTATATATTGATGTGTTTAATGTTTGTGAAGAAAAAATTAGGATTGTTCTGGGGAAGAAGATTCTATAGATGACTTATTTTAAAAATCATCATTTTGTGGTGGCTTAAAATAATTATAAATATGATATATTTTTTAGCAGTGGTTTAAACTGCCTTTATATAATGATTTCATTTTTCATTGTGGTTAAAACTACCGCAAAATCCCCAACATTATTTTTGTCAGAAAACCACCACAAAAAAGATGAAAACTTCTACAGAAAATACATTATATGACACTCACCAGAAACCATAAATAAATGTAAGTAGTCCTTATAAAAAAGATAATGAAATCAAATATAGTGGTGGTTTTTTAAAACGATCACAAAAACATTTTGTGGTGGTTTAAAACACATTGAAAACAAAAAAAAACCATCACAAATATTTTATATTCATTTACTATATGAATACTACTTCTTCTATAGAAATGTGTTATATATTGAAATTTTTTAACTATAATTGCATTTAAGAAATTCTAAACTATGATAAAATATAGAAAAAACATAGATTATATAACTTCATAAGCTAAAAATATTCAAGGATTATCTCCGTAAAAATAATTTAATTGATGTAAACATTCAATGGAAAAATATTAATCAGCACAATAACACATTTTATAGAAATAGTCATCCCAGAATATATATTATTTCATGGAATTTATTGTTTTTTTGATGTTTTTATATAAAGTTTATACTTACTGGTACAATATGAATCTTACAAAATTTATAAGAGAGCAATAATAATGTAAGATATAGAAAACCACTGTGATAACTTTACTAAGGCATAAAAATTTTGAAATGTATTTTGAAATAAGAAACATCTATGAATTACATTATAAAGATTATAAAAGATACTATTAATAATGGAAAATTACAGATATAATTTTTCATTTTATTCTATCTCTGGTGAATATATTAAAAAATTCTGGTAAATATATAATCAAATTAAAAATATAATTCCTTAAATTATTGTTAAAGTATCATGTAAGGGTTATAAATTTGAAATGATTTGTATTATAGATAGTATGTTTTTATATCACATGGTAGGTGATATGAATAGTCATATAAATGTTCAAAAATATGAAGGGGTGTTTTTTAATTTGGAAATAAAATTTTACATATGATCAAAGGTATTGGGAACAAAATTATTAGTAAAAATAAAATCAATACAAATAGAAAGTATTTTTTTATATACTAAAGTATAACATATTGAATGTATCAAAATTGTTTGATTATTTAAATGATTTCATATTCTAGAATAATGGATGTGCAGTAAAAAGAGTGGATATGGTCTTTCATTATAATGGGAATCAAAACCTTGAGAAATCTATTTTAAATTAGCGAATAAAATGTAGGATGTTTCTTTGGGAAACAATATGAAATGGAGTTAAGTTATATATAGATTGGATACCTTTTAAAAAATAATAATATGTAATTTATCTTTAAATAAGTTACGTGGAATATTAACTTACTAAAATATTAAATGTTCAATCTGTAAAGAATGTGAAAAAATGGATGAATGTTGTGCATGACATATAATAGAGGTTAAATTTAATCATTGAAGCCACATAAATAAATTTATAATGATTTATCTATTACTATGACTAAGAATTCAATAATTATAATATAAATTTATCCACATTCATATTTTAAATCACATGGATTGTATTCATTATATTAATTTGACAAAAATAATAGAAAATGGTTATTTTCAAGGGTATTAGAAAATAGTACTGTCATAGAAAGACTAGTAGTTAATAGAGAGGAGATCATAAAAAATGAGGGACTTTGAAAATTGTTAGTTCAAATAATATATTTAATAACTTGGGATAAAAAATTAATACATTGATATATATATATATAAACAAAATGGAGTGTATGGAGGGAAATAACAAAAATGTAGTTGATATGGATAGAACAATGATAGAAGAATAAGACAGTGTATTCTATTAATGGATATAGGTTATCAAACTACTATAATTATTCACAAAAGATGTATCATAACAAAAAAACTCATACATGACTGTCTATGAGATTTTATTTAAATGGAAACAAAACATTAAATATCCTTGGGGATTTTTATGTTATTATTTGAGTGAAAAAATACTTATGTTGAATAATGGTTGATGATAAGAATACATGAAAAATGTAAAATAATAGATATTTTAGAATAATATGTATAAAATAATTTTTCACTATGTTGATGTCACCTCTTTTTAAAATAATGAAGAAACATTGTAGAAAATCATTTTGAATGAGATGATAATTTTTATTCAGTTCAAACACAATTATAAAATATATAAAAAACACATAGGTTTGGATAGAGTATTCATATTATGAACTATTTAGTGATGTATATGGATATTAAATTTCTAAAAATAAAAATAAAACTCTTAGAAAATATATTTATGCTGAAAACATCATTAGAGACTATAATAAATATGTGTGCACAAGAAAGAAGATCATAGAAACCGTTCATACCTGTATTTTTTCATAATTTGAATATAGGAATGGTGAAGAATAATTAGAATATAATGAATTCATTATTTCTATAATGAATTATTTTAATTTATTTAATAATATAATACTTTCTAATATGTTCCTAGAAATAAAAAAAATAAGATTATTATTGCCAAAATTATTTTCTAAAATAATCTAGATGTGGATATTGATATAGTGAGAAAAATATCCAGACATGAAAATAAAAGACACTCACAAAATTTTGGGGTTCAAATTCATAAAATTATCTACTGCTTGCCTAGACATAAGTCTACTAGAATATTCCATGACATAGTGGCTTAAATAAGGTTAATGATATTTCAAATAGATTGTAAATTATTTATTTGAATGGTGACCTTGATGAGGAAGTATTCATGGAAACCCTTTAGTATTTCAGATTGATTCAGATGTAAATAGATTATAAATGATAATGAAAGATCTATATGGATTGATGAAGGATCCAATAGAAATTTTTTTCATAGTTTATGAATATCATAAAGGAATGATGTTTTAGAGATGGTTAGAATATTGTGATATGTATGTAAATAAGAAATGAACCATTTCAATTTTTGTGATTGTGTATGTTAGTGATTAATTTTTGTCTATACACACGGAATAATTTTATGACCAATTCTCAAGACACATGAAATAAAATATTTATATTATAATTATTGGTTGAAAGAGGATTTTCGTAAGATTAAAAATTTCTTTAGTTACCAATTGTGTTTTTTTCCTCATGAGAAATATTGTTTAGAACACTTGAACATGTTGGACATAAATTAATCTTCAGGGGTGTCCAAACATGTTAATGTGGGTAAAAAATGATAAATTAATAATAATTTAATCCTTTTGATGGAATGAAATTTTGAAAATTTATTACTGGTATTTTTTATTTGATATCCACTAGCAAAAAATATTATGTATGGTATAACACATTATCTGATATTCTAATATAATCCTAAGTAATCACCTATGTTATATCAAAATATGATCTTGGTATAAATTTACAATATATTCCATTATAGGATGAATTATGATTTGAAATTTAAGGTCTATATAATAGTATTTAGTGATTCATATTGGGAAAGACCAGTGCTTGTAGAAAAACGACATCTGGTGGAAATTTTGTTAATTGAAAAGTATGTGTTTCATGTAATTATAGAAAAAATCCTAGGATATACTAAGATAAACCAAATTAAATCACATAGATACAAAACTATCAAGAAAAAAAGATATAAATATATTCATAGATATAAGAATTAAATTTTTATGCAGCTTACAAACTGATCATGAGATATGAAAATAATAGTGCCATTAATAATTTCAAGAATCCCGTAAACACATAAAGTACAAATGTGATTTTGTATCATTTTAAAAATGGTAAGGTTTAAGAGGGAGTTTTAATATCTGAATTTTCTCCTTCCAAATAATTTTGAGAAGATATTCATACAAAACATCTCACCACTGAAGAGATTTAAGAGGTTAGAGTATAACGATGAGTGCATACCACTCCTAATTTATGATGTATACTTTGTTTGAGTTTCGTTAATTATATATTCCACCATTTATAGGGGATATTTTTATTTTAGTATATTAAGGTGTTTCCTCTAACTATACAATATTTTTATGTGTGTGAAATGTGGTTTTGGAAAGAACCTATGAAATCAGAGTAGTGCTTTCCTGAAGATCTAATGGTGTTAGGATGGGATGTTTTTTGTATAACATTGACGATTGACTTTATAATTATTGTATTCAATAATGAGATGGGTCATTTAAACTTATATATTGTTGGTTCATGATTCTATTTATAATATTTTTTTTATATTATCACTATTAGTTAATCTCATTGGTTTTATATTAAAAAGGGGGAAGGAAGGTTGTTATTGATAACAAATCCAAATGGGGAGATATTCGAAAACTAGAAGTTGGTGTTTAATTTTCTATAAGTTCTTTTTTATGAGTGATAATTCATGTATTGATTTTCATAGTGTCATTGAATTAATTTGAGATAAATAATTACTATATATAAAAATATTCAAAAGTTCTTGTTGAGTATTTTTTTTCTACATAAAAATAATAAATTGTTTTTAATGCTGAATGGAATACCAATTAAATTATAGAAAAGATAACAATACGAATAATTCATACATGGTGTGTTGTTTTTAATTAAACCATGAAGACTCATTGAATTATCTTGGTTTGTTATTTAAAAGGACAATATTTTCTTTAAAAAATCATAGAACTCTTTTGAAGAAAGACTGAATTCTAGAGATGAAACTAGAAACAAAATATCCTTTAACATATGTCCTCACCTGTAGAATGTACGTATTTTTACAATTTAATATATATTTGGAGTTTTGGTAATAGAATTTTAATACAAAAACTATACTTTGATCCAATTCATAATGCATCATTAAATGACTATAATTGATCATATAACATCGAGATATATTGAAATTTTGAAAATGCCAAGAGTGTAAGACTTTTGGCTAATTCAATACCATTATAGCATAATCCATACACAGAATGTATGTATTTTTTATTTTATATGTCTTTTTAGTGTAATACATAAGATAAATATAATAATTTTCATTGAATATAAGTAATTAATGTAAGGATTTTAGATAATTGTAATTTATAAACACACCGATAATGTCTTTCTATGTTATTTAGTGAAAAATAAAATTTTATATAAATTATATTCTAAATAAATAAAATAATAAATAACATAGATGGTTCATGTTTTATTTTATTTATGGATTAAAATCCATGATAAACCACATGATCATTTTTTCATTTAAATCAATTGACTCCATGCTGAATGAAATTTTTGGTGTATTGAGATAATCCCTAAACCACAGAACCAATTGTCGAGTCCCCATTACTATATGAAAATATAATGTAAACTGAACTTTATAGATTTCATAGATAATTTTAATATAGATTATTTCTATGATAATTTAAATATTCCCCTTATTTAAGAAATGTGACATTAACGGAAATTTTAGGATGTTTTCAAATAATATTGGACTTACTGATTTTGAATTTGAATGATCCATGTTACCTAATATCAGTGGTGTCATCCATAAATAAATATATAAAAACATTTACATATGATTCGGTAAGTAAAAATAATATGAAATTAACTAAGGAAGGTGTTTAAGATGCGGAGTCACTATGCAGATGTATAAAAGGTAATGGTGAAGAATTGAGAATAGTGCCTTGTGGTTAATATTCATGGAAGGGGAAGATCATCATCTAGAGTCAATATGGAGCCTTATAATATCTAATGTGATCAATTATTATAAGGTATATTCTTAACATTGTTTATTTGAGAAATTAATTGGTTAGTGATACCATATTTTATAATTTCAATTTTATACCCTTTCTGATGTTCCTTTTGAATATAATGAGGGGATATTCTGTGTAGATTAATATAAAAGTTACACTCTATATGTAATCATCAAAAATATTGAAAACTCATTCAAAATAAATCTATGTAAGTTTATTTTCTACATCAATGAGTATATTGGGATAAGTGATAAAAAATATATATTATAAGATATTTAAAACCTGTATACACACTACCACCTCCCCAAAGTGGTCACTATTCATGTGGTATAATATAATAAATGGATTAGGAATTAATGTATATTAAAAGAAAATGAAACTATCATTAATAAAATTATATTTATGAAATAAGAAGTAAATTGGGAGGTAATTACTCAATTATAACATAAATTCGTTCATAATACAAAACATGTCACAAGGAATTGAAAATGAAATATGTAATTATTAACTTGAATATTTATATAGTCACATATTCTCTATCCTAATATGAAAATAATAAAGGATTATTTTATCATTTATTTCATCACAAAATTATTATTTATGACCTTCTCGTATTCCTATTTTATATTCATTTATTATATAGTTATTAACTATTTTCTATAAATGAAGAATAGTGGTCTTATTATTTTTTGTTCCTATTTTTATTCAGTATAATGATTTTAGTGATCATTCAATAGTAATATTTTCATGATATACATAATTTAAAATTTTTTGACATGGATTTTGCATAATTATTTATGATGTTATATGTATATTAAATTATATTTTTAGGTAATATTACTAAAGAAAAAAACCAGTAATGGGATTCTTTTGGAAATTTATAATGAAAAAAGTTTGTTTCCAATTAATGAGTTAAATATTAGTAATAAATTTCTGGAACCAGAAGATTAAAATTACTTAAATAAACCAATTCATATCATACAAGTAGAATAAAATTTAAGGATTTTAATATGTTATCGAAATAAATTCATATAAAGTGAAGTATCTCGGTATTCTCCATTCGGGAAGTTAAATTTTATAACAACCATTTATTATTAATATAATTATTTTAGTGTATAAAATATATTTAACAAATAATTATCATCTTATAAAACCCTATTTATTTAATAGACTAATTTTTATAAACAATAATGAAATGTTATTTGAAAAAATGAACTACCTTATTCATATATGTGGTAGTTTGACCATAATACTTGCACCATTTTCATTTTCTATAGAATATTATAAAGTTGGATAACAGTTTTCCCATAATCATAATAAAATTTTAGTAAAATAATGATACCATTTTCATTATTTCTTGATGGGTATAAAATATTTGTATGAGGATAATGAAAAATTAAACCTGAAAGAATACAGTTAATATAGTTACTTATACCATGATATCTTCCTTCAGTACTCTCCTTAGTATTTATTAGGTATGTATTTTTAAAATACCAGTACATAAAAATAAATGATAAAATGGTTTAGAAGTGGTTTTGGTAGTGTATTCTATATTTTGGATTTTTTAACTGTGAGGTAATGTTTGGTGGTGAAGGGATCTTTTTTTGGTGGGAGGGGTGGCACTTTTGTAAATATAAACTTCTTAATATACAAATAGGATGTAATTTTAAAATAATGTCAATGAAAAATTGGTAATTAATGTTAAAATGACATGTTAAGGCCATTTAATTCCTCATCAATACATTTAATAATTTTTTTATAATATGTGACTTTACCTCTTGATTAATCATTTTACCTCATTTTAACCTCAAATGAGGGGAATATTTTCGCATTGGTAGTTTATATTTATATAAACTATTGAAACTAAATATGTATCATAATTTATATATTCCTATTGAATATATAAAATTAATTATAACTTATTTAATTTACAATAAATTAACAATTAATTTTATATAATAACTCATATCTCAGAAAACAATTTCATGGAAAAATATATTTTGTATGAAATAATTATATAAATAATTATCATTACTATGTAAAAAAATTAAATAACTATTAATTTATATATTTGTATACATTATCAAAAAAATTCATTAATTTTATTATTTAAAATTTATTTAATTATATTTTTCAGATAAAAATTCATAATATATAGAAAAATGTAATCCTTCGAATATAAGGCGATTTAATAAAAAATATTTTCAGTCATATATCCTTAATTATTTATATTTTAATCATTAATATAATAAAAATAATTTAATATTATAAAATAACTAATTATTAATAATAACATATAATATTATCCATTTTTATTACAATTTTTAACTTTAGGTTTTACATTTCTATATAAATTTCGTAATGATATTTCAGATTTAATTCTCAAAATTTATAAATGTTTATTTATTATTTTAGAGTTGGCCACGGTTAATTTAATTTTAAAAATGAGTATGATAAGAACTATTCAATATAGTATTTATTTAAAATAATATATATACTATAATTTCATGTCATTACATTTTACACACATAAATAAATTCCATCTTTAAAATATTTATTTCTCTAAAAATTTAAAATATATGATGGTTTATCATTATTTTTATAATGTTTGATATAAAAATCAATTGAAATATATTATAATAGTTATAAAAAAATTTAAATCATCATATAAAAATCAACTAGGAGTCTCAAACCCATTTTATAGACAGGTTTTCTTTCTGTAAACTATGTAGTAGTTGAGTTAGTACCTGACCAACCATTTCCTGAGTTATTAACCTCACAGTGCATATATTTTTGTGCCTCTATCAATTTAACATATAAAGAATAGATGTGATATCTAGAATCCAAACACTCTTTACTTTACCAAATTCTATTGTTATTTCCTACTTAAAAATTTAATCATAGGATTTAAAATAGTGTATCCTAGCTAAAACATACAATAATAAGTAAACTAATAACATTCATCTTATATGTTAAAAAAACAAATCATATAGGAATGTTCCCAAAAAATTCAATCATATCCATTATCATGAAACAACATTAATTTAATTCCAATCAATATTTTAATATCCCTATAATAGGACTCCCTGATCTGATGCTAAAACATTATCTTTATATTTCAATCTTGATACTGAAAAACATATCCCAATTTTAGAAATCCAAAACATAAATTATAAAATGTTAATATTCAATCACTTACATACCCAAAGACTTTTTTGATTTTATTTTTATAGAATTAAGAAAAACGCATACATAAAAAAGTGGATATAAAAAACACTAGTTCATAAAAATATATGTAATCTCCCACTATGTTCTTGAAATGTTGTAACATTTTCAAAAATAACATACATAAAACCATAATTCACAACCTAATAAAATTGAATTTAATAATATGGGTGATATAAAATGATTGGTATGGATTACATACTATGGAATATATTATGATTAAAAAATTATAATCAGTATGTATAGGTAAATAGACCAAAACACAGTTCATTGAAACAATAACAAGAGCATGAGTAATTATATGGGAGGAATAAATTATGCTCAAATAATTACACATAAATAATCACATGAGTTAAAAACATATAAATGGATATAAATAGATTTAAAATTGTAATGTGAACATCAATTACTAATTTCATAATGTTTTATTTCATAATCATGGACATTTTAAAGATACCATTGACGCTTTGTGCCAAGATATCAAAAACATGCCATTAAGGTCCCATGATAAGACATCATACGTTAATGGGTAAGGCCTCTCCCAAACACCTAAACTAGTTCATATCATGATACCTTAAAATCAATAAAGGGTATATAAAATTATTTTTCCCCACCCTTCACTTAATAATCCCAATGCATTAGTTATGTGAATAAATAATATAACAAAATCAGCATGCCTTAAAAATTAATAATTATATGTATTTAAAGAACTAACATATATATGGTCAATAATTTTCCCTATAAAATTAATCACCAACCATATAATAAAAAATATATTATAGTACAATTATGTTATATTTGAAATAAATCACAGTATTCCTTATTGGCTATTAACACATATGAAAATTAAAAAAAAATATCACTAGAATTTTATTTGATAAAATACACTTTTATTATGAAATCAAAATTTTAAAATCTAAAAATACAAAAATATTAAGCATAAAATTTTCTTCCAAACTAAAAATTGAAACATTTAAATCAATCATCAATGAATTCGGTGGTCTTGACGGCGGGAAATTCTATTAATGATGTATACGTTAAAACAATGGTTTCTTAAACATTTTTAGAAAAAATTCAATAGTAACTCATTTGGAACACGAAAAAACATTCCTTTTAAAATATTTTGAAAATATCATACATGGGTAAAAAATTTCATTAAAAAATTATTATTGAAGATTATAAACATTAATTAAAAACATAATAATACAAATATAGACATTGAAGAAAATAATCCCAACAGATGAGAAATAAGGTCAGTTTTCCATAAAAAAATTATTTTGATATCCTGAGTAATCAAGAGAGTAATATTAAAGGAATAAATGAAATTACCATAAATAACCATAGGAGAAGAAAAAAATTGATTTACTTTGAATTTATCACATAAGGTTCTTTAAATAAAATTCAAGCATAATGAATCATAATTCAGATGAGATTGAAACATAAATCCATTACCACTTTGGTAACATTGAAATTGTATTCCTTGTGAAATAATTAATTCAAATGAACCATTAAATATAATGAAGCCAATGATATTCATTATATAACATGTAAATGTGGAATTATATATGTCTCATAAAATAATATCGCTTCATAATGTTAACTTATTAACAAAAAAATAAAATTATTTACAAATAACCATTGGAAAGGACATATCATTGAATTGAGAATTAATATAATAAGTTATTATGTGTAAAAAATTAAATCCCTAGAAAAGTGTAAACATAACATAAATAAAAAAAATTCATTTTACACATAATCTTGGTAAAATATAATCAATTAATAAATGAAATAACCCAAATAAAGAAGATTGTGTTAGGAAACCCTTACTTTTCCCTTTGTGTCACCTCCCATCGATTCATCTTAAGACCATTCTAGGAGTGATTTATGGTCACCCAAGTGTCTTGTTTACTTGGGAATAGATTTTTAGAGTTTTTTATGGGAATGTTTTATTAGAGAATACCTAAATTATATTTTTTGAAAGGTGAGGAAGTGTGTCCCTTTTATAGGCAAAAATCAATGGAATTTTCATAAATTTCCAATCATTATTGGTCATAATATAATTTATCTATTTTAAAATTGCACACATAAATCCTAGGAATAATATTATCTAAAATTTGAAATCTATAATTGTTATGATATAATATTTATAATGTACTAGTGATTTATAATAATTTGTAAATGTTAAAAACTATTTATGGGTTTTCATCACTACTCACAATACATGACTTTAAAAACATCATGAAAACTACAAATTTACAATATAATCTCTTATAACATCACTTTTTCTCCCTAAATATCGATAAAATTCTTGATATACCAAAACAAATTTAAAAATTATAATGTTAAATATATTTAAAATTATATTTTAAATTCTTTTAAAATTTTCTTATATGTTGTGCCATTGAGGAATGAGTTCTTTAATAGATTATAATAATTTTAATATTTAAAAATTAAATAACTAAAATAAAATATATTTTTTATAAATAAATTTTATATTTATTATTTAGCTATAAAGAATATATATTCTCATACATATCATAAAAACACATTTAATTTATTATTTTGACTTTTTCACATTGCACAAGAATTTCGATAATAATATTGAAATATAACAACAAATTTAGATAAAATCAATAAAAATAATAATTTATACATAATATTAACTAAGACGTTCACAAGAATAATATTTCCTTCTCAACTGTTATAATTAAGACAGAAAATATGACTTCTCCATTGCTACGCAAGCACTGCATCTCTGTTAAAATTTTTTCTCATATTTATCATAAAATAAAATATAATTTATATTTTTTGAATTATTTTTATATAATTTTCTCAGTATATTATAAAAACATAGTCTTTAAAATAGATTCTTAAAGCTATATATCATATTTATTATATGATAATATCATAAAATATACTCTATCTCTTGTAAACTATATCTACTCCCATATTCAAAAAAATTTATTTGAAACACTCTGAGAAAATAATGGAAATTGAATTTAAATTTTTAAAAGAATAAATACCTTTTATTTAGATAAATAATCATTAAATTCTCCCATGTATCATAAACAAATCATATTTAAATCTTTTTAATCTATGTATAATTTTATTACTATCATGTATAAGTGATGCATCAGTGATGCGTAAGCATTATATGTAATTATTTTATTTATAAAAATTAAATTTAAATTATTACCATATATATTATATGTTCAAACTCAATTTAAATATTTTTTACCACTCAGAAATAATTTTAACAATGTAATAACTGACTGAAAGCTACCATTTTTAATGAAATAAAATCTGTAGTAAAAAGGAACAAAGGAACCAAAAAAATACATCTAGGTGGTCGAAAGTAGTGAAAACCCATAAAATTATTGTCCACAAATTTCATCCCCACCATAGGAAATGAACCCAAGAAAAAGAAACAAATTACCCTTTGATCTGAGGATGCCATGGAAGCCATATAATCCGCCACCATATTCCCCTCCCTCCATGTGTGAGACACTGTCATATTATTTCACCTGAATGCGTTGAATTTATAATGGTATATGAGATATGTTTGGGTGATTTTAAGTTCTTACCATATATTGTTAACTCAATTTTACATGTTTTACCCTTATTGATGTGACAAATTTATCCAATATTACTTTTCATAATGAAAAAAATTTATTATTTTATTAATTTTTATCTCTTGATTCCAAACATGGAATAAAATTTTGAATATTCAATTCATATATATTTCATAATTTAATTAATATTAAAATGTAAAATTTAACTAAAAAGGTTTTTATATAAATTATTTTTTATGACTTAAAAATAAATTATACAACAATTATGTATAATGATTGTTGTTAGTTAATTAGTTATGTTATATAAAATTAAATTTGATTTCTATTACATTAGGATCAAATAAAAATTTCAATTTTTTTTAATGAAATGAAATGATGGATGACTAATATCGATATTTTTCATTATTCATTGAAAATCAATCTTTTTAAAGAAAACAATCAAGGTTTACGCCAAATGTAATTTTTATGTTCAAATTTCAAAAATTAATCTAATTTTATAAAATTATTTTTCTAAATATTGAAAAATTAATATTAATTTTTCCTGATAAAAATAAATAAATTTTTTTTCTAATAAAACATAATTATGAACAATAAAAACGACTTTTAAAAAAATTATGAGATTATTTCAAAACAATAATTAATGAAAAAATTTATTTTGTATAAACATAAATTATATTTAATAATTTTTTTAACATTATTCATTCCCAATAATTTAATTGTCTGATTATAATATTAATATTTAAATATTAATATTTTATGGTTTATTTGAGCTTAGTGTTGTGTGTTATATATTATATCAAACCTAGTGTTTTTTTAAAATCACTAGATATTACATTATCCTCCACCATTAATAAATCATATCCTCACATGTTTAACTTGATCTTTTAATTCAAGGGTTTCTTATTTTAAAATTCTATAATTCAAAACCCACATCATAAAAAGGGATAGTTAATATTATTTCAGAAAAAATAGTGTGAAGGATAAAGATTACCTAAAATAGAAATTAATTAGGTTCTTTAATATGTGAAATATAGGTTTTAAATTTAATTATATACATGGATGATTAAACTAATTTATAAAGACTAACATATTGTTAAATATAATATAGTCATGATGATGTTAATGACTACGAAACCCTTAAAATGTGAGCGGTGAAAATTCCATCAATTCAATAGGAGTGAAGGTTAAATTTGAACATTTATATTTTGAAGATCATTTCCCTAAAGTTAAGGGTTTTATTTTTAATCATGTTTGAGAATAAATGTAAATTAAATTTCCTTTTTTAATTCCATTTCAAAAGAATAATTTTATCCTTTAGTTGTGCTTCTATGAATTTAAACATCATTTATTATTCCCTAAAATGTGTATTAAATATTAATTTTTTTATTCATGAAAAAATAAAATGAAAATTTAACCAATAGTGATTGAAATTACCATGATTAAGGTTGAGGAGAATTGTTTTATTTGTTTTCATTATATAGTATGTAATATAACTCAATGTTTGAAAAAGTCATATAATATTAGTGATTAATCATGGAAGGAAAAAATTTGGAATAAATTTGAGAATCATTGAAAAATAATGGTGATGAAGCTAGGAGATTGTTTACATAATCACATGATTTAATTTGGTAAAATAATTATCCATGTTGGTAATTATTCTTTTACAAATTTTATGGATTCAATTGATGTCATTTGGTACAAAATTATATATTTATTTTGAATATTGCTGAACATTTCTTATGTACAGACACATTTTTTTATTATACTATGATAGTGAAAATTTTCTAAAACATTAAAAATTAGGATGAAGATCGTGAAAATATTTAATTTCATAAGTAATTTGAGAACCATGAAAATTATTATTTTTAAAAGTGATTAATTATTGGAATGACATTTAGAATTCATAAGGATACAGTGAATCTTATTTAAGCTTCAAGAGTTTTATAATATATAATTGATTTAAAACATAAATGGAAGAGGAGAATGAAATTGGTGATCCATCCAATTTAATTTCTCATTGGTTAATGTTTGAGGAATATAAATTAATTCCATTAAATATTTCATCACTGTATATAGATTTTGTAATAATTCTATGATATGACCATTCATATATTTATATTCACATTGAAATGTTTTGAAGGAAAGGAAAAATATAATTATATATATAAATGCATGATAATTTATTTTTAAATAATGAATTGAAGTGGTTTAAAAATTTCATTTTATAATTTTTAATTAGACTATGTATTGTTTTATAATGAAAACAAGTTTCTATGTAAATCAAACAAGATAGGGTTGCTTTAACATTCTCTTACGGGATAATGCTCAACTATGAATGGGACCTAGCTAGGCCATTTAGAAATATGGAAATATTAATCAGTCATGCATTTCTCCCATAGGTTTCCTTCACATAGGTGAACATGTTTCACACATAGGGTTCTTAGGGGTAGCATGGGTGGACCATTCTTGTGTGGTGTGGCCGAGTGAGGGTATGTATATTATGTATATGAGTGGAAACCCCTATTTTGTCATATGAATGTTGTTCAATGAAATATAATATAAAGGATCCATAAAATGAATGAATAATATATTTGGGGTGATGGATTTTTTGAAACAATAGATATTACAAAAAACATAAATACATTTCATCCATCGTCTGATAAGATTTATCCAGGCTGTTGAATCAAAACATCAATGTCATCTTCTACCTATGAACACACTATGGATATGTTCACTAGAATATTTTTATGTTGGTATGTCTTACATGATCTATTATCAATAGAATAAAAATATAATATCGAATAGATAAATTACTAGGATAAACAACATGATAACTCTTGCATCAAATCTAAGATTCCCAAGTTGGAAACTACTCGAAAAACAGAATGTTGACAGAGATAAAACAAGATCATATACTTCAATATCCATGAGTTCAAAACATGTCGGGATCTCAATATGTGGCATGTGATTTTTTTGGATGCATGTGAGTATAAAATAACAAAAGGAGAAGTATCCAATTATGTAAAGAATCCTGAAGTCTCAATTCTAGGCAGAAGAAATAAAAATATAAGGAAAACCAGGTTGAATTATTTTAAATGTCAATATCTTTATGGGTATTATTGTTTCCATTCACATGGAATATTTTTTGGGAGGTTGAGTTTTTTAATTTAAGGGTATAATTTAATGGGGATTCACCTATAAATTTAAACCAACTAATATCATGAGATAATTTCAATTGTTTTGTTAAGGTCTCTATTTTTCCCATAATGAAATAATGATTTTACAAACACACCGTTTTAGGATTATGAGTTTCATGTTTCTCAATACTTGTATTAAGAATAAGGTCTCCCTTGCGCCTCACTTGGCTGTGTGAATAATTGAATTTTGGATACATGGCATGTTTTGTGAATAATAAAATTCATTTGGTGTTAATGTTTTGATTCCTAAAATCCTTATTGACATCTTCATTATAGATATTCTATTCAATGAAGAAATCTATAAAATTAGAAGAAGATACTTTTTCAGATAGTGCTACCACTTATTTGAAGAAGAAAATAACAACATAGGTTCTGTCTAAAAAATTGTATGTGAAGAGGTTGGGTGTCTTCCATGGTATTAAGAACATTTCAATAAATTGCGTTCCAAAAATAATCATATATCAATTATATTAAAATTCAATTAATAATGGTAAAAATAAAATATATAAAACCTAACATGCATTAATATAATTGATTAATTAAAAAATAGGAGAGTATGGCATGGATTTCATATAAATTTATAATGTATGTAAGGAATTATATAAGATATATTGAGGATTTAAAAAAGATAAATGTAACATTCAATTAATGGAGTTTATTAACTATACATAAAATAACCATAAGTCAATACAGCATGTGATAAGTATTTGTGCATTTGACATGATCATTCTGAAATCAAAAAAAGTTATATTGAGAAAGTTTATTATTTCATAAAATAATATTTATGATATTTTTATCATCACATGAACAAGTCATCTTAATGACGGGATCATCATTAACATATGTGTAAAGTCCTCGAGTATTTATTTATTAATATATAAGGCATCATATATTAGTAATCATTCAATAAAAATTGTTCATTATAACATGGAGGTAAAACAATATAAAGATAAATCATGCAATATCTTGTATATTACTTTGGCTTTGAATATCTACTTTTTTTGGAATAATAGATTATTCAATTTGATAAGATGAAATCATTTAGATATATATAAGTTCATATTAAGATTTTGTAATAGAAATTCTAAAGAACTAGTTGTACCATTATAAATAACACCATTTAAGAACTGGGGGTACCATTATAAAAACAATCCACTTAATATAGATGATTCATTATTTCCTTCTTAAAAATCATTCACCTATTCTAGTAATATTTTATAAATACAATTTTATAGTTCTAATAACATCTTGGAAATAACTAGCGTTGATTATGGAAATGATAAAGTTATCACATCATGATCCAAAATGTTATTAATATTTGTTCCTAATATTTATTTTTTTATAATTATAATACATTAATATCAAAAACCTTGGCAACAACACCAAAATTTAAACTAAATACATGCCATTAATATTTAACCTAAAATAATCATTAAAGTATGTATTACCAAATTTGAAATAAAAAATCCAAAATATTTTATCACAATTGTTTTTTAGATCATCCTTATTATATTTCAAAATAATATTAATTTCCCATAATTCCATATATGAATTTTTTTACTAATAATCTAAAACCAAAAATATTCAAATTGTTACCATAAATATTTCAAATCCAAAAAAATACATAATAAAATACAATATTATTTGCATTACTTAACTCAATGTCTATTCTTTAAATTATAATTACTTTAGTTACATGATATCTATAATATAGTGAACTTATTAAAAAATAAAAATGATTAGTTAATCTCGAATTCCCTATTAAATCCCATGTTTATCTATATCATAAATAATATGGTCCTAGTATTTAATAAATGTATTATCTAAATTAACACTATTCACAAAAATATCAATGATTATTTTAAACCTATATGTTTTTAATACCTATTTTCTATTTTCCAAAAAATATTAATGAATTTCCCCTCATATAATCTATTGAAGAAAACAAAAATTAAACCCATTGATTGTATTACCATAAATGTATCCAAAATTATCATTAGTCACCTTAAAATCATTCCACTTAAAACATAAAAATGGTTTTATAATACTCTGAAATTATGAATAACTATAAACATATATTCCCATTATGAAGTAAAACTAAACTATTTATTTAGATAAACACTACTCTAATAACAATGATAACATCCAAAAACCTAAACTATACAATACAATGCGAAAAAATAATCTTTATATTTATATAATGATATAGGTAAACGTGGCCCTGTTTTGGACATCTAGAACATATAAAATCAAAAGGAAGTTTATGATAACTTACGTACTCAAGGACCATTAATATTTAGAATTTAATATAATTAGGACAAAAGTTTTCATAACAAATTTAATATATATAAAATAGTTTCATAAAAATCAACATCATCTCCCATTATGGTCTTCATATCTAGTGATTTTTTATATATAATGTACCTAATATCATTCTTCGAATCCTGGGGAAATGGAAAGCATAATATGGGTGAGAAGAAACATTCAATAAGGGAAATATATAATGGAAGATATCAATAATATATAAGTCATAGTCAATTTGATATAGTGAATATATAAAAATATATTTCATTTATTTGATAACTTGAAAATGATGAATAATGTTTTATACATGAATTATTATCACATAATTATATATAAATAATCACATCAGATAGGAATTTACTTTGGGATATCATAACTATTAAAATTATTACATAGATATAAGAAATAGATTTCATTATAATGGAATCCTTAATGTTAGACATCATAAACATAATGTCCAAGTATCATGCCAATACATCATAAATTACTATAATATCCTCATTCCAATATATATTACATAAATTTGTAAGGCCTTATCAAAATACCCATATTATTTTTTCTCATGAGAACTACCGATACATTGAGGTTTTATTTCATTACGGTCCCCACAAATCTCTAAATAATTCTAATATATTCATCATATAAATAAACAAAAAATAATAATCAGAATCTATTAGAAATAATAACTATTTGAATTAGATGAACTATAATATATAATATTAATTACTTAACCATTTAAATATATCATAAACAATCCATTGAAATATAGTTCATATTATAATTATAGTATATCCTTAGAACAACATATGATTCTTTACGAGATGTTAATATAAATGAAAATAATTTGAAAATATCACTAGAATGTTTCTTGAAGAAAATACAATTATTACATATAAAAAACTTATTTGGAAAAAAAATCACCCAAATAGTAAGAAAATCATTACCTTTAAATATAACAATTGAATCATATAACAGATGCTTCAAACAATTTAATGGTCCTGATTGTGGGAAATTATATCCATGTTATGTTCATTTAAACAAATACTCCTCACACATTTTATATGACAATTAAAAATAATCTAATTCAGAAAATGGAAAAAAACATTCTATTCAAACCATTATTTATGATGTGTAATATTGGAAGTTTTTTAAATACACTATATAATATTAAACACATTATTTAAAAACATTTTAATGAAAATATGAACATTGAAGAAAATATTACTGACTGAAAATAGGTTAGTTTTAATTAAAAATAATTATTCATGTCTCTTTAATGCATAAGAGAGGAAAATGAGAGGGAAACATGTCATTTCAAAAAAACCTATTTTAGAAGGAAATTAAAAGTATTTGTCAGGAAAGAAACATATAATATCAGGTAAATTAAATTCTAGTTTAAACAATTGCAATTAAATTTAAATTAAAACATAAATCTCATTACAATTTGGTAACTCGAAAATCATAAGCCCAATGAAATAATAGCATCAAATTATCCATCAATATCATTAACATAAGGATATTCATGATATAACATGTCAATGGTGTAATATATAATCCTCATAAAATAATATAGGTTTATAATATATATTTATTTCCTGATAAAATAAATTTGGAAACAAATAACTCGTACAAAGGTAATATCATTGAATTGATAATTAAGAGACTTAGAGATTATGTTTAAGAAAAAAATCCATAAAAAGAGTATAAAATATTATATAATTTTAAAAAATCATACATTATTTTGGAATAATATAATCAATGAAGACATGACATATACTAGTAAATAAATATTGAGTTATGAAACCCATACTTTTCCTTTATATCGCTTCAATTACATTAATCTTTAGGCCTTTGTTAGAGATGTGTATGAACTCCATGTGGATGCGTGACATGGGAATGGATAAAAAATATGTATTATTTGTTTAATTTTTAGTGTAAAATTTTATTTTAATTTTTTTTAAAAATGATGTAGTTATTTATTATTTATAAGAAATATCACTGGCCTTTTCATACTATTTCAATCTTTAAGGGTCATACATGTAATTTTAAAATTTAAAAACGGTGCCCATAAGGAAGTAGAAGGATATGAAAAACAATTTACAATAAATGTGTGTTCTAATATTATATTTTGATTAATATAATGACTTGAAAATAATTAATAATCATTAAATACTATTTATGATACTTTTGTTACTATTCACAATTATTGACATTAAAAACATCATGAAAACTACCTATTTAAAATATAATCTCAAATATCATTACTTATACATCCTTAATATCTATAAAATTTATGATATTTTAAAAATTAATCTAAATATAATAATATTTAATTTTAAAAATATTTTTTAATTTAATAGTTTTTTGTTTACAAATACTCTACAGCATCACAACGTAAGTATTTAAAACAATTATAATAATAATAAATTTTAAGAGTACATATTTGAAATAAATTAAATTTATTAAATGTAATTTTTATTATTAATATTCATTTTTAAGGAATATATATTCTCACTTGAATCATGATAACATATTTACTATGTCATTTTGACTTATAGCACCTTGGGCAAGAATTCTACAAGAATTTGTATATTGTTTTTGATTATATAACATTAAGTTTATAAACTATCAAAAAAATCATATTTTATAAATTAAAATAACTTAAAATCATGTATAATAGTTTTTAACTCTCAATTATTTTCAATAGTATACCAAACATGACTTTTCCTTGGTTACATAACCACTGGTCACTAATGAAATTGATATTCATATTTATCATGAATTTAATTATAATTTATATTTTTTGAATTATTATTGTAATATTTTTTTAGTATATTATCATCAATTTGACTTCAAAAAACATTCATAAATTTATATATCATATTTAGGTTCTGATAATATCATAAAAGATTCCATATCTCATAAAAAAATATTTTTTTCCAATCACCAAAATTTGACGTTAAATGCTCCCTGAAAATAATAGAATTTAAATATAAATTTAATAATTTATTTCTATACATTTAGATCCTTAAAAATATTCTAAGACCCCAACATATTCAAAACAAATAAAATTTATTACATTAGAATCCATTTAGTTTGAATTTGTTTCCAGGATGTATAAGCATTGCATTAACATTGTGTAAGAATTATAGTAGATCCTCTCATTTCATAAAATAATAATTAAATTAATATCAAAAATATAATATTTTATTATGAAATCTAATAAGTTTTTATCATTCACAAATCATTTAAATCGTAATGATAAAATATTAATGTTTATTAAAAAAATAGAGTGACCATTTTATTTTATAAAGTATATAAATAATATTTATTTTATTATCTATGAAAAATGAAATAAAGTTGAAAGATTATTAGAAATACATGAGTATATATGACCTCTACTAATAAAAAACTATTATTTCATGAGTGTTGTTGATTCTAAGTTCATCCCTACATTTTTAACCTGGTTTTACATATTTTACCCTCACCGGTGTGCTAAATTTTACAACGATTTCAATTTATAATTCCTAAATATATAACGAAGTATTTAAAAAATATGGACCCCTAATTATAAATATTTAATCCATTTTTTAATATTTCTAATCTATAATTATCTAAAATAAAATAAAATTAAAAAGAAAAATTAAATGGGAAATAATTTTTATAGAAATGATTTTTATTTTCTCTTAAAAGATCTTATAAGAGAATAAACTATAATTTTTTGTGCTATGTAAATTATATTTTCATTTAAAATTAAATATTACATGATTTTTTTATAATACAGTGGTACTATTATATTTTTTTATTTGATGATTTGATTTGAATGTTTTAAGAAAATTACATTCCACTATTGAAGACTTTTTTTAAAACAATTACCATAATATCAGCCAAAGATAATTTTTCATATGATTATTTGAATAATTAAATTTATTTTAAAAAAATTAAACTTCTAAAAGTGGGAAAACATTATTACATTATTGTTTCACAAAAGTCAATAAAAATAATTTCTGAGGAAAACATATTTTCAAAGAATAAAAATGATTGATCAAAATTTATAACTTATTTCAAATAAACTAATCAATATATTTTAATTTAATTAGAACTCTATATAAATTTCAATATTTTATTAAAACTATTAATATCAAACAATTTAATAGCTAATTTATAAGGGTCAAATTTGGATATTATATCTTATGGTCCTTTTAAACTCAGTTTTTTGTATTATATATGATATCAAACAAAATATTCTTCTAAAATATAATTTTATACGAAAATATACATTAATAATGTATAATACAAAAAAGATATTAATTTCTCCCAAAAATAATTAGAATTTTCTAGACATAAAATTATATACCAAACCTAAAATCTACATATAACATGAATTTGGATTCTCCTAATGAAATCAATAACGAGCTCAATACTTGAATTAATCACCTCAAAATAAAATAACCTAAGGCCACAAAATGGGTTTTAAATCATTCAATTATCTTCTAATGATAACAATTGTGACACAAAAGTCATCTAAACCATGTTTTTATACCAAAAATGATGATTCATTCCCTATATCTAATATTTTATGCTAAAATATATTATTTTCCCATAACTAGAATTGAAACAAAAATAATGAGTCAATTATATATCAAAAACCTTATAGTGTTATAGTTTTAAATTAATTGGAAACACCATTAACAAAATAAACACATGTTTTTCCCATCAAATTTGTATTTTCCCTATAAACTAAAGATTCTATATGTTATAAATAGACTTCAACATTTCCTACAAAATACTATACACATGAAACCAGTTTATACATTTCAGATGTAATTATCATCATCATGAAATTATAAAATTTAAAAATATGAATTGTATGCTAAAATGATCTATATGGGTTGCATAAATTAGAAGCTCCCATGAAATAACCTATGAATGAATAATATTAATGGAATAAATATTAATAAAATTACCATTTAACCAAAAATTAGAATGAAATGTATAATTTGATATTATGTCAGTGTAAAAAATGACATGGGTAATAATAACATATTTTATACTGATGGAATTCATAATTCTAAATGTTATAAATATATAATCAAGGCCTCATTCCAAGATATCATTCAAAAATGGGTGTGGTCTACAAAAAATTCCAAATTTAATTTGTCTCTTGATATCCATCGATCCATTAAGGGGATATAGAATTATAGGCTCCACCCATCAATAATTATAAACCATGTATTAATAATTTGAATAAATGAATAAACAATACAATGCAAAAAGATCTTGACTTAGTAATTAGTAATCATTAATATTGAAACCTAAAGTATACAGATTTTAAATATATCCTTTTTTTAATATATATAAATATATATAATAGATTTATTGTTAAATATCCTTCAAAGTAACACTGTATATAGTAAAAAATTTATAGTGAATTCATTACATGAAAAAAATATTAATGTAACATACTATGTCGGGCTAACATAACATGTCACCCAACCATATTGTATACTAGCCCCAAATTGAATTATTGATCCCCATAGTATAGAATCTAGTTAATGTGTATCTATATTGTATACACTTGCAACAATTTATCCCTTTTAATATAAATTAAAACATACATATCCCACTGAGGAATCAATAATAACCTATAAATTTATCATATGTTCACACACAAAATGTAATGATTTTATATAAATAAAATGAAAAATAATAGTGATAAACGAATTAAATATAAGAACAATGAAACAACACAATATTAATATTTTTCATGTTAAACAAAAAAATGTTCAATGAAAATATATAAAAATCAATACATCTATCCAAACTAGTTGATATATCAGTATCTATAAAAAACAACATACACAAAATCACCACTATCCATCTCTTTATCACATATAGTCACACTCAAAAATTTATTATTCATCCTTAAACAATAGAAAAGAAAATGATACTAGAGTCTGGGAACCTAAAAACATCAGAGTCACATGCACCCAATCATGTATGTTATGTGAGGGATAAAACTACATAATGTAATTTTTTAAATAAAATTAGGAATTAACCTGAAAACTCTTTTTCATTGATTCATGTTTTAATTATAAAAATCATAATAGGGTTTTTTCTTATTAAAATCTAAAAAATAATTTAATAATTCATAACTCATTTTTAATAAATGTCCCCTTTCATAATGAAAAAAGGGTGAAATTAAAGTTTTTTGTAAAAAACTACTTTGTATTAATGAAACATGACCTTTATAAAAATTATAAAAACAAAGACAAATATTATTACCCTTTAGAAAATAATATCCAAACTATTTTTTTAAAAATAATGATAAAATTTTTTTACAAATATTATTGTAAAGTTTTATACAAATAAATTTTTATTTTAATAAAAATTTTAATTATTCTGTAAATAGATTCATAATTATGAAATATGTTATAAATTTGTCATAACAAAAAAACTGCTCAAGAATTTGTTTCATGAATCCATCAAGACATAGAATAAAACAACTGATGAATATAATTGAATCCTATAAATGATATTCAAGTAACTTAGATCCTAGGTGAACTCACTAATACTTATGTAATATTGATATTAATGGGAGAATTTAACCCTGTATGAGGTTTAAAAAATCCTTCTACATCCCAATATTCTTATAGAACTAGAAAGGCTATAAAATATATTACCTTAGTCCTTGGTATCCACAGTTCACCATTCAACCATGATCGCTCACTATCTATGGTTCATAATTACTTATCAACTATAAAATCATAATTAAGATGGTGTACTCCTCCTTCAACTACCATCTCCATGGATTAACGTTAAATATCTCAAATATGGTGATATAAAATGGGAATAGAATCACTATGTAAAAAAATTTCAATGCAGTTGAAATAACGCACATATCACCTCTTATACCCTCACAATATTCATTACCTTTAAAAATATTTCATAATAATGAAGGATATGATGATAAAAACATTACTAAAATGAATAAATATCCACCATAATCATATAAATTTCAAAGGGTTCAATTACGTGACTTGTATGTTTTAAATACAACTTCATTAAAATGATATATTGGCATCAAAAACAAGCTTAGGATGGAAATACTATCTCCTTTAATCAAAATCACTAAATTGAAATATTAATCTAAAATCAATTAATTTTCATTATCTCAAATAATAATTATAAATTTATCCTTTATACATCATTTTAAAAATCACAGAACCCATCAATTATTTTGAAAACATAGATTTTCATTCTTTGGACCATTTGAAATTAAATACACACCTTTCACATAAAAATAAAATTTAAAATATTAATTTTCTTCTTTAGGACAAAAAATTGGCCACAACACCTTTAGTTTCCATATATATTCAAATATATACTTGAATTAATATATTAAAATATTATGCATGAAGAAATTAACTCTTAAGAAACATAAACATGAAAAAATTAATAAATTTCTTCTTTTATAAGTGTAAAACTCACTACAAACCTTTTTCAAACATATTTTTGGTCTAAAAAAATTATATATTTAGATAGAAATTATATTTACAGTGAACAAGTATCTACTGAAATACCGAAGAAAGAGAAATAAGGAAAATCTCATATCATAATGAAGTAGTGATAAAGACCAATGTTTCGACCACTATAAATAAAAACTAAATAAGAAATAAAAAAAATATACAATCCCTAAAAAATACCATAATATTAGAACTATACATGAACCTTAATCACACCTTAACCGAACCTATAGTTTCTCTAGAGAGGATCAACCCAAGCGGACACTATAGGAACCGGATGGAACAAGAGAGGATAATGGATAACCAAAGAGAACCAAATTTAAATCAATAAAGATAAATATTGAAATATAGGTAGAGGAGAGGTACATATGCATATTGTTTAATTACGATCAGTTGAATGATGAGGATACATGATGAGGGGTAATATTTATAAATTAATCAAGGGGAAAATAAAAATCACCTTTCATTAAAGTTATGAAGATCACGAATTTTGACCGTATATTTGTACAAACTCTATTTTAACCATGTATATACCGCATGAAAAGCATAAAACACCCTCATGGTTTGGACTCATGGTGTACTAAATGATAAAACTATAATGCAAAACGACACTGGGATAAACTATAACACTGTCATATAATCACTCGAACAGATTCTATAAAATTTCTCTATTACCTGCACTAAAACTCGAAATATAAAAATGATATTATTGTTTACAATGGATTTCATATGGATTATAAAAAACCATGAAATACCTAGGAATACAAATTTTTCACTGAGAAATTTGGGATAGATATACCCATCATAAGACTGCATGCATGATTTCTCCTTAATAGGGTTTTTAAGCCAATCATTAAAGAATCAATTCTTAGAAATAAATATTTCTTGCAAAAAACATTTCAAAAATATAAATTACATGAATTTTGTTTAATATAACATACTATAGTGATACAATAGTGTCTTATTTCTATTTTTCATGCTACTTACTACCCCCAGAATATATTAGGATGAATTAGAAAGACATAAAAAATGTTTAACTCATTAATTATTGTAATATATACCAATAAAGTCTCACAAAAAATAATCCCCAAAATAATAGGATGAATCCTTAAATGAAATGAACAAATGTATGAATAATTCATACCATAACCAATAATCATGAAGCTATAAGAATATAGGACCCAAGTATAGGTATCCCCAAAAATTTAAATTTATCTAATGGGGTAAACAAATAGAAAAACTATTCTATAAAGAGAGTGTCATTAAAATTACCATGCTCCCACAAACTAGCAAAGGGAACCAATTTATAGAACTAAAACCAACAATGAAGATATTGGATCAAATCTATAAAGAAAAAAGACCTAAAATATTATCGTAATGACCATAAGGTCATATCACCAAAAATATATATTCCCAAAATATTCTAAAAACAAATCAAATAGAAACAAGACTAAAAAAACAGGTTACCTACCATGGAGAGTTACATTACATATGAAGGTATAATTATGGGTTATGCTCTTGTAGAACCATCTCACATTGAAAAATATATAATTAACTCACACATTGGCACCAACCATCCAGTTTAAAAAACTACTAACCCCTATTACCTATGAAAATAACATATATCCCCCATGTTGAAACAACCCACTCTAAAATCAGGATGTAAATTTTACAAAAAATGATAGTTTTACAAGATAATAACAGGTAATACAATAAATAAATATGGATTAATTGTTCCTAAATAACCACAATTTGTTAAGTAGATCAAAAAAATATCTGATGATTATACCCAACCAAATCCACCACAAATACACAACTTTTCAAATATCATCATGGAAGATTCTCAAAATAGAGAATCACCCGACATATGATTCACGCTCAAGATTCCATTTCTCTAGATAGGATCTCAAACTTGAAAAAGGATTAATCCTTATGAATTCAACACATTAAAAATTTCTCACAAGAATAATCAACCCAAATTAAGATGTATGGTTACTAAATAATTCCTTTTAAGGTAACCACCTTTAATTATTCAAATACACGCTATTACACTACAAAAAGAGATTGAAAATATATGATACTCCTATCGGAATCTAAGAAGACTAAAAAACATTGAGGAGACGACCCTAAATGTGAAATGAACTACACTTACTTATAACCATTCATGGAGGCTAGCATTAAACAAAATTATTCATGAACACAACTAGGACATATCTCTTGAAAAACATCAAACTATCCAAACATAAATCATGTTACAAATCCAGGTCATAATTATTCAAGAAAAAAACTCACAAAATCTTAAAATAACCCCCTTTGAAAATAAAACTCACCATTGGACAAATAGAATTTGTTAAATGGTCAACTTCAATTTTTAAATTTATTGGAAATTTTTCCAAAAAGACAATGATGAATTAAAATTCACAATTTAATTAATCAAAGCATTCACACAGTTCCTTTTTTTCACAAAATAAGTTTACATTATAATCATTATAAAATCACAGAACATTTAAAAACCCATCAAGTGTCAAATATTATAAAATAAAAATGATTTATTTTGAAAACCATTATCTTATTTCAATATAATATTCCCACACTGTCTTCCTAAATAATCATTTTCATTTAAAGACACCTCCATTATTATAAAAACATTTAATTATCTAGTAATTTCCATTTCCAAACTAACCACTCTTGAATATAAGTTATGGGAGGATCAAAATATTATAGAAATAAATTTCCAATATGTTTTATAAAAAAATGTATTCCTAATTTCTTGATAAATATGACTAAATCAAAAATAATTTCATGAAATTAAAATTAATTTTTCAAACAAGCATAAAATAATCATTTCAAATAAAAAATATTTCTAATAAAACCATATTTTCACACAATAATAAATTTCAAAACAACCACATGTGTGATACTGAATCAAAAACATAAACCAAAATATAAATATATCATCTTCAACATATCAAAATAGCATATCTGATTTCATTCCGATTGAAAAATGTTAAAAAGAATCTATGATTCAAGATGTTGAAATAACAAAGTTATGAAAGATGTAGAACCATTTTTAACATAGAATCATTATATATAGAGACATTTTTATATCATTTAATAGTTACTAAAAAAGTTCAAAAGTCATGTTGTTAGTTATTATATGATTTGTAGTAAATTAATGTGACCATAACATATTTTATTCTTTTATTTTTTTTATCAAAAAAGTTGGACATTAGTCCCCATGTCAGCTTAAACGATGCCAATAAGAATTAAAATAAAACTGTTACAATATAAGATATAATATTATAATCAAAAAATACTAAACTCAACCACAAATTGGAACTCAAGGATCCTTGATTGAAAATTTTATCTAGACTATCATTGCACCCATCTCTAGTTTTATAGTATCTCTATCAATATTTAACAAAAATTCTCAATTAACACGTTAGTGCCTATGAAAGCAACCATATTATAAGAACTGATGAAAAATATCATTTGAAATGAACCATCCCAGGATGACCACACTCTTAAACTAAAATGACTATCCACTAGGGACTAAGAGAACTCACTATCCCAACAAGCTATAAACTATTTCCCAAGTATAAAGAAGAAACAAATTTAGGAAGATTTCAGCCTCTGAATCTAAATAACCTGTCATAAAATCCTCTCTGGAATATGTCATCAAATATCTATTCATTGTATGGCCATTCACAAACTATTTTGATTCAATGTAAACAAATAGAAAAATCATAGTGATGTCTACCAAGAATTAATGAATAAATAAACATCATTAATATGAAAAAATAATTCTTACTAATTAAATATTTAATTGAAGCCTAGAAAAAACATATATCCCTTCATAAATTAGATGATACATCACCATTTAAAAATAATTACAAATCTAAAAATTTATTGACCTTGTATATATGTCATTTGTTCACTCTTTACATCCCACCATCTATCATCAAACAACACAAACATAGCATGAAAGAGGACATAGCATGAACACCTATAATAAAACATGATACTTGAATAAACAGAATTGTTTTTAAAGGGTGTGAGCTAAACACATATATCATTATTTTTAAAAATTGTTAATGTAATTTAATTTTAAAATCCATTTCACAGATTCGATTTTAAATTTAAAATAAAAATTAATTTTTCTTATGCACTTCTAAATTACAGATAACATTCTGTACATAATTTTTATAAAATAATCCCTTCTTAAATAAACCATGTAATTTATTTAAATTTTTTATTAAAATGTTTTTATATAATTTTATGATGACCCTTAATTAAATTTTTAAATAACCAACTCATATCCCAATCAACATTTCAAAACATTCTCCCAATTCCTTTTTCAAAATTCATACCACGTTTATTTTTTAAACAATTTACAAACCATTTTACATACTGATTTTAAAGTGAATCAATATCCATATGTGAAATAAAAATGGAACCATAAAAAGACACCATTTTAATAAGAGGGCATAACAAAATAAACAATTCATGAATTGCTTTCATGCAATAATCATGATTTGGGGAATATAAACATGAGATATAATAAAACCACTTAATTGACTATCAATGAACGAGTTATCATGGGAAGCCCCCTTTGAATTATGTAATATAATAAAAAAGTAGAATCATTAACACTAAGATGTAACTATATAATTAATCCACATCTCGATATTCTTAAATATTTAGCTAGGATATAAATTCCATTCTGGTAGTGCTCAACATACTTGAGTAGAATTCTGACTAGGATCACTCATCACTAATGGGTCATATTACCTGAGGAAGAATAAAATATAACCTATGTTGTTTTACTTTTCTATGTCTTCATCAAAATCAAGAGTTTCCCAAGAAAACAAATTAGAGAGTTTACAAATATAAACGAACTTAAAATCATCTCATCGAAAAAATCTCAAAGTAGTAAAAATAACCTTCATCTCACCTCTTATATCCCCATAAAGAATATTTCCTTCCCTGTTGGATTGTGATTCTAAATATAGTTTTACAAATAAAAATTATTCCACAGTATGTTTCTATTGACCTTGGGTATAATTGTCTAAAGGTGATTAATCGATGACATAATATATTTAAAAATTTTCTTCATTAAAATTTCAAACGGGCCACCAAAAACAATATCAGCATGACGTTAAATTATTATTTTATTTCAATAACCAATTCTAAATATTCATATAAAATTATAATTTCTTTTATCGAAAAACATAATAATCAATTTAACCTTTATAAATCATCAGATATTATCTTCCTTTATCACAAAACCCATAAATTCTTTAGAGAATATGCATTTTCCTTCATGGAAAAAATTATAAAAAAATACAAACATTTCAATTTAATCCACACATTAAAATATTGATGATCCTATTTGGAACACTAAACAATAAAAACCATCTGTTTTAATTTTAAATTAAGTTATATAGATCCCAAGAGAAATTTATGAAAAAACTATCATATATAAATAATAGATTTATAGAAAACTCATTTCATATAGGTGGAAGGGATGTAATGTTTAAAATGTGGGTAAAGTGAGGAGGATGTATTACATGATAGAAACCACTATAAATCAACAAATAAAACGATAAAAATATATATTTAAGGTATGGAGAGTTCTTTGGGGTGTGCCTTTTGTTCGTTGAATTAAATAATACTGAGGAGGAGGAGTAAAACGTGTAAATACTGTCATAGTGAAAATGAAAAATCATGTTTAACTAAAACTCGACATCCCTCACAATAAATCCACATAGTTTGGAGAACTATTCAATGACACTGTTTCTAGAAGTAGAAAATCACAATAAAACCAAATAATTTAGCACCACAGTTTACGGAACATAGTACCAAACATGAAAATAGATTTGAAAAATACTATATTAATTTTACAGGTACACATGTGTGGTTTCAATAAATAATGTACAAGGTGTGTTAAATCACATCCCAAATAATGGATTCATATAGATTACAATGGTTTTAATGGATTTTTTTAGAACCACTGAATACATATATAGATCATTTTTTTTCACTAAATAAATTAGGTTTAATGACCCATCCATATGACTTCCCATGTGGTTTTTTCTTAATCAGGCATCTTCAACCATATATATATGAAAATTAATATGAAACAAAACATTCAATCCAAAATTACATTAAATAATTACATTAATTGAAATTAAAGTGAACATCGATGTTTCATAATAATAATAATAATAGGATAAATTATATATGATATATCTATGAAATTAATGAATATATACAGTAATGGAAAATATATATTTAAGAGATTTATGAAGAGTGATAGAGAATATAATCCTTAAAAATATGGAAATTCATGATTTTTAAATTCATAAGAGAACAAAGAGTCTAATAATTTAAAAATAGTTTCAAATGATATTTAGCCATTATTTTTTTAGTGGAAAATTGAATTGAAATTATAAATTTACTTTCATAATTATTTTATAATATGGTTTTAAAAAACTTACAATTTATTCATGTTTATAAATCCACTTCAAAGGGGGAAAATATAATTCTAAACCTATACTTTACAAATATTTATAAATTGTAAAACATTAAAATTACATGATATGAAGAATATAAAATGTGAATTGTATGATAAAAATATACATATTGGAATGAAATCCATTAACCTATTGTTTTCAAATATTAACCATTATTTTTAAAACACAAAAGTCAAGGAATAAATGGAAGATGATATTAATTGAGAAATTATTGAAATAATACAAGTAGGCTTCATTAAAAAATAGTTACAAAGTAAATAAACGGTTATATTGTTGTAAATGTTAAAAATGATATTTATTCACACTTTTGTAATCAAATTTGAAATTGCTGATTCAGAAAATGTTAAAAATATTACATAAAAACATATGAAATATAATTTTAACATAGTATAAAATGACCATAAAAATATTTTATATTATGAGAAGAATAATTTAACCACAAAATAATTAACATAATAATGGTAGAAATTTTTTTCTTATGAAATGAATAAATAATGATGAGTCTATATGTAAGAAATTATTTGGTTGACTTTGAAATAATAAGATGTAAAATATTAAGATGGTTTTTAACCCTAGAATACATTATGTGAATAAAATATCATACAATCCTAGGGTGTAATAAACTAAACATATAATTATTGTATTCCTTTATAATATATAAAATATAATTAATTTAAACTAAGTTTAAAATAAAAATCCATATGACTACAGTAATGAATCAATGGTCATCGAATAGGGAGAGATAAAATTGACGTTCATTTGTAGTTTATTTTTATAAAAATGATTTATATTTTATGGATACTATACTTTTTAAGAATTTTTTTCTTAGTAGGTGCTAAATATGTTAATGGATGATGGTTAACAATTTATATTAATAATTTTTGGTATGAGTTTTTTATGAAGTTAATAGATTGTGTAAGAATGTTTACTTTACTTTTTTTACAAACATTCATACAATATTAGATTATGAAAAGCATGTTCTTCATGGTTATTAAATTCATGAAAATCATGATATCCGATCATTTATATAACTGGGTAGTTCAACTGTGTCACCAGATTTTTTTTACTCGATGTATAATCCAGATAGATGTGATCAGATTATGATTTGATAAGATGTTTAAGGGATTGTTTAATTTTTAAGGTGATGTTGATGAGTTTATACAATGAGTGTGAAGTCCAGAAATGAGAAGATATAAATTCATATACTATTATTTTAATAAGAACGGCATATTTATCAATATCTGAGTTAATAAAATCAGTTTTTTGAAGAACAAAAAAGGGAACTAAGAATGTAATTTTTCATGTAAAATAAGTCGTTAGATGTTCTAATAATGTCGTCATGTATCTTCGAAGGAAGATGTTTTTAGGATAAAATTTTTATATATTTATTGAATTTGTAAAAATTTATTGTCATAGGATATGTTATCTTTGTGGTTAAGAAGCTATTAAGTGAACTACTGAAGGAAGAATAATAGATCAAGTTCATCAGATATAGATCATTCAGTGGGAAAAATATTGGATGGACAAAAATCGATGTATCATACAGAAAATTCAGAGATCTAGAACTGGAATAGGTTTTTTATTCCAAGAGGTGTATGATGATTATTCTAAGGAATAATGATCACATTAAGGCTTCTAAAAGATTTAGTTAGATGAAGAAGATCAAACAGATGGAACTATGTGAAGGAATTCTAAAAGAAGGTACTAGAAAAAAAATCCACCAAAATGATTTTCATATGCAGTTGTGTATAAATATTTCTAAATCCAATTATAATGAAAGTGAAATGATGATATTTTAATTATTTGAGATCTACATGAGTTTTTAATCAGTTTATTATCCTAAAATGATATGAAAGATAATTAATTTTTTAATATATTTAAATTCTTAATAATATTTATGATTATTCTAGAAATATCAAGAAGAATCCAATGAATTAAAACAGAGTGATATATTCAATTATAAAATTTCATTAATAGAGAAAGTGAAACTTGTTTCCCATTATTTCAATTTATTGATACCAATAAAATGGAATGTATGTATAGTATAAAATGTAGTTAAAAATACTGTTCACATGTATCAAAAGAAACGTTGATAATGAAATGGTGTTAAAAATGAGTTTCCCATGTAGTGAATTTTGTTATTTAATAAGAGTAACATGATGGATTTTTTATCATTGATTTGATTATGTATTTTTTAGTTTAGAAAAACTGGAAAAAGTTTATCAGATAGAATTTCCATAAAAAGCATGTGAGGTGTAGAGGATTAGTTTAGTGGATTGAACAGATGTTACCTAATGGGAATGGTTATAGAGAGGAACAATATACGGATTAATATGTATAAATCCAAGATAACCATAAAGTATTTTTTATAGGAAAATGGATGGAATTTATTCAACAAACTATTTTGGGGATTTATTTAAAAAGTTTTACAACATTTGTATCAGATTAGTTTTGTAACAAAAGCATTTTAATCTAATAAGAGTCAATATAATCATAGATATAATGTTATAGAACAATTATAAATATATTTTACTTAATTTTTAGTCAATTTTTACTAATATTTAATTTATATGGACTAATAAGACTCTCCATGGAAAGGATTTACACAACATCCTAAAATTATAAAGTAAGAACATTGTATTCAATAACGTGAATGACATGTAACATTAAACTAAGAAAGGAATATAACCTATCAAGAATTAATTTTATATTTAATATTTTTATTAAATTTAATATATTCAATATCTTTCAATGCATGAGATACTATGTTAACTTTCATTGAACATATAAAAGTATTTCTTTGATAGCTTACGTTACCAGAAAGACTATGTTTTACCAAACAAAAAACATTTTAATAAAATTTTATTAAATAATATATTTTGATATAAACTATAAATTAAATTGGAGGTAATTGATTGTATTAACTAACATTTGAAAATATATAGTTAATAAAAATAAAAGATGAATTCATTGTTTAAAAATTAATTAGAAATATATATAATTTCCATTTGAATATTAAAGAAATGTTTTTATGCTCACGTAGGTGTTTTATCATAATAAATTAAATTAATTACTATTAATAAATTTTTAAAATAAAATATATATGTTATATATTTAATAAAATATATTTTATATTCATCCAATATATTTTATAATCATAAGATAAGAAAAAACACAATTTTATGCATAAAACCATATAGTTTTCATATGGTAGTTCTACCTTCTTTTATTAGAGAATCTATTTTTAAACAAACTATTAACACTATTATATATTTTATTTTAGAAAAATAAATGTATTATTTTAAATAAAAATATAAAAATATATTTTTTGTATATTTGGTATTTTTCTGATAAGAATCGTGTTTTGATGAAAAGTTATAAAATCTTAAATTTTAATTGAAATAAACATTTGCAGCAAATTAATTTAAACTGATAAATTTTATTTGTAGTTAGTTATAAAGTATAATTATATCAATTTTTAACATTTAATAATTTTTAGATCAATTTAGTCAATTTAATATTAAATAAGGATATAAAAACATTACAATATTTTGAATGGTTTCACTTTAAAACCCCACTTTCATGCCCTATCTAGAGGATTAAATTTAAATAAAAATTTTTCAATTAAATGTTTTTAATGTTGAAAAATGGGTTTCATAGTAGTATTAATAGCGTAAAAATTTAGTAATGAGGTCCTTTTTTGAACAAAATATAAAAAGTAATTTTTGGTAATTCTTTTTAACATTATTAAAGGTAAATCAGGTAATTAATGGTAAACATAATATTATGTAATTAACAGAAACTTTTTAATAATTTTATTATATATGTTATTATAGATAAAAGAAATAATTTGAAGGTTTTTTGACTCTTTCGGACCCTTTAATGTCTTTGTTCTAGTTAATGTATTATATTTACAAAAAAGTCAATTTGGGCATACTTTTGTTTTTAACATGTTAAATATTTTTAATATGTGGTTATATAGGGTATATGATTGACTATATATATTCATATTAAATTTAAGAATGTGTATCTTCTTAATTATAAAATAATTTAAAATTTTAGGGATAAAATAATTATATTAATGTCCGAAAAAATGATGATATGGTAATTATTTAATTAATGGACATATCAATTAAATGTTATTCAAAATATTTAAAAATAATAATTTGTTTTATATAATTACATAAAAAATTATATAAGACCTATAAATATATTTTATGAATTTAATCTATTCTCAAGATGCAATCTTTTGTCTTAATATTTTTTGAAAAGTTAAGAATTTAATAGTGTCAAAAATTTCATTAATGATATTTTAAAATAAATAATATTTTACTAAGTGAGAAAAATATGAAAAACATAATCATTAGAAATATGATTATTATATGGTTTCTAATTTCATATATGACTCATTTATTATTCTTTTTTTATTTATAATAACTATATTTACCATTAAGAATTAAAAAAATCCAAGTTGTCCCGGTAAGAGTTAAGGGGTTTAATTAATGCTAAAAGGTAGATGATAAGGGTAATAATGTGACATAAAATTATCTAAATATTATTGGCTTGGAATATTTTGATACATAGTCTTATTATAATCTATAATATAATTTTTGGAGCTATTTCGAGAAAAAATTAATTTATATTAATTTAATATTTTTTGTCTCTCCCAAAGTGCCACACCTCAATTATAAAATGGAACAAACTCAATCGCATCCTCATGCCACTTTTAGAATTATAGATCCACCAAACGTTTTAAATTTATCCTACCACTTCCCTTCCTTAATACTATAATCCACCATTTAAACATAAATCATAAAATAATGACTTTTGGTAAAAACCAAACTGAGTTACCTGAAAACAAGGTTAAATTATTCAATGGAAACATTTGTTTTATTTCTTTCAAAATCAATTTAATTATTCTTATATAAGGATTATATAAATACAAATCTTTCCATAATTATATTATATTTTTTTATGATAGGGTTTCATCCTACACCTAAATACAAATCCATCAAATTGTTAATGAACATACATTTTCTGTACGACGAACTACCTCCATATGAAATGATGTCTTTTATTTTCTCCTTTACCAAATATAATGGTTGGGAATTATGATGGAAAAAATATTTTAAAATAATATAAATACATATATATTATTTATTTTTTATTCATACTTCTGTAATTTTTATATAACACGTATTATCATGCTTTCCATTTTGTGTAAATATAATAACATCCTTAATAGAAGTGTGGACTACTGCCTCCTCGAAGCAACGCGATTGGTTCACACAATAAATGAAACATCAAAAAGATGTTTTTAATAAAAATATTTTAAATATTTGAAAAAATATATATATATATATAATTTACTTTTCATATCATTAATACGATAAAGAAATGGAAGTAGCGTTCATTCACACGTACGTCCTATCGTCTCCTTGAACAGTGCATTTAATTTCTTTTATGGAAAGTTTATCTATCATTATAAATACATATATAATGAATATATATAATATAATTCATGTTTTATATTCTATATATGATGAAATAATGATCTAATTAATACGTACAACAAGTTACAAGTCAAAACATACTCGATGAACTGTGCTATAAACACCGAAATATTGAAAATAATAAATTATTACTAACATACATTTAATTAGATATTATAATAGGATAATATATAAAATTTTAAATATGATTTTGGTTATTTTATAATTTAATAACATTCTTATGTTTATTATACAATACACTAAATGATTTTCATCCAAATGGAAATGTTAGGTAAAGGATTTTGTGTCACTTTTATTTTTGTGGGACACATACATTATACACAACTTATTTCTTATATATGGTGTATATATTACCCATTAATGTATTTTAAGATAATTATCCTAAATATTATTGTATTTTTATATACATAGAAATTTATTTCATTTATTTCCCATATTATTCTTCTGATTATATTGTTTTAAGAGGTTATTTCACATTCTCATCATTATTCCGGATTATTTTTGTTTAAGTGTCACATGGGGAATATTTAACTTAAATGTTATTATTTTATAAATTCACATTCAAAAATGTTTTTAATACTATTAAATGATAACTAAATGTATTTTTTAATCTATTTTTTCTTTTTAGATAATTATTTAAAACTTATCTTCTTATCATTTTCCCGAGCATTTTACATTTCACAGATAAGTAATAGGAATGTTTTTCAAACATATACGACATGAATGGAAATTTATATCATCATGATTACATAATGATTGTAAAATTACTTTACATTTTTATAAAGTTATTTTCCAATAAAATATTTTTTATAATTATTTTTCCTTTTACATAAATTATCACAATATGGTGGGGTATTTATTCTCAATTTTCATTTAATGGTATCATGTTCTAATGTTATACACCAAGTTCCATTTATATTTTGTATATACTCCCCGTTGACATGCTATTTTATTAATACCATTATTTACATGATATTATAAGTTTAATTTTAACGTTATTCCATTATGGAGAATATAATTCAAATATTTCAATGTGGTATGGGATGCTTTGGAATATATAAAGATTATTTTTCTCAGAAATGTTTTAATAATAATTCAATGGTATTTTCATTCCTCAATATAAAAAACCCATATTTTAACTAATCCTCCACTTGGTAAAATATTGATAAATCTTTTTTATTCATTGAGTATGAACTTTTGATAAAGTATGTTTTTTATTAATTAACCCCATTACTCAATATGAAGAATTCTTTAGACTGGTAATGATGGGTAGGGCCTTACCATTAGATATACCTCAATGTATTTACAGGTTATCATGAGAAAAATTAATTTCACACACTAAATATGCTTCTACATGTATTTTGAAACCATATTGTGAATGGTCTTAATGTAATAGGTTTTCATGTGCATCAAACATTATATCAAATAATCAATAATTGAATTCATTCAGATTTCAGAAATTATTATTATTTATCCAAACAATTTTTTCGTTGACATTATATATGGATGAATATCAATCTTAAATTTTATGTTTAATGGTATTTTTTTTCAAAATATTTACCTATATATATTGTTTAAACACATTAATATAATCTTATTGATTATATGACAAGATTCTTTTGTTATTGCCTTGCAATTTTGACTATTTTCAATGATATATTATTTTATCCACTATAATTGACCCTTAGTATTCATTTGAGATCATCCTTATTATGATTCATTTACCAAGGAATCATTGAAGTTTACTAGGAGAATCAAACATGGATATTATTAGTAAGAATAATTTTTTCCTCAAAAGAAAAAAAAATATTGTAATTATTGTATTAATTGAAATACGAAACTCATTTTAATATTTGTTTACTAAACTACTAACCCAATATGTCATTTTAGGTAAATTTTCTTTTAATCATTGAAATGAAATGGTATTAGATACTAGATCTAGATTAATATGCTCTTTTTACTACATTTGGTTATAAAGGATGTTAAATAGGAACATTAATAAGAAGATTTGGTAAAACATAAATTAGAGGACATATCCCTAATTTATATTTATAGGAAAAGTATAGAATAACAAACTAAATATTCATTTAGATAGATATTATTTGGTTTTCATAAAAATACAACCTCCTATGGATAATAAAAGTATATGTGGTTCTGGAATAGACATACCTAGGGGTAACAACATCGAAAAGGTGCGTCAATCCTAACTCGAGCATAACATGGTATATGAAAACATGCTATATTGCCCACCTATTTTAACTCCAATAAGGGATAATCTTAGGATAATTCACATTTTAATTAAATTACATTATGAAGCATTTGAATATATAATGAAAATGAATTATTTTGGATAAAACTTAGAACAAAGAAATAAATATTTACAAAAAAAATGAACAAAGTATTCATGTATTAAGATTATATAGAAAACTATATTTGAATGGAAATTTAGTGAATAACCACATTTCAAGGATGTACATCATATAAATTTGGGAAATTATATTAATATGGTTTTAAAAAAATGAAAACCTATATATTGGGTGACAATCCATCACGTCCAGAAATTTTATGGATAAAAACACATGATTGATGGATGATAACAGTTTAACTCCAACCACTGTCTTACACAATGCCCTTGTAATTATGGATTTTTTATGTAAAAAATTTCTGAATAATTATTAATGATGAACATTTAGTATTGCTTTTTAGGATTAGAGATTAATGTGTTGACAATATTGGAATTATAGAATAGATAGAGGCAAATTGAAATATGCCTCATCCTTTTTTGAGCTTTATGATTCATTAAAAGCAAATTTTAGTGCTTTGGGAATCAAATTTTATTTTGGTATGACAATTGATTGAAGTAGTGTATGAATTTGAAATTGATAAAAGTAAGAAAAAGTGGAAATTTGTGTTTATAAAATCGAATTTTTTCAATTACATATATTTACGAATATTCATAGGTAGTAAAATTATTACTCAACATTAGAAAAATAATAAAAGAATGTTTTCCTAATAAATTATTTTTTGTTGAACTAATGGTTTTCTAAATCATCCAAGATTTATTAAATTAAGACCTCCATATTTCCCATTATCATTCCCTTCTCTTGATTGATGAACTTAATCAGCCCTATAAATATTTACGGTTTTCCTCAAAGTAAAGGTTTTATCTTTCCTCTAATGTTCTCCTATGTAGAAACCCAGTTATATGTTATTCAATGTGACTTTTTAATTATCAACTCTCCTATTAAGATAATATTTTATAAAAAAAAATTATGATGTGGGTTTTCTAATAATATTATTTTATAATATCAAACCCCGTTTTATCATGATCAATTACAAATTATGATGATGTAATTTAATTAATTTTGGAAGAATGTAATTCCTCCAACTTCAAAAGTAAGATCATTTTATTTAACAGTGTGTCTAAAAAAACCACCCAGAATATAATGAATATAACCTATTGAAAATATATGGAAAGATTAATATTTTAAATAAATTTAATATATTATATATCATTAAATGCACGTGATACTAATTTAACTTGTGTCTCAAGCATTATCAACTTTATTAATTAGCTTGAATTACATGCAAAACCAATTTTTTCTGAACAACAATGTCAAATTTAAATATTATTATCTAATATAATAAGATATAACCTAGCTATTAAATTGTTGTTCATGATAATTATTAACTAAAATATGAATATATATGGGTAATAAACATATATGATAAATTCAAAAGTGGGTAATTAATTAGAAATAAATATAAAACCCATGATATTATAAAGGAAATGTTTTTAAGATCAAAAAGTCCTTTTATTATAATTAATCAATCAAATTACAGTTATTGAATGATATTATTGAAATAGTTATGATATATATTAAATATAACCCTTTATGGATTTATCCAATAGATTTTATTGGCATAAGAAAAGAACAAACCCAATTTTAAGTTTAAAACATATATTTTTCTATAGGTAGTTTTAACAACTTATAATGGAGAACCAATTTTAAATTGAATTTTTGCCTTTTTTTATATTTTACATGAAAAATTAAAATTTTTATATTAAAATTTAATATTGAAATTTTCATTGGTTGAATTTTTTGGTATATTTCTGATAATTTTCTTGTTTTGATAAATAGTGATAAAGTATTGCATTTTATTTGAAAACCACTTTTTCAACTAAATAGTTTAGAGTGTTAAATTATATTTTTAATTAATTTCAAATTATTATAAGAAATTTTTTTTATCATTTAATATAATTCAAGTAATTTTAATCGATTTCACATTGAATAGAGATATAAAAAAATTTCAATCTTTTGAAAACATTCCCTTCAAAAACCTGATTTCATGCCACTTATATGAGAATAAATTTAAATTAATTTTATCCACATTGGGTTTTAGAGTTTTTAAAATGGATTCCATTTTTTTAATTATAATATACATATTTTTTAATTTTTTACCTTTTATTTTTTGAAAAAATTTGAATTGAAATCATTGGTAATTTTTATTAACATGGTTACAGATATATTAGGTAATTAATAGAAAAAATAATATTATAAAATTACACAAACACTTTTCTTAATTACATTTGATGGGTTATTATTGATAAAAATCATCCCTGGTATGATTTTTTGATCTCTAAGAGCCACTTGTATGAATTTAATTCATTTATTTTATTTTATTCAATAAAAATTTAATTTTGTCATACTTTTTTTCACGTGTTAAATATTTTAATATTGGGTTTTCTAAATAATAAGATAAACTATAATTTATTAGAGGAAATAAAAAATTATTAATAAAGATAATTTTTTTAAAATTTTTAGGAAAATTATAATTATTGAAAAGCGTTGTGCAATGGTGATGCATTAATTGTTTAATTAATTGACATATCAATTAAATATTATTAAAAAATTGAAATTTATAAAATTTTATATAATTAATATCATCCATGAATTTTAAATAATACTATGAAATACTGTGGATTTATTGTTTCTTTTTTAGTTATCTTGGGTTTTTATATTTTTTAAAATGTTATGAAATGGTTTGTGTCAAAAATAACATTATTGATAATATAAAATTAATAATATTATATTAAATATTATAAAATTGATAAAAATATAAACTTTGAGAAAGTAATTGGTATAAGTTTTATTTTTTATCTGTTACTCATTTATAGATATTTTAGAATTTAATAGTCAATATATTAACCATTAGTGAGAAAAAACCATGTTGTCACACTAATAGTTAATGGGTTTTATTAAGTGCTATAGCCAAATTATAAGGGTAATAATAAGACATAAAATTGAAAAAATATTATTGATTTTGATTATTTAGACCCAAAAACATATTATATTTTATATAAAACCCTTTGGATAAATTTCTAAATGAAAATTAATTTATATTAAATTAATGATTTTTGAGTTTCCGTATGTTCCGAACACCTCAAATAAAAAAGGGCACCTCCACCCTTACTTTCTCACACCACATTAAGCATTCTAGATCAACCAATACCAACCCATTTTTCCTCAAAACGTTCCTAACACATGTTATATTCATCAATTTAGGAATTAATCCATAAAATTATGACTTTTTGTATAATCCAAAATGAGTTACCGAAACAATGAGGTAACATTCATCAACGATAAATTTCATTTTATTTCTCTTTCAACCCACTGATTTATTGTTATTGAATAATTCTATAATAATAAAATTATCCTCAATATACTGAGTTGATTTTATTTTAATTTATATAAATACAATTACACACACTTCAATTCAATGTGTAATGAACTTACCATTCATTTACAGTGAACTACCGCCTCACAAAATGATATCGTTGGTTTTTCCATTACCGCCTCTCATGGTTAGAAGTTATGATGGACACACTGTTAATATATATATATATATCTGTGTGTGTGTGTGTGTGATATTTATATTGTCTCTATAGTTTTTTAATTTCTATATAACGCATACCCTAAAGATTTCAATTTTTTGTAAATATGATAACATCATTTGTGAAAGTGTACACTGCCGCCTCGTGAAAGTAATGAGATTTTTTCACAAAATACAAATACCATATAAAGAATGGTTTTAAAAATTATTTGACATATATGGAATAGATATAATAATTTAATTATAATATACATATTTATATATAAATCATTTATGTTTCATTTTTTAATATGAAAAATAAATTGACTTAGAGTTCGTGTGTACGTACAACCTACCATCTCCATGAATGGTTCAATTCATTTCATTCACCAAATATTATATATTATTATAAAAATTGTATAATAAATATATATGTTATATTTAAATAATATTTATCATTATTTATATGATGAAATAATTATCTCATTAATAGTAATGATTGGTAAAAAGTCAAAACATACTCGAATAACTATCTAATTATCACCCTGATAGTGAAAATAATAAAATATTACTATTAAAAGGGTAATATTATATTATAATAAGATAATATATGATAATATAAATATTATTATGGTTATGGTATATGTTCATTAAATTCTGAAATCCCATATATAGGAGATTAAGGGATGTTTACCCAATCGAAATGCAAGGTACGATATTCTTGTCCCACTTTTATTTCAGCGGGACACATGCATATACATGACTTATTTATTTAGTGTGGTGTACATAGTGACCATGAATATCATTTAAGAGTCTTATCCTAATTATTATCGAATTTTTATATCCATATAATTATTTTTATTTCACCGTATAACAATTCCACTAATTATAATGTTTGTAAAAGGTTATTTCACAATCTCATAATTATTCAAGATTGTTACTATTTATGTTTACACTTAAGAATATTTATCTTCCATTTTTGTGTTTAAAAAAAATTCAAAAATGTTTTTACTGTTAATCAATTACTTTTTGAAGTAATTTTTTCTTAATTTTTACTTTCTGCCAAATTTTTTTAAGGGACAATTCTTGTCTTTTTTCAAAACAATGTATTTTCATATATAATTAAAAGGAATGCTTTTCCTAACATAATCCACATGAATAGAATTTCGTAAATTTTTTATGAACTACTGTTTTAAATATTTCATTATAATTTTACTATGTTTTTTAAATGAAAATATTTTATTTTTTAAATGCATGTATTTTTAAATAAATAATTTCAAAGTGGTAATGGATTTTATCACAATTTAAATTTCATTATGGAACATTGTAATATTATATGCCTAATTCATTTTATATGTTTAATATACTAACCATTGACATGTTATATCTTGAATCATTTTATTCTCATGATATTATATGTTTCATTTATTTTTAGTTATTTATAGTTATTATTCTTCAAGTGTTTCAATGTGGTATAGTATTCATTGAAATGTTTAGAAATTATATTCCTCATGAATGTTTTAGTGATCTTTTAATGGTATTTAGATTAATCAATGTAATAATCCTTTTGATTAATCATCCTAAAATGGGAATAATATTGATAAATATTTATTATTCATTTAATTTTGATATTTGAAAAGGTATATTATCTATTAAATATATTTATTAATCAATATGTGGAATTCTTTGGAAGAGTAATGGTAGGTGGGGCCCCTACAATATATTACCCCTCGATGCATCAAAAGGTTCTCATGAGAAAAATTATTTTTCAATATTGAAAATTTTTATACCTATAGTTTTAAACTATATTTATGAAGGTATTCATGGTATTGATTTTCATGTGCCTCATACATGAAACAGAATAATCAAGTGTTGACATCATTCTGATTTTTTTTATTATTATTTAATAATGATATTTTATATTTTTCATTATATATGTATGAATGAAATTTATATCTTATTATTTGAATTCCATGTGTTTCTAATTAATTACCATTCTTTGTTCTTTACACACTTCCATCTTAATTTATTTATTACAAGGATTGTTTCTTCAGTTATAACCTTTTAATGTTTATTATTCTCTATGATTCATTATTGATTCCCTTATACTTGACCCTTAATGATCATTTGTGCTAACCCTTATTTAATTTTATTTCACTGGGTTACAAGAAATTTAATAAGAATGATGTGCAAGGATATTATAAGTGATAATAAACAATTCCTTGAAATAATTTTTCGTGTTGTAATTCGTGTATTCATTTTAATATAAAACTCGTGTATGTATATGGAATACCAAGACTACAAAATTAATCCATCAATAGGGATACTTTTCCTTCTAATACTGATAATGTAATGGTAGTAGAAACTAGATTGAGGATTACTGGGGTTAGGTCGTTACAATGTAAGTTCTTAAACTTGGGTCAGCCCTTGAAAATCTTGAATTCCTTGTTTGCATTCTTTTAATTGAAATATTGTGAGATTATTATAAAATTTCATAATGAAAAAAACTATAAAAATTTAAAAATGATAATTTTAGAGAAATAATATTCCTAATAATATAAAAAAGAGATTGAATCCCCTAGTGGATTAAATTATATTATTATATAACAATTGGTATCATAGAAAATGTTCCCCTATTTGATCCATAGCATGGAAAATATCCATTTTTTCAACAAAATAGGAATTCCTACTTTTAATGGTAAAATTTATCATGGTTGGAAAAATATAATGATATCATATCTTCCATATCTTATATTATATGTAATTAATGTGGTAATAGTTTATTATTTTCCGATTCCTAATGATTCTACAATGACATTTATTGAAAAAATAAATATTGATTCATAAGGGAATTCTAGATATTGTATCTAGATTTAGTTTTCATAAAAAATCATGAATAATATGTGTCTCAAAATAGCTAAAAAATAATTGGAAAATATTAAAGTAACTTCAATGTAAATAGAAGATTGAAGGATGAAATGTTACATATCTCGCGAAGTAAGGTTCAAGATATTATAATGTAATATGAAAAAATTACTTCACCAAGGTTAATAAATAATTTTTCAATATTAGAGGATTCATATATGAGTTGTAAGACCGTAAAATTATTAATAAAATCATGAAAAAATCCCTAATAGGATTGATTCCAAAGTCTATACATTAAAAAATAAATCTAATTTATATCATAATTAATTACATAACATTCATTTTGCTTATTATATGAGGAATTATCATCAATTCAAAAATTAGTTCAATGATGATTTGGATTTTTAAGATATGTGAAAGCTAAAAATCTATGATTTAGAGGTTACTGAGATCAATAATTTATAAAATACATAGGATGATGAAATAAAATAATAAAAATTTATCTTATCTCTAACCATTATTGGAGAGATAGATAAAGATATGGTAGAAAACACCCAATTAAAATTTTATATTCTATAACTTTTTTAAAATTTATTAATTCTTTTTCTTATGAAGAATTTTGTGGTAAATTAATATGATTCATAAAAATAATTTGTGGAATAAATGGAAAAACATTCAAAGGAATATAATAAAAACTAATGACAAGAAAAAGATAACTAGAAAATGAAGAAGAGTTTTAAGTAAAAAAATATCCATTAATATAATAATAACAATTCATAAGAATATTATATTCCAAAGATGTTAGATAAAATTATTCTAAAAGTTGATAAAAATTTATATTCCTAATGTAGTTTAGAAGTTGGAGTTTTCAAATCATGTGAATATTATCAGATGATATCAAAACGTCTAGATTTTATAGGGAAAGGCACAAACTCATTAAATAAATTATAATGGTAATGTGAAAAAGTGTCAAATAAAAAAATTATAAGTATCCTAAAAGAATAATATGATTATATTCAAGAGATCGTAAAACTAAAACTGAATGTTTTTAATTAGGAAAGATGGCAGAAGTTATTTTTTAGAAACATGATACAACAGAAGATATGGTGTGCAAAAAAATTAAAAAATATTATTAGGTTTGATATTCATTAATAATGATGAATGGAAATTAATACAAAAACATCACAAGTAATGTTTAATGCATCTCAAGTTATGTAAAAATCTTATTCAAAGAATTATGTGAAATCATCACCAACTAACTTTAAAATTTCTTCAAATTTTACTAAACATGTTGGAGTTAAAAAAACATATTGTGACATATATGGTGTTTGAAATTTATCACATCCACAAAATTATATCTATAATAATTTTACCACATGAAAATAGGCCACAAAAAATAAAAATGTACGAACATTGATAAACTTCTTTTAGGGATGGATTTAACATTAACAAAAAAACTATTTTTGATGGTTTTTATTGTTTTTATGGAAGATATGGGTTCCCAATACGTATCTCTCTGTATATATCAATTATTTTAGGGGATGAAATAATGAAATTAAAAGTAAATATTACCATATGACTTAGGAAGAATGAAAGTAAAGATCATAATATATAAAAAAGTTTCCATTGAAAAAAAGTTTTGGTTCCTATTTTTTGTGTTTTGAATATGTGAACAACCAAGTATGTTTGATGAAAAATTAGTGAAAATAGTTCTTGGATAGTTTTAATCATCAACAATAGATAATGAAGTTGGAAAAATAAATTTTTGGAAAGATCTTTTATAATTAAGATATCTCTAAAATCAAGAAAAATTATCAAACCATTTATTATTGAATTTTTTTGATTCTCACATACCATATGTGATATAGAAATATTTAAAGATATTTAAAATAATTTAGAAGGATAAGTTCATTTTTTAAAATACAATTCCTTTAAATTTAGTAGTATAGAAACATTTATAGTTGAAGATTAAAAATTGTAATAATAAGAAGTTATATATATTAATGCGATGAAACAAAAAAAATTGACTGTTACCCATCGTTATAGTTATGGTAAGAAAGCCATTGTCCTAAAATATTCATGTATCTTCATAATTTTGGAATTTGAAAACAAATTTACTAATTTATTAAGAACTAGAAGAAACCACTGTAGATTAGAGAACATAGCAACTCATGCTACATGAGTGTAGAGGATTAAAATAGATTATAAATTCAATGTTTTTGGAATATTGGACGTAAATTTATGATCAGATTTTCAAGGGAATATGTTGTAATAATATTACATCAACTAAAGAAGAAAAAGTATTTTTTTCATTAACTTTTTTAAATGGAGCATAGGTGGTGGATTGTATAAGAATTTTGAAATATAATCCACCCAGCCACATAAACTTATACAATTTGATATCTATGAGATGAAAAGACATCAAACTATAAGTGATTATTTTTACTTTATCACTATTATTATTGAATTCACTTAGATAAACTACATAATGTTTATGAATCAAAAATATGAGGTCGTATAAATGGTAAATTTCATAGAAAGTTATATCTAAGAGAGTTAGAGGCTTATATATTGATATTAATAATAAAAAATAGAAATTATTACATAATAAATGATTTTTGAATCTATTTGAGGAAACCTAGAATCAAACAACAATTTATTGTTACATACTCTCCCCACCAAAATATAGTAATATAAAAAAAAATGTTTGGATGAAATGAGAAATGTATGCTGGATGAGTATAAACATTATATTTTTTTATGGATGGATTAACTTAAAACCAATATTCATGTATAAAATAGAGTTTTGTTATCACAAAAATTAAAAATTAATTATAAAAAATGAGGTATAAGAAAATAATCTTTTGTGAATTATTTCCAGCTTTTGGAAGTCCATTCTTAATAATAAATGAGAATACTAATCGAGGAAAATTTGATAAAAAAATGTGAGGATGTGATTTTTAATGGATATTCATGTAATGGATGAATATTTAAATTTTGGAATAAATGATTAAAATTTATTTTTTATTCTTATTATGTGAATTTTTTAAAATTGTCCTTACATAAAAATGTAAAACTTTTATATAAGATACTTTAAAATCTATAAATAAGAATAAAAATTATAAATATTAATTTGAGACGAAAAATATATATAAATATTCAAATGAATCAAGTGATTAAGAATATTATATAAGAATAAAATACGTAAAAAATTAATATAGTATAAACTCACATGGAATCTAAAAAATCATTAGGAATATGATAAAACCAATTCAAACTAGATGAATGTTGACATTAGAAAATAAAATATCACTTATCTCATAAGTTACACTAGAATCTGTTTTAGAAGTAATTGAATACAATGATTGGGTGGATTCTATGAATTAAGAGTTAAATAAGATTGAGGATAATTAAACTTTTGAACTTTTACAACAACTAATAGAGAATACTTTTAAAATAAAAAAGTTTATGTATAGAAATAATCCTAATAAAAATTGAAAATTTTTTAGAAAGAATTATTTTTTTGTTTTCAAGGGTTAATTATAGGTGGACATTTATGATATTGGGGAAACTTTTGAGGATTTTATAATATTGAAAAATATAATAACATTCATAGTATTTTATATAACATTGTTGTTATCAATTTTATAATATGGATATTAAATTATATTTCATAAATTGTGTAATTAAAGAAGAATTTTACATTGATAAATCCAGTGGATTGTTACTTAACTAATTTATAACCAAGGATGGGTAAAATGATGAAAAATTTATATGGTTGAAAAAAATATCCTTGTATTTGGTACACACAAAAAAATAATTTTTTTTACGAAGTTGAAAAAATCTAAATTAAAAGATGAAATAAAATTATAAATGATAGAGATGAACTCATGTATCTTGATTGTTATAACTTTTTATATAATATAAATTTATCATCTGATAATGATATATCATGTAAAGGGTTTACAAGAGAAATTAAGTAATCAATTGAAATCTCAATTCTCAAGGAACTTACATACTTTCCAGGATTAAAATATTCACAGAGGGAAAAAATATATATTTATATCATAGGAAAATAATTTTAGGGATATATTATAATATTTGGAGTGATATATTTATATAAAAATTTTAGTTACATTTCACTTACTATAAATATGACAAAAAATGATTGTATAAAAATGTGAATTATAAGTACTTCATAATTCTTATAAGAATATTTCTATATCTTAGATTTGTGTTTTGAGACTTTTTTTATGATACGTTTTGTGAAAAATATTAGAGTACCCAAAAATAATCACACATGATTGCAGAAAACATTATTCTATGATATTTTAATGGAAATTAATCTTTTGGTATGTTTTATAGAAGTCTTTGTGATATAAACATTCATGAATACAATATAATTTACTGTGTTGGATATCTAAATGATAAAAAAGAAATTTCATGAGAAAAATTTATCCTTGGTGAATGTGGTGTGAGTAAATATAGTTAAGAAAATATTTCAGTAACATTGAGTAAAATGAAGGAGGATTATGTTTCCACAACCCAGTCTTGTGCATGAATTATTTGGATGTATGTTCTCCAATATGATTTCAGTTTAAAATTATATACACCATTAAATATTTTTTGTGAAAAATAAAGTGTTATTTACCTTCCCACAAAATATGTATAACATTCAAGATGAAAACACATTGAGATAAAGTTTCATTTCATTAAAAAAATGTTTCTAATGGAAATTTAATTATTGATTATGGTTCTATGAAATATCACTTGCTGATGTTTTCACAAAACCAATTACAAAATAAATATTTGTGGAATTTAGCCTGAAAATTAATTCTCAAGTCCCACAAAAGACTTCATAATATTTTTAAGGTACTCGCACATTGTTCTTAGTATTATATTGATGAAGGAGGATAGTTTGTAAAAATTATTTCAAAAAGGATTACATTAATTGATACCCTTTCTAATAAGAATTTCAAACTATTCTAATCATAAAATGGGGGAGGGAATGAAAAATAAATAGATAGAGAATTTTTTTTTGGAGTTTTATCAAAAAATTTATAAAAATTTACTTGTCACAAAGGGATTCAATTCATTGAGTTACATTAATTTATAAAAACTTCTTTATTTTGATCCCTCTCATTATAAAAGGATATGAATTAATAAAAATTGTTAAACTTTGAAAATTAAAAAAGAGCTATTTAAAAAGAAGATATATGGAAAAATTATGAGCTTCAAAAGTTTTGGTGGATGTTAGTAATAAATCCAAAGGGTTATATTTATGATCCATTGTTATTTTTTCACCTCTAGTTTTTATAAATTTTGAAAACTTCTATTTTTTTAATAAGTGAGAAATAAGTTTCTAAAAGATTGTTAGGAAAATTTTTGGATAATGTTTTAATTTAAACTTTCTCAAGGAAGTTAGAATGTTTAAATTATATTTCCTAGAATGTTTCATACAAATTAAATGATTATAAGTTGTTCCTAAATGATCCTCACATCATTAAAATAAAATGATCCCATGTATTTATACAAAGGGGTAGATTGACTATGTTACAGTATAAACCCTATCATATCTAGATTCTAGATAGATGTGACCAGATAGCTATTTGTTAGACAGTCAAGTAGTATTATAATATTGAAAGCATTGTTAATGGTTTTATAGAATGATTATGAAGTACAAAGATGATAAGTCATAAATTTCTCTTTTATTTGTTAAAAAAATAGAAGAGTTATAAAGTATGGTGTTCATATAATCTGAGAGTGGAAAAACCAAGAAGGTCGTCCAAAATTGATTGTTTATTGTAACTAATGTCTTCAGGTTTTGTAAAATTGTTACAAAACAAATTAATAGGGTATATTTTTCTTGAAATATATTTATTATATTGGTTAAATTGGGAATGGTCACTAACAAAGGCTATATGATGTTCTAGTTTGATTATTTAAAAATTATACTTTATAATAATGTTTAATGGACCATGTTCATGATATAATGATTCATCGAATTGAGGAAAAAATGGATGAGAAAAACATGACATATTGTATGGAAAATATAGATTTCTTTCACTTTGATGAGTTTTTTATTCTAATATTTGGATAATTTTTATGTCTAGGTAAAATAATTGGGTTATAGAGTCATACAGAGTCGATCATAGAAATAAGATCATTCAAATAGAATATAACGGAGTGATTTATTATGTAAGTAATAGAAAAACATTCCAATAGATAAATTACCTAATGATCAATACATAAATATTTTTAAATCCATATTTAATTATTTTGAAGTTCTAATGATTCAATTTTTTTTGAACAATAAATGTTTAATGATGTTTTAAATGAGTTTGTAAACATCTGATGTAAATAAAGTGAAAGAAGGTTATAATATTTGGAGACTTCAGGAAGGTCCAATATTATTCTATAAGTCTCAGGAATAATCTCTAAAATTCATGTTAACATTAATATTTATTATTAAAATTTTAGTAAGTGGGAAAGTGAAATTGGTTTCCCATAATTTATGATTTTTTCGTGCTTATTAAAAGGGGTGAAATTTCTTTATAAAAAGAAGATGGATGCACTTTTCACAAGTCCAAAAAGAAAATTCCCTTAATATATTTTATCATAACTATGTTTCCACCATAGTTATTGGACCTTATATGCTATAGTATTTTTCATACTCACAAACAATATCAATATTCAGATTCTACAATTTTATTCCGTTTAATATCTCTTTGTATATTAATTATGTCATAAAAAACAATAAATTTCAATAAGTCAATAAACTACAATTATGAATAAATATTAATATAAGATATATTAACATTTATTATTTGATGTCACTTATTATAGTAATGTTATGTGTAAGACAGACACTTCATAAGGTTCTCAGAGTCCCTGGTATAGATAGTTTGTTCGAAGCACTGATGTTTGACACACCGATGTTCAACACACGGATATTCGACGCAACGATGTTCGACACACTGATGTTCAAGAAACTGATGTTCCACACACTGATGTTCTACGCACCGAAGTTCGACACACAGATGTTTGATACACTGATGTTCGACACACGGATGTACGACACACCGATGTTGGATATACCGATATTCGACACACCGATGTTCGACACACTGATGTTTGACACACAGATGATGACCGACAAATGACCGACCAACAATGTCATATCAATGATGACAGACTAATAACATAACAACAATGAATGACCTAAAATGATAGATCGATGATGAATGACCGATGAAAAACTGATGCAGACAAACCAATGCTGACACACCGATGCTAATAGACTGATGAAGACAGACATATTCAAATGAATCACTGAGAGTCAGAAATAAATATTTTAAATTTATTAATCCAAAAACAATTTAACGGTCATATTTAGACAAATTATTGTTTATGACATTATATAATATTGTGTGTAGGAAAATTTGTAGATATTACAAGGTACATGCACGTTGGGAGATCTTCAAGCCTACTGGACCTTGAAGTATAAAAGGATTACTAACTCAGCCTAAAATATATACTAAAACCCAATGAGAAAAAATGAAAAAACTGTGAATATGCAAGATATTCAGAATTGAAGAACTTGAAGATTGAGTACATAAGAAATTTATTATTATAGGATTCACCCTGCTAGAACTTGATGAACATCTTGACATCAAAGAGTTAAACATTTTCACACCTTGAAGATAGATTACAGAGATAGTGATACTATTTTATAAAGACAACTTCCAAAAGAGGACTCAAATATTATCTTCCCTATATCAATTGAGTCAAGATATTAACTTCAGAACACATAGATATTTCTGAACTCTATTCTTCTTTTATAACTCTGTTTTGATCTTGTTTTTTCTATTTTAGCAGTGTTTTGTTCTTCTTGATTCACACATTATCTCTTGAGAATAACAGAATGATACCAAAATATCCTCAACCTCAATCTCCATTTACTCTTCCATCCCACGTAGAACAGTAGAGGAGATCCTTTGTGATATGTTTGTTAGTTTTCCCACAAACGATTGAGGTAGAGGTCAAGTGTGGCCTAGAAAACCATATGTGATATTATGAACCCTGATCTAGGGTGTGGATCATAAGTTTATTAATATAAACTTCTTAGTGACATGTGATAACCATGTAGAGAGGGATATGTCTCATCTTGAGACTGAACCTCTTTTTTATATCTGTTGTGTAGTTTGTCTGGTGTTTTAATCTCATCTGTGTTCAATTAATTTAAAAACAATATAAAATGAAATATTATAGTTGATTTAGAAAGTGATTATATGTATTTTGAATCATTATATTAGTTTCAAATGATTTAATAATGTTTAGATTAGTTAAGCTAACAACTAATCAGTCTTCTGAGAAATTAATTGAACATTCAGAACTTTTATAAATTTACTTAAAATATTCTTCGATTATATTTTAAATAGGGGATATTATTTTAATGAACCAATTTTAATAGAAATTTTTTATAGATACACAATTCACACCCCCCTACACTCGAGTCATCCACTCCAACTAACATTTGGTATCAAAAGAAATCTTGGCATTTATTGTTAGTTTTTTTAAATCTTTTCAGCTATGATTATAGTTGTTTTTCAATGAAGTCAAGTTACATACAAGTTTTTATCTATTTATAATTTTTTCACAATCACTATCATGGATGATAGATTAGAATGTTCTGCTACCAATAGACCACCATTCTTTAATGGAACTAATAATTCTAAGTTGATGCTTAAAATGAAAATACATCTTGAAGGCATGTGTTTTGATATCTGAACTGCAATTGAAAGAAAAAATGAAATTCCAGAAACTGCTAGAAACAATTGGGATGAACCTACAATGATTTCCAATAACAACAATTATAATGGAAATTATGATCTGTATTAGGCACTAGGTGATGAAGAGATTAACTATTTATCTTCTTGTAAGACTTCACAAGAGATTTAGGACACTATGTATGTTTCTCTAGAGGGACCAACTAATTTTAATGAGATGAGATTAAATATTTATACTATTAAATATGACATCTTCAGAATGATTCCTTATTAGCCTATTTCAGATATGTGTCTCAGGTTCAACGAAATTCTGAATACCATGATTCCTTAGGAATATATGTAACATCCAATGATCAGATTATGAGGATTCTTCGATGCTTACAGGAAATATGGCATGGAACATTTGTTTCTATTAGAGATTCATTGAATATAGATGAGATTCTAGTTAAGTAATTGATTATAAAATTAATAATGTATGAATAATAATTGAAGGTAAACCAAGAAGAGGATGAACCAAAATGAAAGCCTCTAGCCTTCAAGAAAACTAAATTTAAAAGTAATGATAAGGAGAATGTTCAAGCTTCTATTGAAATCTCTTTCAGTGATGACATATCTTCCGAGAGTTATGAAGAAATGGACCTGTTGGCTAGAAGATTCAAGAAATTTTATATGAAAACGATGTTTTTCAAAAAAACCCAATTACAAAAACAGTATGATTACAAAGGAAATTGGATAAATGATTGGAATAAAAATGAAAAGTCATAAGTGATAATCTGTTACAAATATAAAAATAAAACACATGTCGAGGATTACTGTCCAAACATAAAATATAAGAAAACATATGAAAATAAGGATAGAATGTATAAGAATGTAATGAAGGCCACTTGATGTGCCTCTAAGGACAGCTTGAGTGAGTCTACCACTTATCAAAATGAAAAATATTATACGACTAATATGTGTTTTATGATAAACACAACTGAGGTTACTGTAGAAAGTCCTGTACAGAATTATTATTCTTCTAAAAGTGAGTCTCAGAATATGAAAAATGATGATTTATTCGAATATTTCAACATGGTATAAGAAATATGTAATAATTTGAAAGATAAGTATAAATATGTTAAGAAATAGCCTACTCTTACTGTGACTATTAACTGTGATCATAAAAATTAATAAGAGAAAAATAATCTACAACTCAAGGAGAATAATGATTTAAAAATGTATAATAAGCCATAGAAGCAATACATAGAAATGGTTAACAATGGGAGAAATACTCTTACTCAAATTATTAGTAAAAAAATATCTCTCATGTATAATTCTGGGATAGGATATAAACCAGGTCAAAGAAATTTATCCAAATAATATTTTGTAACCAAATATGGAAAATATGATACTTTTTTTATAAACCAGAATTTTGTTGATGTTCCAGTTCCAATAATTCATTTACTGCATCTAATTCATTGAGACCAAAGAGAGTTTTTTTTCAAACAATCCATATTCTTTATATAGGAATCCCATAAGTTATTTTTGGGTTCCTAATTCTTATATCACTAATTTATGTGGACTTATAAAAATATGGGAACCAAGGTCATATTGTGGTTGAACTATTGTGTAGGTAAACTACCTAATGACCTCATGTAAAAGGTTTTGGTAATTGGATAGTGGTAGTTCAATACATATTACTAGGTATTATTCAAGCTTTAAAAGTCTTATCAAGATTGATGGAGGACATGTAACATTTGGTGATAATGGTAAAGGAAAAATCATCAGTCTGGGCCATATTGGTAACCCTAACTCAATTTTAATTTCTAATGTACTATATGATGATGGATTAAAGTATAAACTGTTCATCATATCTCAATTGTGTGATGATGGATTCAATGTTAAATTCAAAAATGATTCATGGTATGTTTTTATTCCAATAATTACTTGGTATTTACTACATCTATAAATTATAATGTAAATTATATAAATAAAGAAACACTAGCCTCACAGAATGTCTCTTATCTAAATACCTTTCACAAAGTGTCTTGGATCTAGCATAGAAGTCCAGGATATTTCAACTAACACTCTCTTAGTATGATAACTATATAATTATTAGTTAAAGACCCACCCAAATTAGAGTTTCAGAAAATAAAGTGTGTAATCCTTACCAAAATGGAATGCAACATAAAACCTCTTACAAATCAAAGAAATAACTGACCACATCTCAAACTGCTGAGTTGGTTCCCACAAAATTCATTGGACCATCTAGTGTTTTGAGTCTCAATGGGAGGTACTATGTTTATGTTCTTGTATACGATTTCTCTTTGTATGCCTAGGCTTTTTTATTATCTCAAAAAATGTAGCGTGTTCTATCATTAACAAGTATTCTAGGACTATGGAAAATATTAGTGGACTTAAGATTTAGTCCTTATGAATAAATCATGGATGTGAGTTTCAAAATCATGATTTTGATGCTTTTTTCTCAAAAAATGGCTAACATCCTAATTTCTCTTCTCCTAGAACTCTTCAACAGAATGTTGTGGTAGAAAGAAGAAATATATCCTCATAGGAAATTTCCTGAATTGTGCTTAATTAATATGACCTAGCCAATTATTTCTAGGTTTATGTAGTCAATATAGCTTGTTACATAATAAACATAGTCTTAATCTGAACCATCCTTAAGAAAACTCTTTATGAGTTATGGAATAATAGGACACCCAAAGAATGTTATTTTAATGTGTTCTGATGTAATGTTTATATTCTGAACACTAAAGATAATTTTGATAGATTTTATTTCAAAAGTGATGAAGCAATATTTCATATATATATTCAACATTAGGAAAATCATATAGAGTCTTTAATAAGAAAAACAAAATGCATTAAAGAATCTGTACATATCAATTTTGATGAAGCAGATCATATGAGCCCAAGACCTCACTAGAAAATATTAAAGAGGATATGTCCAATCAGTACATTAATGATAAAACCTTAAATAATCATGTGAATGAATATGTGAAAACTTCCAATTCTAGAAAATATCTATATTATTACTGTAATGAACTAGATTAGCCTGGACAACCTAAAATATCACGTCCTATATTTTTTAGACCAACTAGGTTCCGTAAAAATCATTCCCCAGATATTGTTTTTAAAGATTTAGATAGAGGAACACAAATGAGATCTTCTTTAAGAAACCAATTTGAGCATCAATCCTTCTTGTCACAAATTAACCTACAAATATCAATGATGTTATCAATGATGAGTTTTGGTTAATGGTCATGCATTAATAAATTAATTAGTTTAAAAGAAATAATGGTTGGAAACATGTTGATAGACCGAAGGAAACCTGGACCATATGAACCAAATGTGTGTTTATAAATAAATTAGATAATGATTTAAATATATTTAGAAACATGTCTAGACTAGTTTCACAAGGATATATTCAAGAAGAGGGAATTTATTATAAAGAGATATTTGAACAAGTAGAAAGACATGAAGCAATTAAGATCATACATTCCTATGCAGCACACATGGATTTTAAACATTATCAAATGGATGTCAAAAGTGTTTTCATAAAGGTACATATAAATGAGGATGTTTTTTTAATAACCCCCATGTTTTACAAATCCTCATTTTTCAAATCAAGTGTTCAAATTATCTAAATATTTATATTGTTTGAAACAAGCTCAAAGATCATGGTATGAATGTTTATGTTATTTTCATATTTCTAAAAGCTTTACAAAATGAATTTCAGATCCAAGATTATTTATAAAATGAATTTCAAAAGACATGTAAATATCTCAAATATATGTTGATGATATTATCTTTGGATCTTATAAATATTCTTTAAGTACCGATTTCTCAAAAATAATTCCAAGAATGTTTGAAATGTGTTTAATGGGTGGACATAAATAATTTCATGGATTTCAAATATTTCCAAATAAATAAAGTATTATTTTAAATAAAAGTAAGTATAGTAAAGATCTTTTGAAAAGTTAAGGAATTAATAGCATTAAGAGTAGTGAAACCCCTATGAGTTCTACATGTAATATAGATCTTGATGAAAATAGAATAATAGTTGATCAAAATGCTTACAGAGGAATGATTTGGATCTTGTTATACTTAAATTCTAGTAGGCCAGATATTATGTTTAGTGTTTGTATTTTTGTGAGATATCAAGAAACCCCAATAAATTCAAATTTAAGTGATGGTAAAAGAATTTTCAAATACCTCAAGTATACAAATAATTTAAGACTGTTCTATCTTAAAGGAAAACCATTTGATTTAGATAGCTATTCCGATGCTGACTTTTGTGGATGTAAGTTAGATAGAAAGAGTACCTCTAGAACATGTCCCTTTTTGGGAATATCTCTAATAACATGGTGTTGTAAAAAAGAAGAATTCAGTTGCACCATCAACTGTTGAAGCGGAATACATTATTGTTGGTAGTTTTTCTGCACAAATTTTGTGGATGAAACCTACCTTATAAGAATATGGATTTCTTTATATAAATATCCCCCATAATCTATGATATCACAAGTGATATTATCATTTCTATGAATCCAATTTCTCATTCTAGAATAAAGAATATTGATGTAAAACTTTACTTTTGGATAGATCCTTATCAAAAAAGTAATTTACCTCTTTAGTTTATTAGGAGTGAGCATAAGCTTATTAATATATTCCCTAAACCCTTAATCTATGAGAGAATTAATTATAAAAAAAACATGAACTAGGAATGATAAATCTCTAATATCCTTGAAATCTATCCTTAAAACTAATCAATGAAACGTATCCATAAAAATGATCCCTAAAACCGATCCTTGAAACTGATCCTTAAAATCAATCCTTGAAACTGATCCTTAACACTCATCCTTGAAAAAAATCCTTAAAACGGATCATTGAAACCAATCCTTGAAACCGATCTCACAAAACTAATCCTTGAAACAGATAATGTAGAACTTATTATATGAGACCAATTTATTTAAGGACTCTTGTAATTCTATCTATTTTAAATATAATGATACCATTTTGTGTTATTTTATCCAGGTTTAAATTTTATACATTATGATTTATAATCTCTAGATGATATACTATGTTTGATCCATCCTAACCTTTCACCTTCCCACTACCGTAAAACATCCTACCATTGTCACCCAATCTCTCAACCCTCAACCTCTCAACTCCTTTGGAATTTGAAACCACAAAATGGAAATGACCAATCATTCTATGGAAGAGTTGATAAAATCACCATCTGCTAATTGTCAGAAGGGTGATCCCAGTGGGACTGAAAAAACATCTTTAGAAAGACGAGTGGTTACAGGTGAGAAAGAAGTGTCTGCTCAGTGGATTCTATCAAGAATTTCATTTCTATTGAGAGTGTTGGAATATCAAGGGTTTCTAAGATGTTTTTCTAATAATGAAAGTCCTTATTATCCTCATATAGTACATTAGTTTTATAGACATTTTACGATGTCCCTAAATGAACCTAAGGAAGAAGGGATGAAGTTAGTGGTAAAGGGAAAGGAAATAGCTTTTTCATCTAAGGAATGGGCTGAGTTATTGGAGACACCTCATGAAGGTGTCTATGCAGATTACCAGGGTAATATTCCACATTCCTTAGAAAGGTTACAGTTTATGTCTATAGAACATCAAATATATCCAAGGAAGGGAGATTTCTCTACTTTGAAGTATCAGGATGTATTCCAGATTTATTTATTGAAAAATGGGATAAATGTGGACCTGTGTAGGTATCTAATTGTGCAACTTTCTGATATGATAAATCTATCCGAGAAGGAAACATATTTTTACTATACCAGGATGATATCTGTCATGTTATAGAGAATGATTTGTGTGGAAGATAAAGATGAAGTGATAAGTGCGTGTAGTGGTTTATGTCATAAAAAAGATATTTTCAAATGAATGATGATCTTCTAAAACACGTGGTAGAAAAGATGGTTATGAGATGAGGAAATGTTGTATGAGGAATTCAATATAATAGGCTCATTGACCAGACCAAAGGATCAAGTTGATCCAAGCCTAAAATCAGGAGATGAACCTATTTATTCTGATGAAGATGTTGAGACTATGTTTCCAAGGGAAGAAATATATCCTTTTGCTGATAGGAGAGATCATGATATTGCAGAAATCGCCAATGATATGTCTTATGGACATTCTAGTCCTCATTTGGACTTACCCTCAATAGAACCTTTGTTTTGTGATGAGGATAAGGAAGAGACCAAAGTTACTATAGTTGAAGGTTATGTGAGTAAATCATTTGAGGAGTCTAATGATGACGACGACGATGATGATGATGATGAACGAGGAAATGATGATCATGTGTGTGATTCTTTAAAAGTGGAACAACAAGTAGTTGGAATATCTTTTGAGTAATCTATACAAGAAGCTGGTGATGGTTTTGATCATGTTGAACAGGAGGCTACAGATTATGGAGAAACTATCCATGATGAAAGATCACCCCATCCTAATGCTGAGAATCATGAAATTATTTAGGGATTGAATGAACTTATGGTGGTGGGCATGAGGAAGAAGATGAGGATAAGGTGCCTCCAATTGAGGAATTTCCTAGAGAAGTTTAAGTGGCTAGAGCACATACAGAACCTCATGCTCAACTGGTACCTATACCAAAAAATGTTATTATGGGTAGAGGACATGATGAAGAACTAGATGATGATTTAGTTTTTCCTAAGCCTCAGGGATGGGGGTCACGATTTACACTATTGATCCAAGAGACTAGACATGGACTCAATAATGGAATAATGATATTGGATACATTATTTTTGGGTTCCAATATGACTTGGATGACGATAGGGTTTCTCCTCCTCCTGCTCCACAAGCCTGAGCAGTAGCAGAACCAGTTTCTCCTATTCCCTCAATTGCACCACCCGCGGTAGAGCTAGTAGCATAGATAGTGCCTAGTGAATATGTCCCTAAGGCTGATTTGAAGCTATTAAAAATAATATATGTGAGTTAATGAGAGCCTTATTTGGAACCAACCTCTACCTCAATAGGTATTTTGGATGTAGATACAGCAATGATTTCAAGGATGGTGATCTAGGAGATTCCACCAAATATCATAACCACAGCAGAAAACATCGTTGGATATAATACCTTTCTAAGAGAATATGTAAGGAAAATGATCAATGAGTAAAATTTTCTACCCTTTGATTTCAAGACCTCATTTAGTGGTGTATTGGATGTTCTTAGGAACTTGGTGACTCATATACTAAGTGTAGATCTGAAGAATTTTAATGTGGAGCATGTAAATATGATTAATAACCCATCCAGCTATGGGAGTAAGAAAGGTGTTGTTGTTGATTTGGAATCTCTTAAGGCTACAATGCGAGATAAACTCGAAAATCATCAGAGTGATTCAGGAAAATTAATGCTTGAAAAGTTACAAATAAGTACAGACCTTGTGTACAATATGGTAAGGTAGTGAAGAAATGAATCTTCTTCTACTCAGGAAGAGATTAGAGAGATAGTGGATAAGAACTTTACTAAGATCTATTCCATGCTTGATCTCATCAATAGTTTCATGTTTTTTTTAGAAAATATCATTATAAATCTAGTCATAGAATCTTTCAAGAGGCAAGTTACTCATTTGAAGGAGTTTACACCTATTCTAAATAAATTCATGTAAAATATGTTTGACAATGATAAAGTTAAATAACACTGTCATGGGCACATTCCAGTGATATATTATTGTTGGTTACTTAGATGCAACAGACTGGCTGACCAAGGTTATCTCTCAATGGACAATGTAAATTTAACAACATATTGAAGGTATTTTGAAAGAAATAAATAAGAACATTAATTAAATGTATGGGTTTGTTTATAGTTTTTAATTCTATAATAAGTTTGTTGGAAGACGTTTTTATTTTTTATTGTTTTTATTTTTGACATGATGTTCAATTAAAATGATATAATAAGATGATGTTTTCTAGAAAATATTTAAAAGGCATAATCGATCTAACTCTACCTCTTAATTTACTAATTAATAATTATCATTTATATTTCTTTCCACATAATTATGACCCCATTATTTATTACCCCTCGAACCCTATGGGAGTTAACATAACCACAAATATGATATTACCTAAACCCTAGCCTAGCTTCAGAACATGCAATCACAGCCCCAGGATTTGACTGATGTTCTTAGGTTGGATTATGGTCAGTGGTTAATAAGAGAACATATCCACTCTAGATATAAGGATTAATTTCGTTTAGGGGTTATATTTTAACTCTGCAAATTTATCATGTGTGTTCTTTTATTACCGATTAAGATCACACTCTTACAATTTACACAACTTCTGACCTCATGTGTTTTTGTGTGAATTATACCATTGCTTTATTAGTTTCATTTAAATTAAAAAATCAATTAAAAAATTATATTAATTGAATTAAAGTATCTCATTAATTCATAATAAATGAAAGATGAATTTTACCTATAGATCGTTTACTAAAATAAACTACTCTTACATGGGCATTGTAGTCATCGAAGAAACATTTTGCATGTGAAATGGTTTAGAAGGGGAGAACCCAGTCACATTTCTACTATAGATTCCTGCCAAATTAAGAAGATTAATAGAAGAAGAAATTTCAAAAAAACTGAATAAAAGAGAATAAATAAAATAAGAACAAAGAAGTTTATTATGAAAACACAAACATTACAACAAGAGGAAGTAGAAGACGGCTTTGATGAAGGGATCCTTTCATTAAGAGATAACCTTATTGAATTGATTGTATAAATTGAGTGTAACCTCTTCTACTCTCCTAATAACTTCCCAATTCACGTCCCAACCCCACTAAATGAGACGAACAATGAATTATAGAATGGTTGGGAGGCTATGTTCAAAGTGGTTTCAAATGTGAATGGGGAATCATTCAAATTATTTTATGCCAACTTGCACTGCCCATTTGGGAACCAAAAAGCATAAATCAGCTTTCTTTCAAGAATTATGAATCATGTGAAAATGTTTCCTTGAGAACCTCTCAAATTTTGGCTTAATCTAAGCATGGATGTAGAGGTTATGGCCCAAATATAGAACCCATGTCCAATCTAGCGAGTTCATCCCAACTTTGACTTCATGGCCCATTTACACCTACGTAATGCATGATTTAGCTCTAATGTACTGAATTAAAGAAGTATAAAATTATTTCAAAAACACAATTAGAAAATATTAATTTCAAATAATTCAAATATAATTATTTATGTTCAAAATAATATAGTTAATTTTTAAAGGGTAAAACCGGAATTTTTATCAAATTTTCAAATGAATGATCTAATCCCAAATATTCCATAAATGAACATAGTTAACACAATGTGCAGAAATTATATCATTTATTATAAATAAAATATTCAATAAATTTTTCTTATCAACTCCTCCAAACTTACCCTTTTGTACTCCTGATAAATACCTCATATCAAATATTTCGAAAATGTTTGACAAGTAAACATCAATATCAAATAAAAAAAATTCTAAAACACATTTCCTCAGGATCCAACAATAACACAAAAAGAAAAAAATTTATAATGCTGCATATAAGACTATTATTTCAATTTCTACACTTATATCAATTAATATATTTATCTTCAATTTTCCTCTCATGCACAAATCCTTACCTCGCTTGAATTTTCTATTATCACAGAAATGTCAATTTTTTTGTAGTGTCTTTCTCATCCAAACAAATATAAGGATCACCATAGGCTGGATAAATTCCAACATCACCACCCAATGAGATTCATGGTCATATGTTTATCATGAGGAAGTTTTAGGGTTGTTTTGTGGCTTTTGGTTGGTACGATTTAGTTGTGAAAAGATATGGGGCTGAATGAGGATGGATTGACTCTTTTTGAAGAAAAATTTCATTATTCTAATTTTCACTTTAATAGGGTCTCCTCCTCAATTTCCATAGCATTGATTCATGTTTATATTCATTAAAAATATAAAAAATGTGCACAATATTAAACATTTCACCATAAAAAATATCTATATTCACAAACATTATTTTCATGAAAGCTGCACATAGGCACAAAATTCTCTCTCTATTAGAAGATCTAGAAAGGCACCACTTCACTTATCATGAAAGGTCCAAAAAAATAATAAAACATTCAATATAATGATTTTCTTCAGTAGAAAACACATATCATTATAATTTAATTTTTCAACCAAAGTTTCACAGAATTTGGTAGCACAATACAAGACACCTTCCCCAACACGTACGTTAAAAAAAGATTTTGAAATTTCACTTCAACTGTTTGTGGGATAGGGAAAATTGGCTTGTAATGTGTCAAAACTAATAGGTTTTTCAAGGATTATCAGGGCTAAAAGGAATAAATGTTCAAGGTAGGCCATTATAAAAAGTATTATTAGAAATATTAGATTTAATACCAAACAAATTCCTTAAAAATTTAATCATAAGTACCTGATACCCTCATGTTTTCAAAAGAATAAATTAAATTATTGTTAAATCAAACATGGTTTGGTTCTATTAAGAAGTAAGGTAAATGTAAAGAATATGAAAATTTTGTTTAGAATCCTAAGAGGAATGTGACTTAAAATATAAGGATAGTGAGATGTGGAATGGGATTAAAAATTCAGTGTACTTTTTATAAAATTACTCAATATTTAACTTGAAACAATGTCATTTTAATCATTCAATTAAGATCAGTTTCAAGGTATAAATTGTTTCACTTATTGATATGGATTTATAAATGGTGATGCGGATCATTTCAGCTCAAATGTTTTTAAAAACAAACAAAAAATAGAAGACTAAACTCACAAAATTTGAAAAACACACTATTTTTTTTAAATCATTCAAAAACAAGAAAACAATTGAAATTACTAAACTAATTGGTTCCCTCCCATTAAATTTTTCCCATTAAAAATTCACTGGATTATTTAGAACATAATTAAATTTATTTTATTTATTTTAGCTTAATATTTTGTAAATGTGTTCCTGGCATAATTTTTTACAAATTTAATTAAGGACATTGGAGCTGAATCATGAATTTAGTTGGTGAAATAATGTCTATCCTATATCTATCAACCTTTATCTGATTTTTTGACACTACATTCCCTAAGAAAATGCCATGCATAACCATGAAATGATACTTTTCAATGTTCATGACCAGATTCTGCTCAATACAACGATTCAACTCCTTTTCCAAACTACTTCAACATTCATCAAATCAGGATCCATAATCTATAAAATCTTCATAAATACCTCCATGATGGTCTCAATAAATTAAAAAAAAAATACTCACCATGCATATATAGAAGGTACTTGTGGCATTCCAAAGTCCAAATGAAATCCTTCTGTAGGAAAATGTACCAAATGTACTAGTGAATGTTGTCTTTTTTATGATCCTCCAGAGCACTGGGAACCTGAAAATATCCACAAAATTCATCCGAGAAACAATAATGTGTCTTCCTAGCTAGTCTCTCAATAATTTTATCAATAAATGGGAGGGGAAAAGGTCATTGAGGGTGGAATGATTTAGTTTCCAATTATCAATATACACACACCAACTGTTTTGTACCCACATTATAAGTAACTCATCTTTCATATTTTTAAAAAAAGTAACACCAATTTTGATGGGAACAATATGAATAGGACTTACCCACTGATAATCTAAAATGGGAAAGATTATACCTACCTCGAGCAATTATTATCTTCTATTTTAACAACTTCCAAAAGTGTTGGATTCATTCTTTGTTGTGGCTGTATAACCATTTTAACCCATCCTAAAAAACAATCCTATGTAGGAAAATGGAAGGGTTAATAGCTGATATGTTATCCATGGTCCACCCAATTTCCTTGATGTCTCTCTCAAAAAATTAAATAGTTTTTCTTCATGTTAAAAAGGGAGACTGTTTGCAATGAGTAAAGGTAATTTCTCACCACTCAATAAGTACAAGTATATGAGATTTGGTGTCAATGGCTTGATTTATAGTGTAGGGGTGGTGTATGGATGAAGAAATTGAGGGAACTGAAATATGTGCACAAAGAGCATAAGTATTAGAACAGAAATCTTCACAATTAGAGAGTAAAACGACAAATCCATCAGAATACTCAACAGCAATGTCATAATAAAATTTCACATGATCATAACCGTAATATGAATCCATTTCAAAATCAAATATAATAGAATTGTCCTTTATAAATGGCTTTGGATGTTCAATTAGACATCAAACTAGAACCAATACTTATAATCTCCCTTATCATAGGACAATCAAATTCAATGTAGTTTTTATTTGGTGGTTCAAAATGGGAGATAAAAAATGAATAATAGTCCTCTAAGGGGTACTTTGTGGATTACAAAACATTAAATACCACAACATCATCCTCAAAATCCATGGAATGTGCACCCTCATTGACATATATGATAGTTTTTTTAAGTTTCTAGTATGGTTATACATAAGATAATAGGAGCATGTGAACTTACATGATCATCCTCCATGTTACACATGTAAAAATCTATTTGGAAGATCCCACCTGTTACTTGAACATGTAAATTCTCAAGGACTCCTGCTGGATATGCTGAAGAAATATTCACCAACTCCACCACAACTCTCATCAGCTTCAACTCACCAACCTGTAAAGAAGGGAAAACAGAGTGAGGCATCACATTTATGGAATCTCCCAATCCACAATGACCATCCGCAAAGTGAAAATCCCCTATGGTGAATGGGATGGTGAATGTCCCCAGATCTGTGCACATTGTTGGCATTACTATAGTTCATGTAATGAGTGTTAAAACATTTTTTCTGATATTGATCCTCTCATTTCCCTTGAGCCCTCTTCTATTGGTAAAATGTTATTTTAAGAATTTGGCATACCTTTGGATTTTCTTGATGGCTTCAAGTAAAGTGATGTAGATCTCCACATGCTTGAATGTGTCCAAAACTTCTTTTTTCATCACCTATTCAGCCTTCTTCTTTGTTTTTACAACAAAATTGTGAAATGGACAGGGTTTAGGAAGAATATCATAAATCTTTTTCTTACCTTTATCTTTATCCTTGAGTTACTCAATAGTTGGTGTGGAATGAGGATTTTCTAGAGCTGAGGTGAATCCCTGTGGAATGGTAAGTAAAAATGTATCATTCATTTTCTTCCCACTTCTCAATGTGATGGCACTATAATTACCCTAGTAATTTTGTGTAGGTTGGGAAGGTATATTTCCAGAGTTTTTACATACCAATTCATGGAGGGTTGTTCCAATCTGGCTCATTTGAGTCTACAACTCCTTCATCATTGAACCATGAATCTTCAAATCATTTTTTTATTAAGAATAGTTTTTTCCAAAAGATAATCAGTGTTAGAATCTACCTTGGTTTTGGTATTCCCTTTTTGTTGACATTTGATGCTTGAGATTCAAATCGCCTTTAGGGTTGTTGGAAATCATATTAGTAAGGTGGTGGTTGCTGGATGTTTAGTTGAAAAGGGGAACTTTTTTTGTCCAGAACCATACCTCATGTATGATTGATCCTTACACCCATGGTTGTATATTGGTGAAAATAAATCAAACATATATTGGGGAAATGGTTGTTGTTTCTGCTGATATGGTCTTTCGAGAAACATTTTTTCACAATATTCTGTTTCTTGAAGTAGGGGGTAACAGTCAGTTGGGTGGTATGTTTCAGGGAAAATGTCACATGACCATGAAGGAGGGGGATGGGGATGTATTTTTAGAATAAGAAATCTTCCTCACCATTGTGGTAAATACATCCAACTTAGTATCAATTAAACATCGTTCAAGGGAAGATGGAATTACTTGATTTACTCCCCTCACATGTGGTGTACCTTGATCGCCAAATTGTTGTTAGTATTAGGACATATTGTCAATAAATTCAAGTGAAGATACTAGTGTCTAGTCCACCAATACCCATCTAGCCCTGGCATACACCATGATCCTCTCCATAGGTGTCAGTCCATCGAGGATGTATTGGATGAGGTGTTTCTCACTGATTTGGGGTTGTGGGAAGCCTGCACACAACTTCTTGAATCACTCCCAGTACTCCTACATTGACTCCCCTTGGGATTGATTGATCCCTAATATCTACTTATGAATAGTAGTGGTCCTTGATTCTGGAAAAACCTCTATATGAAAATATGTTTCAAATAATTCAAACATGATACATCTTTATGTTATAAATAATACATCCAATCATTTGCATCTATATCAAGTGATAATGGTAATTATCTTAGTTAGATTTGATCTTTAGAAACATTTTATGGTTTTAAGGATGATAAAATCACATTAAAGTAATTTAAATGTTTATTGGGACCCTCATCAGATAATCTATGAATCTTCAGAATAAGATAAATTAACCCAGATTTTTGTTCGATGTCTGATTCAAGATTAGGGTATGCAATGCAATTTGGTTGATAGATAATATCAGGAGCAGATAAATATTGAATGGTTATATTAAGTTCATTTCCATTATTTTTACCCATTGGTTCATGTTTTATGTTGGAATTTCAATTTCTTCTATTTTCAATGTTATTAGATTTGAGGAATTATCCAACTGGTTGAATTTTGAAACTTCCCATAGACCGAGAATGTCTGATTCGAGCCTAAGGTTGCATTCAATCTCAGGGCCATTATCTAAGAGATATTTGAGATTAATTAATTACATATATCAAATTAAAATTAAAATAAATAAATTGAACCCACATAAAATAAAAATGAGAATTTTTAGTTGATGGTAAAAAATAATAAGAAAATAATAGAAGATAAAGGAGTGAAAAAAACTGATTGGGTAATGAAGAAAGAAATAAGTGAAGAAGAGAATAAAATTTAAAATAAAATAAATACCACTAATTGGTTGAAATAATTACTTTACCCCAGAAATGATGCCAATTTGAAAGGGTGATGTTGTGGGCTCTTCCAAGAGATATGTGAATGTTGGTTACTTAGGTTTATTATAGTGGCTGCACAAAGTTATGTCTTAAAGGAGAAAGTAAATTTAACAACAGATTAAAGATATTTTGAAATTAAAATAAAATTAAATAAGAACAGTTATTAAAATTTTCGGTTTTTTATTGTTTATAAATATAGATGAATTTTTCAGGAAGAAGATTTTATTTTTGTTTTTTATGTTTTGAAATGAAGTTTGATTAAAATGTCAAAACAAGAAGATGTTTTTTTAGAAAATATTTAAAATGTGTAATCGATATAACTTTACCACTTCATTTGCTTATTAAAAATTTTCATTTAAATTAATATTCAATTAATTATTATCCCCTAATTTGTTAATCCTCGAACACTGTGGAAGTTATCTTAACCACAAAGATGAAATTACTTATACCCATTGATTTCTTTGGAAGATGCAATCGCAACACCCTACATTGATTGATGTTCTTAGGTTAGCTTAGTGTCAGTGGATAATTAGAGAACATATCAACTCTAGAAATAAGTATTAATTGAGTTTAGGGATTATATTTGAACTCTACAAATTTATCATGTGATTTCTTTTATTACCGATTGAGATCACACTCTCAAAATATACACACCTTCCGACCTCGTGTGTTTTCATGTCAATTATTCAATTGATTTATTATTTTCATTTAAATTAAAAACTCAATTAATAGATAATATTAATGGAATTAAAGTAACTCATTGATTAAAAATAAATGAATGAAGATGTTTAGAGGTATATTGATTACTAAAAATATCTATACTTCCTTGGGTGGTGTTGTCATCATAGAAATGTATTGAATGTGAAATGGTTTAGAATGGGGAGAACCTAGTCACATTTCTACACTTGATTATAGCCAAATTTGGATGATTAATATAAGAATAAATTTGACCAAAATAGAATAATATAAAATATATAAAATAAGAACAATGATATTTATTATGAAAACACAAATATTACAACATGAGGAAGAAGAAGATGTCTTCGATGAAGGGATACGTATTCAAGAGCTACTCTTATTGAATTGCATGGAAAATTTGAGTGGAACCTCTTCCCCTATTCCCTCAACTTTTTAATTCTCGTCCCATCCCCACTAAAAGAGAAAAAATACAATTTATATAGGGGTGGGGAGGCTAGGTTTAAAGTGGTTTCAAGTTTGAATGGGGAATTTAAACCAAATATATTATTCCAAATTAAACCACCCATTTCACCACCAAAATGCGTGAATAAGCCATCATTCCAGAAGGCTTATACATGTGAAAATGAGTCCTAGAGATTCTCCAAATATTTTGGCCAAATACAACATCAGATATAGATGTTATAGCTCAAATACCGAAGTCATGACAAATCTAGTCAGTCTGGCACATCTTTGACTTTATGGCCCATTTAAAACAACCAAATACATGATTTAGCTCTAATTTACTGAATGAAAGTTGTATAAGTTTATGTTAGGAACACATTTACAAAATATTATGGTCAAATAATTCAAATAAAAGTATTTATGTTTAAAATAAAATAGTGAAATTGTTAAATGTAAAACTAGAATTTTCATCAAATTTTCAAAAGAATGATCTAATCCCAAATATTCCCTAAATGAACATAGTTAACACAGTGTGAAGAAATTTATATCATTTATTATAAATAAAATATTCAATAAAATTGTGTTTTACTAGAAATGAAGTCAATATGGTGCTGAAATAATCAATGATTTCATCAACCTCTTAAAGACATATCTACATGTTCAGGCTGAAGTAATTGTGGTTCTTCATGCTGCTTCCATTGGTACTAGCTCTCTACCTCCTGCTCTAATAAATTTTTCTGAATCTCTTTCCCAGATTTTACCATTCATTAAATAGCAGAATTCTAGTAACATGTTTCTATAAAGAAGCCCTAGCCTTGTAGTAAATGTTCCTACATGTGTTGCCTTTCCTTGTGTTATCTTCAGACCACCACTTCCCTCTACAACTCCCAAACCTTCTTATTCTACTCTGGATCATTTTGATAAAGGAAAATATCCTCAAAATCCAAACCATTTGTGATGGATTGTGTATTTGATAGGTATTTTTCCTTTTTTGTTGAATAAACACTTTTTCATCTTAATGAAACTCCTTTTTGTCTTCCCTCTGTCTCTCTTTATTAATGATATTTCTCTTCATACCTTCTCCTTTTCTTTTTTTGAAAATCCCAAAATGGGGATAAAGGAATACATTATTAATTTCATGGGGATATGTTCACATGGAATGTACTCAACAAAATCTATATACATTTTTAGAGGAGGATCTTTTAAAAAAAACTCAAACAAGGGAAAATTTTAGTTATATATAAGAAATATGCTAAGTCAATTTATTACTATTCCCCATATTTACAAGTATTCCTTAATATGTGATTATCAAAAAGGGGTATATTTTTAGACCCTCTATTCTATAGTAGATATCATAATCACAAACAATAACAATCAATAGATTCTACTATTATAGGCTATTTAACATCTCTAAGTAAATCAATTATGTCATACAGAACAATATATTTCAATAAGATGGTAAACTATATTTATGATTCCATATTTTTATAAGTGTATATTTAAATTTATTTTTAGATGTCACTTAATCAGGTAATTTTATTTGTAAGACAGACACTTCATATGTTTCTCAGAGTCCCTGGCACTGATAGGTTATTCGACACACTGTTGTTCGATGCATTGATGTTCGACACACCGATGTTGGACACACCTATGTTAGACACACCGCTGTTCGACACACCGATGTTTGACATATTGATGTTTGACACACCGATGATGATAGACCAACAACAGACCAACAATGACAGACTGATGATGAAATACTAATGATGACAGACCGATGATGACAAACCAATGACAAACAGATGCTGACAGACCGATGTTGACACACCAATGCTAACAGACCAATGATGGAAAACTGATGCAAATGGCTCCCCGGTAGTCCTAAATATCTTTTTTAAATTTATTAATTCAAATTTTTTTCTAGTGGTCATATTTAGGAAAATTAATGTTTCTAAAGTTATTTAATGTTGTCAGTTGGACTATCTATAGGTAGTATGAGGTACATGCATGTGGGGGATCTTTATGACTTCTGGACCTTGATGTATAATAGGATTACAATCTCAAAATAAAAGATATACTAAGAAACCTCAATAAAGACCAAACAAAAGGTAGACGGTGTGGATATGCAAGATATTGAAAATAGAAGAACTTGAAGCTTGAGTGCACAAGAAGTTTAATATTACATGTTTTAACCTAAGGAAGCTCACTGAATATCTGAACATCAAAGAGTTGAACATTTTCACACATGGAAGATTTATTACATAGACTACGATACTCTATTCTAAAGACAACTTCCAGAAGATTACTTGAATATCATCTTATCTACATCCATTGTGTCCATATATAAACTCTATTCTTCTTTTGTAACTCTGTTGTGATCTTGTGTTTACTTTTTGAGAAATTTGTGCATCTTTTTGAGTCATCCACTCTCTCTTGAGCATAACTGAAGGATACAATAATATCCTCACACCCAATCATATTTTAATCTTATATCCCACATAGAATAGTGGAAGAGATCCTGTGTGATCTGTTTGATAGTTTTCCCACAAATAACTGTGTTAGAGGTTAAGTGTGGCATGGATAGCATTGTCTGGTTTTGTGAGCCCAGATCTTTGGTGTGGATCAAATGTTTATTAATATAAACATCTTGGTGACAGGTGATCACAAATTAAAGAGGACTAAGTTTCCTCTTGAGACTTAACATCTTGTTAATATCTATTGTGTAGTTTTTCATGAAAAAAACAATTTAAAAAGAACATTTTTTTAGTGAGTCAAAATAGATAATGTATTCTGGAAGAAGGTGGAGCGCTGGATAGATATACCTACAGAGGAAAAATTGATAGATTTATTTCCAGTAAACTATGTGAGAGATGGTTTTACGTAGTTCCACATCTTTATTCTTGGATTATTTTTATAGAAATTAATTTTTAAACTAATGGGAGAAATTATTATCATTCATTTAATTATATTGAAAAATACTTAAGGGATATTTATTAGGTAATATTCAATTTTTACTAATAGTGAATTTCCACATACCAATGGAAGTCAACATGGACATGATGTAGGTTCTATCACTGAGGATGATCCTTTTAAATTATTTATCCCTTTTATAAATTTTATTTTTTAATTTTGATGATATTTTTTAACTAATATGGAAAATAACTCCAACAAATTTTAGGGGATTATTTTATATAATTGAATTTTTTTTAAAGACAACAATTAACTAACCCCAATGTGGTTTCAATGGATTAAAGGAACATAAATATTAAATTAAAATGTGAAATAAAATAATAAACATTTATTTTCTATTTAATAATTCAATATGTTTGTAAATTGACTACATAAAAGTAAACTCATACACAATAAGAAATGTTTATCAATGATTTGAACTTGATACGTAGAACCATTAAAATGTATTCCAACTTTTCGTAAATTCTCTACACAATTTTATTATAAAATAAGATTCATTAATACTTTATTTGACAAAATGATTAATATTTACAACATATTACATTAATTGTTTCAATTCATTTATTTGATATTTATAACCTATTTTTAGTTAGTAGTGATTGTTTATGTAGGTAGTTTTATCAGTTCAATGTTTTTTCAATATAATAACTTCATTTATCATTTCATAATCCTGATTTTATTATCAACATATTGAACAAGATATTTTAATTGATGTTTCATAATTTTTTTAGATGTAACATGCTCAACCTAATGAATTTTTAGTTATGATTTTTAAAGAGGAAACCCAATAACAGGATTTTTTAGTAATTTTTAACGAATTAATGGTTGTATCTTAATAATGAGTGAAAAAATCAATATTACTATTCAAAACCAAAAAACACATATTTTAAAATTAATATCATAATATACTATATTCAAAAATTATTATATTTTTCAATAGTTTGTTATAAGTATATTTAAATAATGATAAGTATCATGTTACTCCTTATAACACCTTATGATTTTAAAATAGGAACATCACACTAGATTAAATATATGAAACAAAACAAGGATAGACTCTATGATATGTTTATTTTTAAATAAATTTATTCTCTTTGATAGAATGAGATTAACTCAACAACTGTATTAAACTAACCATGATAGTCTATTAAAATTTTCTTATTTAAACATGACCATTATAACAAAACAGGTAAGTTGGGAGGTATGAGTAAAAAAAAATAAATGATAAAAATTATATGTTTCACACATTTATAAATTAAATTTTATCATTATTTATTCATTATAAATTAAATAATAATCATTTCAATGAAAAAGAAATGTTTGCTGAAAACTATATTTTTCAAAAAGGTAGTTTTTCCATGCTTTCTGAACATACATAAAAATTAATATTAACCCATTTTATAGAATTTATTTTAAAAAATAATATTAATTTTTTTATTCATCATATCAAAATTAAATTATATTTAGTTTTTATATTTTTATAAAACGTTAATGTTTTATATGAATAGTGAAAATACAAATTTTTCTGAATACCTTCAAATCCTATAAATTTTTAACAAATATTAATTAAATATTAAATTACATTTAATGTTATATTAGTTAAATAATATGAAAATTTAACTCATTTAGTTTATTTTAATCAATTAAAAATTAAATAATTATATAAATACTTTTTTACATTTGAAATGTTTTCCTTTGAAACCCAATTTTTTGATAAGTCAACATGTTTAATTTTTAATTGAATTATTAAAATTTTATGTGTTGAATTTAGAAAAAATGGTTCCATATTTTTAATTATAATAATTTATGCTATATAATAAGTTCAAATTAATTTTTTTCATTATGAATATGACAAATAATAAAAATTATTTACCACAATTAATGTTAAAACGTGTTTACTATGGCATAGACCAAAATATAGGGGTATGTTTAACTATAAAAATGTATAAATCCTATTGTATGCATATATATATACCTTATCTTGTCTTGTGTCCTAATATATGGTCATTTTTAGTAATTTTCATTGGAAATAAATAATAATTTTTGATAAATTTGGTAAATTTTCAAGAGCTTTCCAATTTAGTCCCTTTCCCCACATATTAAAGGGTACCTCATACCCTCAATTTTTAATAGATATCAAGAAATATACCTCATAAAAACATATAATATCTCACTTTAACAAACTTATCCACATTATATATCTTTTGGTCTTCTCGAATGACCTACCATAGTATTCATAAGATGTTATCCAAAGAAGGTTGCTTTAAGATAAGATAATCAGGATAACGAAAATCTTTCCTTCTCTTTATTATTTTAGTAAATTAAATAATATATTAAATCCTAAAAAATATATCTCACATATACTTAAATATTATAAATTTTGTGTAATTACCTATTTCAGTCTCCTCTTCCTTCAAATGGGAAACAAAATGTTGATCACGTGTACGATGGACTATAGCCTCACAAACCAGTGCAATTTATTCTCAATAATCTCTTCCCACATCTAGATATAATGATGAATTTAATGTATTTATATGATATTTATGAAATATAAATAGTTATGTAACTATAATATCTCATATAACTTCTTACCTTCCAATCTGTTGGAAAATAATAATGTCGCACGTGGGTACGTGTTTTCTGTCGCCTCCTCGTAGTGATGTGAAATGCTTTACATTTAATTTAGACATAGATGTAAATAAATATATATTTAAGTAATATTAGATAAAAAATTTATATGGTAATGAATATATAAATATGAAATATTAATATGTTTCAAATTCTTTATCTATTGGAAAAATAAAAATTTTATTTATCTTTATGTACAATATACTATCTCTATAGACGATGTAACTCATTTTCTCATAACTAACATTTCTGTACTATTATAAATAATTATATAATTATTATATAAGTTATTTATATATTGTTTAAACTTCTTAAAATTACATAACCATGATAAAATTTGAAGGGGAAAAAATTACAAAACTAAAATAAACATTAAAAATAAATCTGCTATCACACAAAACGGTGATTTTAACAAGGAATTGTTAATAGAGTAGTAATAAAAGGATATAGTATTATCATATATGAGTTTATATATATGATTATGGTTCCATAATATATTTATATATCATATATAAATATTAAATTGTAGGTACAAACATGTAAAAAGGAAATCAGACTTGAGGTAAGGATTTATCGACTCATATTTACATTAGTAAGACATATTCCATATTAACCACTTAGTTATTTTTGTGTCATGTATAAAATAAATTTTTGATATGTTATATTAATAAAAAAATTTATTAATGGTATTTAATGTTTAATTTTATGTTATTTATTTCATGGGTGTTTTGATTAATAAGTTACCAATATCATAATGGTATATTTTACAATCTTATCGTTTATCACGATTGCTTATTAATAAATTTGTGATGTGGAAATATTTTCATATATAAGTTAAAAAAATATGTAATTTTATTATCCTATGATTTTAAATAACATATCAAGAAATATTCCTATTTTCCACTCTATAGAACATATAATCATTGAAAAAAATTATTTTTAAAATAGCAAACATTATTTCTCTTTTCTGATGAAAATTTTGTTCTCTTCTATTAAAAATAATTTCGAAATGTTTTTAATATTAAAAAAAATTAAAAAATTTATAAACATTAGGTATTTTAAAAACAATTAATCTTATTATCGTTTCGTGAACTAGAAAAAAATTATTTTTTTTATTAAAAAAAATATAAAATTATTCATTGTTATAATATACATGGCATGTATGGAATTTCCTAATATTGTTAAAAATCATTAAATTTATCTTTAAGTTAAATTCCTACACAGATATTCTAAAAGTAATTAATTTTAAAATATTTTAGAAATTTATAGTTTTAAATGTTAATTTGAAGAAAAATTATAATTTTCTTAAGAATGTTTTTATTGGAATTTTTTGGTATTCATATTAATTAATGAAAAGAAATTATTTTAAATTTTCCCAATAAGGAGTTTATTTCAATGATATAATACTTATTATTTGTCCAAGTGGTTTATGATTAGTATTATAGGATTCACTATTTTTATACCATACTACATGTTACTATTAATTTTTTATGATTGTGTTTATTGATTAGGGAAAGTATTAATATTTATTTTTCTTGTTTTCAAATAAAAAAAATTTATTAGTTATGTTCCACTATTTTCATATTGGGAATTAAGATAAAATACTATGTGACATGTCTAGACCTCTATATCCCCATGATGTATCGGTTTGTCCCATGATACAAATTATTTTTGGTTTTGGGTCATGACCTGGCACATTTTTATAAGATTTCTTATAATGAGTCCTTGATAGTATGGTTATGATTTTAGTAATTATGAATTCTCCAATTATGATATTAGTAATTTAAATTTTATTTTATTATTTTTATTGTTATAATATTAATTTTTATGATTCAAATTCATGTGATTATTTATATGGCACTATTTAATCATCATATTTTTCAAGTATATTATGCTCAAGTAATTAATTAAATCTTATTTGACTCAATTATTCACATTTCTTTATTGATTATACATATATATTCATGGTGGACCCTATTGACTGTATACCCTTACTGAGAATTAGATCTCATCCCTTTCTTATTATATTTCCACAGTATTTGAGGATGTGTATTATGATCGATATATTGGGTTTGGCTAGATAAAATAATCCCAAACTCAAAGAAAATAATATGTTTTGTTTTTTTAACTTGTAAAGTGATAATCATGTATGTAACTAGTTTTCCCATGCTTCTAATCTATTTTTCATTTTTGGATGTGATTGCTTCTATCTAGCAGCAATGTAATAAAGTAACCATATATACTAGGCTACTTGGGTCGAGGACTTTATATGCATATTTTTTGTTCAATTTTATAATGAACATTTAGTATTAATACTAATTATATAACATTAAAATTATTTTCATAAACTCATAATACAAATTTAAAATTATATTTTTTCATTTAACCCATATTTAACTACTCTTATAAGGTCGTGATGAGAAATGATATTTTTCCTCTATGGAGGTGGTATTCTAACCATAACATGAGAACTATTTTCCTTTTTATGGAACTGGATAATGAAATATATACTTCTTAATATAAAAAGATGTCAATTTCATGGAATGTGGATCCAAAATTGATAATTTATGTATAAAATGTTAGGTTATTTCATTAAATAACTCATAAACTAATTTAATGATTAGTATTTGTCGTATTTTGTGACTTCAACTCATGATTTATATATTCATCATCATTTTAATATTTAATGTGGTGAAAAAAAATTTATGTAGGTAAATTTGTTTAAAGACCAAAAATAAAAATTAAACATATTACATAACTTTTATATGGTGATTCCAAATATGAAGTTCATTTTAAATTATTCAATTTATATATGTGAAAAAAATTAATTTAAATATGAAATGTCATAGTGTTGAATACCATGAATTCTAGGAGGGAAGTGTAGGTTAATAATACAAATGGTATGATTATTATGAAGGCCTTTTAGAATATTAAGCTGACTAATTTTTTCGTCGGTCTCGAATAAAAATTATCAGATTTAGGTGATGTGGAATGGGAAATGGTTACAAACAAAGTAAAAAAAATTAGGAATAGTCATAAGAAAATATAAAAATCACTAGATCGGTGGAGAAAAATAATGTAATACATGGATCCACTAAGGATGAGTTTCGGTGATTGAATCAGCAACCAATACACCATGAACTATGAAGATGGAACCTAATAGATTGGACTTCAAACCCTATTTTAGAAGAAAGGGAAGAAAAAAACATGTGACTTTGGGAGATTCATTGATCATAAGGGTAAGGAATCTAAAGGTCAGAAAGGCTACTCATATCAATCTAACCCTATAGAGAAAAGATCTACCAAAATGTCTGGTGTAACAAACTCTATAATTATAAATTAATATCCCTTTAAAACAAATATTTTTTTATGTAATGGATTTATAAAAAAACTCATGCACTACATTGGTTATTTTTTACATTTATATGTTATATCTTGTCATATTTAAAAGACATTATTTCTTTATAACCAATGATAATATATCTTTTATAATGTGAAAATTATTATTATTATTTATTAAAGGTTATTATAATATAAAATTGTCATGGTTGGATGAAATGATGGCCTTAACCAGTAGAATTGTACATGATGAATCTCGTCTATCAAAGATTCAACGGGATACGGGAACAATAGAATTTTCCTTGACAAATCCCATGATATAATTCAATAACAAAAGCACAAATGAATCTATTTATGGGAGAAGTAAAAGTTCATCTAGATCACAGAAGAAAAAATGATCACTAAACCACCCCAGAAACATTTACCATCACACACCATACTTTTAGGGAATATGGTTGTGTGTTAAAGGGAATATATCTTGACCATTGTAATATGAATTTCTATATTTTTATTTATATTAAAATAAATACTATATTTTATATTTGAATTAATTTATATTTTATTAAATAATGAATTTGATAATAATTAAATTTTTATATGATGAAACATAAATTTTATTTTGGATAAATATATAGTTTCAATCTAAACTATTTTTTAGTGAATTTTATATTTTTTATATAATTTTTATCTTAAAAAAATTTCTTATTAAACAAATTTATTTAAATATAAATGAAAATATTATTTTATGATGGAAAATGTAATTTTTATAATGGTCAAAAACTATTTTTATCACAAAATATTATTTTTTTAGTAAATGAGGATATTTTATTTAAAATCTTTAATTCTTATATTTAGATAATTATTTTGATAAATATACTATTATTTTTTAAATTATCATGTTGAAGTTATCCAATGGGGTTTTTCACACAGTTTTCAGAGATGGTCAAATTTTGGTGTAAAAATTAAATATGGTACAAATATATGGTATGTATTATAAAATCATAAAATCTCAAATTTGATTTAATAAATACAATATAGATTATCCATTAGCATAATAATTTTAATCCTTTAAGGAAATTTTTTTTTATGTTATTTTTTTTAATATTATAAATCCTTAGTGAATCCTCCAAAACCTATAATATATTTTATGGTTTTAAAATTATTTATTTTTTATCATTAATCACATTCACATAACCAAAGAAAACTATATGAATTATTTGTGTTCTTATACATATTGAATAATTTAAATAACTCTTATTTGGTAGAAACCCATTTAAAAACCATGGAATGGTTTTTGTTTTTATTATTTAATTATAATTAGCTCATAACCTATGTTAAGAAATTAATATATAATACCCTCATATTTTGAAATAAAATCCCACACAACCCCCCATTAATTTTCCATAAATACCTTTTTATCAAAAATTTACTCTTATCATACCTCTACATACCCTCCCATTGTTTTCTATATCACTTTAGTATCTTTTCCAATTCATTTAGAAGTTACCTCTCAGGGAAAAGGATCCTTTACTTCTCCTCTTTATTAAAGAACCTTCCTTATATAATGGCTTTTAATTTACATTTATTAAATTTTGGATATATTTATAGATATTCCTCTTACATAACTTTTGATTCCCATTTGATTAGATACCCCTTTCACTCTCATTCACCTCTTTCATTAATTGTTATGTACATCCGAGTGGTGCTGAAATTATTCTACGATTCTTCTATACAAACATTTTTTTTGAATAACCATACCCTTTTCTACTCATGTGTATCCACATAATTTTAATTATCCTAAATTGATATGTCACATTATTTTATTTAACCTACACTATATAATCATAGAATAATAATAGATAAACTACATCCTTGGGTTGTATGATCTATGTGGAACACTTATGCATATACATGATATGAATGTTATTGGTGGGTACAAAATTATATATCCCTCTAATGCCTTGGGTAATTTTTTTAATTTCACGAGATACCATTTATAGTTCATGGGATGTTTTATTTAATGTAATACATTATTATTTCTCAGAGGGTATCCTTGAGTTATGTTTAAGATGTCATGATATATGGTGTTTCTACATTCCCATATTGCCTTTATGATATCATCTTATATCAGGCTTCAAAGATCATGTTTATGGGACTAACACCTAATATGTTAACTTAATATTTTTCTTGACCCACCTCTACTATTTTACAATATGATTTTTTTATTCCCTTACTGAGAATTATATCTCACCACTTTGTTATGTACATCCACATGTTATCCAATGTTGTTTTTAAGAGAAATAGATTTTTCAAGGATTTATTAATGCTTATAAATAATATTTTTCCACTGTTAATATTTTTTTTATGTACCTTTTATATGAAATAAACTAAACCTCCTGGTCATCTGGGGTTCTGTTATGTTACATTAGTGTAACATATAATGAATCAAGGTGTATTAAAAATGAGTTTTCATAGTTGGTATCATAGGAATGTCTTGTTATTTTAGGAAATACGGATTTGATAAAATTAGTGAATTCCTTATATATTAGAGTAAACATATAAAAATATCCTTAAATTTGGTTAATGTGTATATTAAATTATTACCATGAAACAAAATCTATGTGTAGATATTACAAGTGGATGTGGCTCTGGAATAGTATTACCGAGTTGTAAATAACCCAAAAATTGTGTATTTGGTATTAACAAGATTTTAACTGGATGAATAATAATGTGGCCTTACTAAAAAATAGTTTATCACTCCCCGGGTATATTATTTGGTAAATTCAAAATCTCATTGTGAACCATTATTAACAGAACACAAATTCCCATAATATTTTTTGTTAAAATAAATGATCATATATAATCAAGATTAAAACCTTGAAATTCGTATATTAAGAAATATATACAACTTATGTTTTTCTCTTTAATTTCAATGTTTTCATGTTAATTTGTTTAATACATTAAAAATTTTCATCCCCATTTCTCTCTTTTTTCTAGTAAATGTTTAGAAATAGGATGAATCGAGTCAAGAATAAATGTGATGACTGCCCAAATGTGGCGTCCAACCCAATAGAAGTAAAAGCTATTAATATCAGTATATAAACATATTAATTATGAAAAGAATTAATAAAAACAAGAATCATGAAAAATTACCATATTAACCTATGAATGAGCATGTTTTAATTGAGACCATTATGCAACAAAGGCTTCTGACTTTTAATGGATCTTATAATCACTTACAAAACAATGGTTCCACTCCACTAGAAAAATATTCTCTGTATTTCAATTATATTAGAAAGATATTTTCTTGTTATATAATTATCATATGGAAGGATAAGTGTATAAATGGTGGATTTTGATAAAAAAAAATATGAAGCATGTGGATGTGATAAATGAGATGGATTAGAAATAATTTTAGAAAATCTTTTTTGATAAATATTTTCCTTGCACTATTCAACTGAAAATAGAGAAAAATTTATTTTCCATAAAAATTGATAACAAGTATATAATTTATAATGAAGATAAAAACATATGAAGTTAATTAACACCTTTTTCTTTTACATCTCCCAAGAATATAAAGCTTACATCTTCTTTGGTGGCCTAAATATGAGTCTATCAAAATAAATTGTGATTCCGAACATTAAAATCTATAAGAAAATTATCCAACGTGACACAATTGAGATCATCAAATCTAAAGGTTATTATGATTATTCACACAAGAACTATAAGAAGGATATTATGTCACGATGTATAATAGGGAATTATTATTGGGAATAAAATTTTGACATCAAACTTCTCAAATGTTTGGGAAGAATTATCCTATAAACTCAATTTAGGTTACATGGAAATGTATTAAGTATAGGAATGAATGAAACCAAGCTAGAAATATATAATGGGACAAACTGACCAATGTGATGGAAGAAAGGAATTATATATATAACCCAGATACTATAATATAATGTTTCAAATTAAAATAATTGTGAAACAATGAGAATCAATTAATTAATACAGGGTTTGTAGATGGTAATTAATAAAAATAACCTCCATTGAATAGAGATAACTTTTTATATTACTCCATCATATCTTCTGAGGTGGATCCTTAGAGTGAGGTTCTAATCTGAAGGATAATTATTCTTTAAAGTATTGAAAAAAAATTATTTTATTCCAGTTCCATTTATTATTTAATATACATCATGTTAAGAAAACATATTCAAACCTGACATAAAAACATGTAATTTAAGAAATCAATAAAAATAGGAAAAGGATAAATTTTACAAATCCCATGTATATAACTCCTCTTTTATCTATAGTTGTGGGATATACATCCAAGATAACTTTATGATACTCTTTTTATTGAAATATGATGTTATTCAAGGCATGGATAGAATTTCTTTGTATAGAGACAACATAAACTTCGGAGAGAAATAAATCGCCATGTGTATCCTAAATTCACCTCTAATTAAATAAAAGTTAAAGGATGATGATTAATCTCTTTTGGTATCATATTCACAATCAAGGATATTATTACATTGTATGTAATCTTAACTATCTTAAATGATTGACAATAAATAAAAAATCATTCATTATGAAATTTCCATTATTAAGAAATATCATACAGTGTTTTGAAACTATTTCCTGGTTTTCCTCAAATATGTGTCATTGAGTTATCAATCTATATTATAATCAGATCATTCCCAATATCCAATAATCCATACATAATAATCATTACTATTCTTTGAGAGATAAAGAATAAATACAGGAGAATTTCGATAAAGGGATAATATTTAAGAATGCTTCACCATGGGGTGTTCATTCCTTTTAATGATGAATAATGATGGGTTAATGTACTTATGTATTAATTATTATGAGATTAAAATAATCATGATAAAAAACAGGTATCTTCAACAATAGATTTTTGTCTTGGTTGATCTACTATGTGGATCCCAATAATTATCCAAGGTGGATCTATGGTTGAGATATTATAATGTAATGGTAAAGAATGATGATATCATCATTTCTTATTTTGATACAAGGTATAAGAAATATAAGTTTATAGTTGTTCCCATTATACTCACTAATGCTCCAGATATCTTCAGGGACATGATGAATAATTTCTATAGGGATAACCTCAAAAAATATTATTTATAATTTAATGATCATATTATTATATAATCCAATAGAAAAGTGGAACATGTGGATCATTTGAATTATGTAAAAGTGAATTTTTGAAAGGAAATGATATTTTTTCAATTATAGAAAATGTGATTTTTGTATGAATAATGTAATAGTATTGGTGAAATTTATCCTCAGTAATGTAATATATATGGATCCTTCAAAATTAGAGGTAATATAAGGATGTTAAACACAAGAATATTTGATAGAGATCTATAGTGTTCTTGGACTAGTTGGATAATATCATCGATTTATGAGAAAATTATCATGATTTTGTAAACAAATCACTAATCTCACTCAAAATATAAGGATTTTTTTCTACAATTATAAAGGTGGAGAGATATTTAGTGTGTTGTAGAATATGTAAATAATAGATCTTTTCTCTCACATTAACAGCCAGTGGAAAAGGATTTTTTATCTACATAAAAACGTCTAAAATTTTTATGTGTTTTGAAATTATGAATTCTGTTAAAGTGGTGTCATATTCCCCATTCACTTAAATATCTATGATCTAAACTAACCAACTCATTATCTAGAATTTTCTACAGTGATCATCGCATTGAATATTTAGTGACATTATATCTATGAGGTGAGCTCTGACATATTCACAGATTATAAAGTCCAAAATCATATATTCAGACAAAAGGGTATAAATATTCACCAATAGAGGTGGTTGGAGATAATAAATGATTTAGATTATTCAATCAATTATTATAATGGAAAATTGAAAATATGTTATATGATCTGAGTATAAATGATCATAAAACAATATCCATGATGAGGATTGGAATGGACACATTCTTATTAAGTACGAAAATGCTTAACATGATAATATTAAAAGTACCATCATCTTAACTTGATCAAATAATTGCTCCAAAATCCATTCTTCTGAGGATAATGGAGGCCCCAAAAGATGATAAAGTGTTATAGATAGTGTAGAAAATATTTTAGAGGTCAAAATTAAAAAAGATGGAGTTATAAGGTTTAGATCATGATTTTGTTTCCCATAGTAAAATGAACTCAATTGAGAACTTTTGGATGAAGCATATTTCTTGTACTTGTCTGTTCATCTAGGAAGAACAATGATGTATAGGGATCTGAATAAAAACATTTGGTGGGGTAAAATGAAGAGAGTGATTGTAGAATTTATATCTCAATTCTTGTTATTACATTATGTCAATGATATATGACAAAATCAAAAGGGTGTGATGAAACCATTTTCCATACCAATATGGAAATGGGTAGACAAAACCAAGTATTTCTTCTCAGTACTCACTATGATACTTAATGTCAATAATACCATCGAGGTGCAATTTGATCGCCTTAAAATTTCATCTCATTTCATTGCTCTTGAGAAATATCCCTCCGAGGACAATCATAAAATTATATACATAAGAGAAGTGGTAATTCTATAATTAGTTACACGATCCATTAAATTAAATCAATATCTAAGGTCTAACTCAATGTTCTTCAGAATGCCTAAATATACATTAGATATAGAGTTGTGTTTCAATACTATATATCTACCATAGATGAATGGTATGTCTAAGGGAACAATTCAAACTCTCTAGGATTAACAAGGATCATGTTAAATAGTACACTAAGGATATATTCATCGACAATGTCCCATAGTTGAGGTTTTATATAACAACATATTTAATTTTATCATTAAAATGGTACCTTATGACGCTCATTATCAGAAGTAGTGAAAGAATCCAACATGTAATGATGTGGTTAGAAAGTGGAATTTAATGAAACCTAATCATATCCAACACATGAATGATGATGTTCAAACCGTTAAAAATCCTATAAAATCTACATATAATCTGGTGAAAATATATGAAAACAATCATTGATGATATCAACAGTTTGTGACTAGAGATATAGTATCCCTTCATTTATATCTATGGTATAATATCATGAGGTTTTGGATGAAAGGAATTTTTATTACAAGATAAATCATCCCCATTTATATCATTGACGACAACAGAGTCGTGGTAAATCGACAATAACTTCCTATGAACTTTTCATAAGTACATGATGTGTTCCATGTGAACCACTAGAGGAGGTACATTAAAGGGACCTCACATGTTTCAATTATTGAGGGGGTACCAATGAGGATTTATATTTCATATTAATATAAACTAGTGAATATCAAAGATCATAGAGACAATGTTATGTGAAATAAGAAAACTAACCTAGAAAAATATTCATGTTGGAAGTACAAGTTTGAGGAGGTGTCACAGGAACTGGATGATATGATGAAATAGAAGTACCCTCATCTTTTTTAGCATATGAAATTATGTTTAAAGGGTTAAATTTTTAATGGTGGTCCAATATAATTAAATAGATATTTATAATTTAAATTACATTTTCGATAGAATAAAATCATTATGATTTAATGAAGTTATAGAAAAAACATGCACTACTTTGTTTATTTTAGTCCATTATAACTTATATGATATCAAATTGAAATTATGTTATGAATACAAACCATTGTTAATATATTCATTGTAAATATACCATTATGATTAATATATATTAAGGGTTTTGATAAAATCCAATTACCCAAAAATAAGATGTGATGGAATCCACAGTAGAAGCATAAATGTGAAGCCTATATATTGAAGCTTCTAAGGGATATGTAGTCATTGATATTTTCCATTAACCAATACATGTTAAAATTTAATAATTGAAGAAAAAAATTATTATATAACAAGCAGTAAAATCCTATTGAGATCATGACCCAAACCATTTTCATCAGTCCTCCCTAATAATGTTTCACAATCTAAATCCTTACTCTTCAGGAATACACTGGTTTAATAAGTGCGTGTATATCATGATGTTAAGAGTATGAATTTTTATATATTTATTTTTACTAAATTAATGATTATATTTTTACTTTTATTATTATTATTATTATATAAATTATTAAATAATGTTTTTATAAAACATTGTTTTTAGGATGAATCCACAAATTGCTTTTTATATTATAGTTTCAATCAATAAAATACTTTGGGTCATTAAAGATGTTTTTAAATAATTTTTCATTTAATAAAATATTATAATCAATTAATATATATTTAAATATTGATGATAATATATTTTTACAAACTCAATTTTCAATTTTATATTGGTCTAAGAATGTTTTTTATCTTAATAATTAAATGTAGTATAAATATACACTATAGTATATATAATTATGAAGGACAAAAATTATTTAAAATAAAATAAAATAATGACTTTATATGACAAAAATTATTCTTCAATTTAAAAAAATATTTTATCATATATATTTGATAAATTTGATAAACCCATAAGTAATCCTCCAAACCAAATATTATATATTATGGTAATAAAATATATTCATTGTAAACATGACTACATAAATCATCACTAATAATATTATATTAATTTTCATGATTATTATAATAATAAAATATTTAAAACCATTCATTTTTATATGAAACCATGTTAAAAAATCATATTAAGGTTTATAGTTTGGATTATTTTATCATATAGATTGCAAAAACTATGTTTAGAAATTAAAAATAAGTCTCCTCCCTTTTTCATTAAAAACCTTAAAAACATCCCATTTCTCATAAATCAAAACCCTTTAAGAAGTATGATTCTATTCTATTTACTCTTTATATCCCTCCCAATGTTTTCCCAAGCCCTTAATAAGCTGCTCAAAATCTTTTATAAGTACATGTTCAAGGTAAGGGATCATCTCCTCCTCATTATTAAATAACCTTATTTATATCATGCAATATCATTTCTAGTTTTTCATGTTAATATATGCTTTTAAACATCCTTATTACATTCTTTATGATTACCAATTGATGAGAGACCCATATCTCTATCATTCACCAATTTTTTAAACCTTTATGTACACTTATTATTCTTTCAAAAATATACTATGATTGTCCATTAAAAACTGATTTATAGTGAATACCCATATCCATTTATATGAATTGTTCTTTACCTAGTTGCACATATCCATCACTGATTGGTAAATTCCATGTATGTAACCCACACTACAAAATATTTGGTTTAAATGTGTTGAAATACATACTTATATTGTATGATCAATCTTTCAAACTTATGTATGTACATGATATGAATGTGATGGGTGGGCCTTGAATAATGTGGCCCTCCAATGCATTGGGTTATATTTCTATCTCATGTGATAATATATACAGTTCATGGGAGGTTATCATAAGAACAATATATTGTGATGTCTTGGAAAATTGCCTTGAATTATGTTTATAATGTCATGTTTTATACTGGTTCACCATTCCCATGTTTCTTTAATGTTATCATCTTATATATTGATTCCAATATCAAGTATATGATTATAAAACCACTTATATTACCTTAATATTCCTCTTGAATAATATGTTATTATTTATCTTATTCTGTACATTTATTATTATTCTTCTTGATTCCATAGTTGACACCTTTATTATATACATCCCTAAGTTATCCCATGCATTTTTAGAAGGGAAATTTTATTTTACGTTCATGGTGTGTTGTTTTTTAATATTATTTATAAACCCAATTTCTACTTTTTTATGTAATGTACCTAATTTATTAAGGACACTAGTTATCATGATCATCTAGTATTGAATTATGTATAAATTTGTGTAATAAATAATAAATTTGGTTGTATTAAAATAATGGTTTTCATATCTAGGTTTAGCATGGTGTCACGTCATTATCTTACAGTAATTTAATTACAGTGTTAATTATTCATCAATCATAATAAACAAATTTGGGTTATGGTAATGGATAATAATCTAAGAAACAATGTTAAAATTGGATATCACAAACAATGAAAATATTATCCTAATGGGAAAACAAATTTTATTAGAGATGGAGTAAGAAATATAATTATTATTCAAAACATGATATCAACTATTATGATTAATTACATAAAAATTGATGGGTTTCCAAACTCATAAAATAATATAAGGATGGATTCTCAGGAATACATACCTTATATATATGATGAAGGAATAAATATTCATTTTTCTTCATGTCAAAAATATCAGATGAATCATCAAGGAAAATGTCTCAATGAAACTAGAAGATGTATCATCAATAGTAAAGGATGGATTAGATAAATTACATAAATTGAAAAACTAAAGATATTAGTGGAAATAATAAAAGGAAAATAGTTTATTATAATGTAACATTGACAATTCCCTCTCTTAATGTAGGGTAACATAGATATTGTCCAATTAAATTACATAATACAAGGGATATATAGTATTATAGGAACCTGCAACATTCCATACATGTGAATTAATATGGATCTACATCTATGAAAGTATGTTCTAGAGAAATTGTGGAGTGAGTAACCCTAATCACCAACTTATGAACTATGATTATTAAATTCATATAATGTTAAACTAACTCCACTTATCCAAGATTTTTTCTAAGAATATCAAATCAAAACTCTTAAAAATATATAGAGAATTACTAATAATTATTTTTGGAAGGACTATTATACTGCATGTATATAACACCCCTCTAATATATTTTTATAGTAATATTCATATTATAAAATCATATTATCCTTCAGAAAACTTTTATGTGATATTTGGCATGGATTGGAACACATGATGTAGAGGCCACGATAATCACTATAATTGGAATATCAAATCCAAAAATAAACATGTGATCAACTATTAATACAAGGACTTCTATAAAATATCAATGAAAAGTTACTCCCATTATATTTAGTTATTTATCTCAACCTTAGTTATATTTATACTATGACGGAAAAGAAGAGTTCACTAATAATATTAAGGATGGTTAGGATAAATCCATATCAGAAATTAAATCCTAAGTTTTATATATATCTAAAATACCCTTGTCATTTTCGATAGTTATAAATAATTAATATTATTATAAATCCATTTATTTATGAGGGAGAATTTTCCAAACTAAAAAACAATATGTATTTTTTATGTAAATTATATGTTCATATAAAATTCATCAAGTAACATCGGAAAAATGAACAATAGAAAATATATGATTGTTATAATATACCATGAAATTAAGAGTAAAAATAGATATAACTTAATTATTTAACATATTTATAAAAAATAATTAATAATGAATGTGAATTTGAAAATTTTAATTCTTGTAGCTAAATAATTGATAATACTAATTTAGGATTAAATTGAACTCTTCTAAAGATTGTCTTTTTATGTGTTTTTAAGAAATTAAATAATTTATAAATAGCATATATAGCATATATGAATAATATATTAAAAATAATTATCTTAGAAATTGATAGGGAATACAAGTTCCAATAGATAATATTTTAAAAACTATTATTAATTTATATTCAAAATAGTTTTCATTATATTTTAATTTTAGTATTTAACCAAAAAATTAAAATCTATAATCATTTGAATTTGATAAAAAATAAATTATTTTTTTATTTTTTAATTTCAGAATTTTCTTATGTTAATTTTTATGTTTTTTGAAAAATAATTCATTATTAGGTTATTAGTTTAAAAATAGTCTTTATTTAAATTGAAATGTTAATGAATGTATAAAAAAGTAATTATAACTTTTAAACTAAAAAAAATTTCAGGATAAAATTTTATGATGGGTAAAATAACATATTTCAAAATACAATTTTTAATGTAGAGAACCTGTGTTCAAGAACTTACCTAAAGCTTTGTAAAAAAATATTTTCAGTCATTAATATGAAATAGTTTATATTTTAGAAATATTTATTTTTATATTACATTAAAATCTATATAACTTATATATTTATTATAATGAAAAAATTTATGTTATTAAAATGAAAAAAATCTATAATTTTATCATACACAAATATTTGAATCGTAAAATAAATTTTTTTCGGAAAACCGGTTTTTCACATTTTATGCACTAATGATAAAAATAATTCATATTTAATGTAGAAATTTTATCTAATAGAATGCATTTAATATTTTACAAAATTATCTTCATGCTATGTAAACAAGGAAATTTTTTATTTGTTAATTGTAAATTACTTTGTTGAAATTTTGTAACCATGATAAAACTCGAGTCTTCAACATGAGTACTTTTTCTCAAATACATAAATTTTCTTTCATAAATTCCAATTTATAATTTTATAATTTATATATAATGAAATTAATATTTTTTATATTTAATTTAAATATTCTAAGGTAATTACTACTGACCTTGTTTTCAATTTTCTATTAATAACATCAAAAAAATTCATTATTGTCTTTTGCAAACTACAACCTCTATAGAAAATATAAATTCTATTTTCACCACTTTATATCATTATAGATTATATTGGTAAATTTGAATAAAATATTCAAATATATATTATAAAAAATATTATGAAGAGACTAACTATAGTCCTCCTTTATTCCCACTAATTCTTTAAGAAGGGAAAACTTTAATTTTGTATTGTGGGGACGATCACCTCCTCGAAGGAACATATCTTGTTATTCATATAGTTTCATTTTTTATTTTTTAAAACCACATATAATATGATTCAACGCCTTATTGTAATATACTTTCTATCATTATTATTATTTAATAATGATATCATTCAAAAAAACCAATTTAATAATAAAAATCATCCAACAATTATATATTTTTCAGCTCACGGTCGTTGTAACCACATACATAAACAATTATATAATATAATAAAATAGTTGAATACAATAACTTAATTATATAAATAATATTATATATAATTATATAAATATTTGATTTATTTTATTATAACAATAATATTAAACTCATTAATTAATATATCATTATTCGTTTCATAAAAATCACTGAAAAATGATTGTCTTTAATTTAACACATAGGAAATGTGAAAAATATACCATAGATTGAAATTATATAATTATAAATAATAATAAATATTCATTTATAGTACATCTTATGATATGGTACTAAAGAAATTTGGGAAAAATGAATAACATCATTACTATTATGAAACTAGTTCAAAACTATAAATATTACTCACACTTGATGTTCAATGTAGATAATAAATAACTGGTATAAATGTATCGACCTATATTTTTTTTAAAGATTATAGATATGAAAATGGTTATTAAAAAGGTAATTAATATGTTTATTTTTTTTATAGAGGAGATTGAACAACTTTAGTGGAAGTTAAGAATTAAGGTAATGGTTTGTTCTAACTCAATTTTCATCCACTGAGTTATAATCCATCATATTAAACTATGTAGTTTCCTGATTAATTTATTCATCCAAAGAATAATTTGTATTATATTTTATCTTTTTATTGGGTTATACAAATCTTTCTCATACCCTCATTATCTAATTATTGTTTCCTGAAATATTATGTTACCTGCAAGGGTTTATTGTGTCAAATGTTCACCCCATGAGAATTATTTATTTTTAGACACCTTGTTTTCTATGGAATGGTGTATCAACTACCCCTTTAATATTTTTTATCAAGTTAAATTATTTATAAATTTTATATAATATTTCATTTCAAAACATATTCTTCTTGGGTTTTTAACTTGAATGATTCTAAGTTCGTAACGGTTTTCAGTATCAATGTTCTCCCCTGAATCAAATTTCATAATATATAACATGTTTTCATTTGTATTTGTTTTCTACAAACCCATTTATATTTTTTTCCATTTTGCTTTCATTATTTATTTTATTTAATATTTGAAATGACATTCTATCTTTCACTGGTTTTTATTCAAATGTTTCTAAATATTCATTGTTACTTTTTTCTCTCTATAATTCAATGTGACATGTTTGATATTTCACACAATGTTTTCATTTATATATAATATAAACTACCCTATTTTCTTTATGAATATTTAATATAATTAATTATTTAGATTTCAATTACCTAGTGTTTCTATCATGTTTTTTTGATTCATATATTACTATTACAATATGGTGGTTTTCATCAAAAAATTTCTACTTTGGGATATAGTTCCGATTCACCACTTGATTCCTTTTTGTGGTGTATATATTTGATATAGAATAAATTATAAATCCTATCATTCTATATTCATTTGGGATATTAAACTCATATAGATTCATCAATGCCCTATTCATTCTATATCATCCTGTTTTATTGGCATGATTTTGCTTCCAATTCCTTTACTCTATAGACACCCCATATTTCATTATGTCATTTGAAGGGTGTTCACCTTGTTAAAAAAAACCATACACTGATAATTAAATATTAATAGATACCATATTGATAAAAAAATGAAATAAACCAATGTTACCCAATTATTACTATTAATAATAATAAAATTCAAATAAAATATTGAGTCACAAACATTCTAATGACCTTTCATTTTTAGAGTTTTTGAGTGAGGAAAACAAAATATCTAGTAAGGTCCATGTATTAATAATGAAATGGATATGTTATCCACTATATATGTAAAAAATTTATATATAATACTTATTCATTATCTCTCACAAATATTTTGCATCACGTACCCTATTAGAAATATCATGGGTAATACATTTCTTCATAATTAGGGGAAATATAAAAAGAAATATGGGAGAGCTCAATTTATCTATAACGTTAAAAAAAGTGATGATAATAAAATACCATAAGTTGTAATAAGATATGAATAAAAATAAGGTATAAATACATCATCAAAATTACTTCATAGTCAAAATATACATTAATTATAATGTATCCATGGTTAAGATATCAATAAATATGCACAGGGATAATAATTAGTGGGTTCATAGTGATAAAATTAATAATATAGAATTTATAATACCATTCCCTTAACTAGGAAATAATTATCATAAAGAACCTGATCACACTTTAAAGTCGTCATGTTTAAGAAATATTGGTTCTCAGCAGGCATAAACAAAAATACCAAAGCTATTTTTCCACATGAGACAAATCAATGCATCAAGAGGATATCTATATTGGGCCCCCTAGATCAATAGTTAATTCCAATGAATTGTTCATATAAATAATGAATAAACTATAAAATACATATAAATATTCTTTCTGTTCAATAAAATTGTATATTGAAATAAAAATAATCCATATATTCCATATTTCCCCAATCAATAAATTGAATAGAATACTATGAAACCATCTCTCTAACTAACACCATATGAAGTAATAAGAATACTATTTAGTCAATAAATTCCTTGATAAATTTGAATAAGCAATATAGGTGAATATACATCAATCAATGTAGAGAAATATAGGGGGTTCACTGAGGAAATTCATTGTAAGAAAAATCATGCCTATAATATAGGGTGATTTAGAAATAAAAAGGTAATGATGGATCTCCACAAGTTTAATCTCACAAAATAAAATTCAATTATTTAGAAGGTAATTGTATTGTTCCCAACCCCACTAAATAGAGCTGGTTTTTTCATTATTACATTATAATATTATATAAAAAATTACATCCGGAATGACATAATAGTATTGTAGTATTTGTAAAAATGATATATACATGAGTCTTTCATTATATTAGACAACATAAGTTAAAAAGAATTTTTTAAAATAACATTATTCCATATAGAATATAATATCATATAAATCATATTGATCTTTATAGATTTTTCAAAAGACAAACAAAATAATGGTGATCCCAAATTTTTAGTAAGGATTAAGTACAATGGAAGCTACCCGGAATCAATAAGCACAATCAAAATTGAGAAGTAAATAATTGTACAAATAATCCATTTAAATAACATGACTATCGAGATAATGTATGGAATAATAAATATATAAAGTTAAATAATACAAAATAAATTACATTAACTCAATATAATTAGAATAAAATTCATTGAATGAAATTTTGTTTATGAAGATCTGAAGGATAATAATATAAGGCATAATCAATATTGGAAGGTAGATAACTGAAAACACATGCCATTAAATCAATAAAATAAAAATTAAATACATCCAGAGATACTGTCATAGAGAAACTATCATGGATAATGATAGTAACTATGTTATCAATGAAAGAGATACTTAAGTATTGGAAGACATCATATTAGGAAAGATGATAACTCTACTATCAAGATCTACCATCAATATAGTTTAAAATTTTAGTAGCTATGCTCCAAAAACCCATATAATAATGGATATCAAACTATTTCATATAAAAGGAATATCAATGTATCAATGAGAAATTTATAACCAGTTCCGACCCATGTCTTCATGTTAATATCATTCCTCGTATATTGAATAATAAATGTAATTCATGAACAATGTGTATTGTCCTCAAATATCTGTATTGAGTAATGAATACAGATATAAGAATATTTACCCAAATAATGAATTATCATTCAACGTAGAAAATATTATGTAGAAATGATTTATAGTTTATGAAATAAACATATCCATGATAAATAACATGGGAACTTAGGGGAAATTTATTATCTATAGAAAAATGAATGATTCAAGGAGAAGTTGTTTACTACAAAAATGAATCAAGGAAGTGAATGTCAATACATTCGTTGATCAAATTGACAATAAACCATATATATTACAATTATTTATGGTTTTAATAGATCATATGACAATTACAGTTATAATAATATTTTATTATCTTTAATTAATATAAATAGAATAAAAATGTCATTACATTTTTATAGAAAAAATCATTTTGATTTTGAATGTCTATTTTGAAAACTAAAAATTAAGAAAAATTAAATCAATTTTTCATGAAATTTATATATTGAAACCTATAATGGAATATTTTAAATATTATATAGGTCATGATGGTAAGAAATGTTTTTCATTCCCTGCATATTAAAACAAACATTCCTTTTATTTTCAGTAAAATTCAAATGGGCATTCTTCTGAAATAAATATTAAATCTATATTAACATTATTTATGAAATTTAATAATGGAAAAAAATTATTCAATAATTAATTTTTAAGAGGTGACAAATACTTTTATAAATAATTTTTATAAAATATTTCTTTTGAATAAAATTTATTTCCAACTAAACTGAGAAATAAATTTGAATTTTATGAAAAAATTATAAATTGATTTATTTTCCAAAGAGTGGAAAATAGTAATATTATATGAAATATAAAAAAATAAAAAAATTATAATAAAATTAAATTTTCTGTAAACAATTATCAAATAATTTCTTTCAATTTATATTCAAGTATGAAAAATCACGATTAAAATGAGATTTTGAAATAAACCCTTATAATGTTCACTACATTGAAGTGAGAATTAACCAATGAATCTATTATGTATATAAAAATAAATTACACATAAAAAAGTGGATATACCATAATAAATTTTAAATTTTCATTACAAACATAATATTATAAGATCAAATATGATGAGTGAGTAATATAACTCAATGAAATGAAATTGAGTTATGATATTCTTTACCACATGGTAACTTTAAATTAAAAATCCATTGGTTTATATAATTAAATTGAAACACAAAATACCCATGATTATTAATGATTCATTAATTTTCATGTAAAATAGTAAATATATATCTTTATGAAAATAGGTGCGTGACATTATAATATGCCTCAATGAAGGGGAAATGCGATGAAGTCCCTTATAAAGATCGTATCATTGAAGTGGAGAGTAAAAATAGAATTAATTATATGTATCAAATGTAAATAAATATAATACAAGTGTAAATAAAAACAACTATAATCAATTTATAATACACATATAATTTTGATAGTACATAATCAATAAAGTAGATGTTTAACCCAATAAATGGAAATTGAGTTAAGTAATCACTTGCCTCATGCTTCCTTTTGGTTGAACATGATTTAGCATCACACCTTGGTTTCTTAAAAATCTTATTAACCTATAACTACACAATATTAATATTTATAATATCATATATGATGCTTCTATAATATATTAACAAACATTCATTAATAATCATTCATTTTTTTCGGTGTATCAGTTGTTAATTACCTAGTTTTCTCATTTGTTCTTTATCATGAAGGTTCTTATTCATGTATATATTATATAGTTCATCATCTAAAGAATAATAATAATTAAATAATTATATTACTTATACATTAATTACGATTATTATAACATTAATGAAGGATGTTATCTAGAAATAAAATATGTTACTCTCATGGTGTGATAACTCGTATATACACATTGGTAACATTTCCATTTTTTCATTGATTATTTTGGAAAGGTGGTAAGTAATATATTATATTTACATATTTATAATAATATCATAAATATAATATAAGTTTATTAAATATTCTTATATATATTATCCATATAATTTGGTGATGAAAATAGAGTCACATCGCTTCTTGATGGCGGTAGTCCACATGTAAATGGACTATGATATCATCATTTTGTGAGTTAGAAAGTAATAAATAAAATGATATATTATATTTTAAAAATGATATATATGTAATTAATTTCATTATTATTACACTTTTATCACATATATATCTAATCATTATCTTTATTACCATTTATTTAAAGTGTTAGTGAAAAAACAAATCAAACTGCATAGTGAGGCGATGGTTCGCAGTATACACAAGCAGCATTATCATATCCCCTATGGAATGGACTGTAAAAAATGATATATATGATATAATGACTCAATAAGTGTAATCCTTTTTAAATATTATATATATATATATGTATATATATATATATTATAACATTCATCATACCGAACTGTGAGAAGTGGTAATGGAAAACAATTACATCGATTCACGAGGCAGTAGTCAACAGTACACACAAATGATGATTTCACAACCCATTTGACAGAAGTGGGGATGGATTTTGGTTCATGAACAAAACATATAATAATATAAATATATGGAATGTAATTCCTTTATTATATCATCTATATTTAATAACAATTGAAAGAGGTTGTGGAAGAAATAAAATAAAAAAGCATTATGAAAAAATGATGCATCTTATTTACCTATCCTCCATAGGTTTTCACAAAAAGACATACTGGGATGGATTTATAAAAATAATAGTATTATAGGATTACGAGATGTAATTTTAGAAGTTTTATAGATAGTTATTTTCTAAACCAAAATTGTTTTAAGGATTAAAGAATAGTGGAAAGTAGGTTCCTATTTATAAGTGATGTTAGTGTCACACTTTAAATTGTTTGAAAAATAATGTGTACACCGGTTGTTACATGATATAATGGTCCAAATGGATTATGTTTTCAAAAATAGAAAATATAGACCAGAAATTTGGACATTTAATACATTTTAATCAAGTTTTTAGGCCAATGTTTCCCATATCCTTTTAGTTTAACCCATGGTAAATCACATTTTACCATTACCACTGTAATTGTTTTTTACTATTTTCACTATTTAATAAGATAAAAAATTAATTTGACCTTATTATAAAATATAAATTATTTTTATTCTAAATATAGAATAAATTTACCCATATTTTAGACACTTATGCAGAAAAAATGAATTTAAAATTAATCATGAAGACATAAAATAAAAAGGTGGTTTCAAAGAAAAAATGTTCAAAAGTTTAGGAAGTGTTTTTATCAAAATTAGATGCTAAAATTATTCTAATATCTTCAATTAGATTACATTTTATTATTTTAATTAATTTTACTTTTAAAATAATTAAAAATATAATATAATTTTATAAATAATTTTATTGAAAAGTAATTTTCAATTAAAACTAATTATTTTTTAATATTAAATGTAAAATAATATTGGTAGAAAATTTTGAATAGAAAAGTTCAATAGTCAACAAATAAGAACACGTTTTTTTCATAGAGATTCGAACAATATAATTTAACGTTGGAGGAATGTATCCAGACTTGGGAGAAGGTGTCCAATTAGATTGAAGCTCTTATAAAGGATGATATGGATTTACAGGTAACTACACTCCAATATGGGTGATATAGGGTAGTTGACTACAATATACTAGGTATTTCCTTTAATGATTTTGTGAGAACCTTATGTTGTTAGATAATTTTTTTTGTAATTTTTTGGATTCCCATTTTTCCTCCAAAGTTCTATTGAAAGATAATGTTTCTTCCCCATTAGTCAAAAAACATTTATTTGGATTTTAAATTATTTTATTATATTTGTAATCAATATAAAACCATAATTTTACTGATATAGATAGCACAAGTTATAAAATTCAATTTAATGGAGAGGTTAAATTGATATTCTATATTAAATTTCATTTTGAAATTTGGTTACTTATTCTGCATACTATCGAAGAGTATAAATTTAAAGAAACATATTCCATTGTTCATTAATGCTTGGACTTATCTGTCAAATAAGATATCAAATATAATAATATTATTTTAGAATATTGGGGTATTACATTTAACCCATTAAAAATAAATTCAAAATTCAAAATTATTATTTTAGAAAAATCACATTAAATGATGAAGTGACAACCCTCACAAAATATCTCAAACCAAAAAACAGACCACATCCCAAGCAATTATACCCCCCATACATCAAAATAACAAATCATCAAACCCAATAAGAAAAAATGAATCCAATAAAATTATGTTTAAGTTTTTTAAAAACATTATCCAGATATAATAAACATTTCATAGTACTAAACTTTTATAGTCCATGTGATATAAAATTACACAGGGATTATAATTATACTAATGGAATGTATTCCAATATAAAATATCCCAACAAAAAAATACACAAATATTAAAAAAATCAATTTTTTATTAATGATGAATGCATAATAAACTAATACCATAATAATTATAATTATGGTTTTTTATATAAAATAATATATCATACAAGACAGCTAAAATTATCAGAATACCAAAACAGAATCCCAACAATAAAAATATTATAACTAGTGTGACTTCATGATATATGAAAAAATACATAACCAAAAATATTTTATTATCTATCCAAAACATAAATATATTATTGAATGATTAATATATCAATAAAACCTTCAAACTTATTTTTAAATGTATAGGTGATTATATTCACCAATATGGGAGGTAATCTCTATAAAAACAAAATAATTTAGGGTGTCACCTAAGAATAATAATGAGATTTTGAAAATCATAATTATATTTTTTATCCCACTATATAATCATTACAATCTCCTGCTTCTCTATTTTATCCCATAATAAGTATTATAACTATTTATTTATTTTATCCACAAGTCTAGTAACATATTACACAAATGTTTTTTTAACGATAATGTCTTTCTTCCATTATTGGTACATCCAGTTAATTAAAATATTCCATTTTGAATCTCACCACATAAAAACTTTCTAATAAATTGGTTTATTTATAAAATATACTATATATCATATATTTAAAAAAATAATCCTTCAAAAAATCACAAAAAAAACCTTCACCATTTTTCCTAGAACCTCATGTCATGAAATAAATAAACCTCGTACTCTCTACCTAAAAACCACATAACCTTCATAAAAAATTATAACGTACATCAACAAAATTTTATCCTAGTAATGATATTATTATCCTAATATCCACATCATAAATATATCAATAGGTGTTATACTAGATATAGTAGTCATCCATCACACTATCTTAGTTGTTAAATATGTTTTTTGTCACATAAGAGAAAACTACCCTCAGGTGTTGATTGTTTAGATAATGGCACATTAACAACTGAAACAACTTCAAAATACAATAAAGTTTTACTCATTATTTTATTACCTTATTTTACATCATTACTATCTATTAATAATCAAATATATATATCAAAATTCATCATCCTTGCACCAGAAAAGTCTAGGGGGATGGAAACCAACAAGTTAAAAAACAAACTTGTATAAGCCACCACAATTATTTCAGTGGTCTCTTTTAGGGAATAAAATAGAACAAAATCACCCCCACTAGATAAACACCTCTAAGGGGAGGTGTTCCAAAATCAACCCAACATATACCAGACATGTCTATTGAGAATAATTGTTCCAAATTATTATGTCATGTTTTAGTCATCCACTTAACCAATCATATCATCAAATTAATAATATTTCATTATAATAATTTATCCATTATCATTTTAATGTCAAAATAATCATAATAATCATCATCATAATCCTTACCAAATAATTACATGGTTATTTATGAGCATTTCCTCTGTTGAATGATCAGAAACGTTATTGTTATTGAGTAGCATGTGTTATATTGTAAAACATGTCATTTTATTTTCTTGGAATCATCCTACAATCAATATCGATTGTACTGTTATCATATATACGATGGAATCCATGTATCTTACCATAGAATACACTCCAAAATTATCAACTTGTGAAGAATTAATAAATAATTCCATTCATAAAAAGGGTTCAGTATGGAAAATAGTGTTGTCATCGGGAACCATTTTTAAACCATACATAATATCATAAACATATTTTCCATATATTCCTTATAATAATTGCCTTGATTATGGGTGAAATTTAAAGAAATTTCCACACCATAATCATCACAATATTCATTTCATCACCCACATGAGTATCCACATATAAATTATAACTATGAATTTTCATCATTGTTTTATGCTTCATACAGAAAAAAAAATTGTGCAAATATGTTCTATTTATAAAATTTATTATATGTAATTCCCCTCTTAAAATTTGATTATTATATGTCTAAATCCATTTAAATAGCCTATATATGTCTATTATTCCAAAAATTACACTAAAACAAAATTGAACATCCATTAAATTATTTTCATTTCAATATATTTGAAAAAATAATGATTTTAATAATCTTTTTTGTAACTAGTGAATCTATTTGAAAGGTTTATTCTCTCCAGCAATTCACATAATCACACATAATAGATAATAATTAGGATAATGATGATCATAATTATGATATGAATAATAATAATGACAATAATAAAAATATACTATTATCAATATTTTTAATTTAGAACTCATACATGGATAATTTTTTATTATTAATACCAAACTACTATTTCATGATAAATATTATCAACTTATATAAAATATGTATACTATAGAATATATTAAAATTTTATTTTTTCTAAAATTAGAAGAAATTCCACAAATTTGGAAAATATTCATGTAAATGTTAGGTAAATTTTATTATTTTGGAGAAAACCCATATAAATTGGTGTTGTAACTATGTTCTCCATTAGCCATCCAATAGGTTATACTGATCATGCTCAGCCCATTCATCGTCATCTATTAGGCTATCTATGATATGTCCCTCATGTCCTCTTGAACACCCTAGATAAAGTATTTATATATAATTCCCCCTCTAATTTAAAATATCCAGAACAAGAACCCTAAAAAATTAATACCCCCAATCACCTATAAAAACCCAGCAATATGAATTTTAAATTCTTTTATTATTGTTTTCATATCAACTGTAAAAATTATTTACTAATATGGGTCACAAGATTTTGAATCAACATACAAAATTATGACAATAATTTACACATAAAAATTAATTATATATGTAACAATTAATTATTGAAAATTAATAAATTTCAAATTATTGATTGTATTATTAAATATTAATTAATTAAATTATTAATTTTGGTAATATTATTACTTATTAATAATTATATAAATAATATTATTAATTTTCATTATTTTTTTGGGGATGATGAATGGGGATTAGGTGCTCTTGACCGGTGACTCCAATGTAAATTTGGCCATTCTTTTCCTCATGGTGTTCCCCTTTCACATTTCATTTCATCTCATATATGGATGTAATATTTTTTGAATCGCTTCAGTTGGAAGATTGTCTAAAGAAAATTATTTGAATTTTCTTACTCACAATTCATTTTCTTGTGAAAATTATTTTAATAGACATCATTGTACCATACTAGAGGATTCCATTCCATAGAATGTAGATTAATGATATTTAATGGATTTAATTTTCATAAATAAATATGTAATCATAGATATATATTGAATATTTAGGTTCTCGGATACTGAATTATTGGTATTCCAGGTAGTGAGAATATTAATAAAATAGATAAACTAGCTCTTAAGAAATATTCCATTTTATGTTTATTTTATTTGATCCACATTCCAATAGTTATGAGTTCTATTCATTTGGATTTTTTTTTTAAAAATATAAGAACTACTCTTACACACATTGATCCATTTCTCTTAAACCATCTGTGTTAATGATACAGGATTGGTATTTTTTCAATACCTAAAATATTAAGAATGATATTGAACATATCATAGAATCATTGTACATAATCAAATAGTGCGGAAGATATAAATAATATTTTAATTTTTTATACTATTAGTATAAAAATTAAAATAGGTAACATTTTCAACAACTAATAGAATTATTATTGGATATTGTTCCATCTAGAAATTATATTTTATTTCTTATTATATTATTATATTTTATTATTCTTAGGTTCAACTACTATGATAAAATTCTAATTGAGTTTAATCTTAGTTTATATTTGGAAGATATGGTAATATTGCTAACTAATATTGGTGAAATTGATGTTCAAATTAAATATGAGAATACCCCTCCATTTTTTTAACAATTTAAACCATTATACACTTATAATAAGTTTTTTATGGGAGAAAATTAAGAGTTCCCTTTTCAAGTCACTGATAGCCTATAATACTAGTTATCAAGAATAGTGGAACATCAAACACCATAAGTCGAGTTGCTTCTAGTGTTACATCCACTAGGACATAATTTTTAAGTAAATTTAAATCCTCAAACCCTAACCAAAACATTCATTATTCCTTCACTTTGGATTACTCTCATACAAGTCACCTTTAATTCCGTCCACTAGAAAAACCACTTTAGGTAACAATAATAAGATGAAAAAACACAAACAAAATATAGAAACAATGTACAATAATAATGTAAAAAAGGTATTACATTGTTCATATAGAGTTTAGTCCATCCATTAGAGAAATAAAAACATGTATTCCATTTCATCGGATGTACATATGAGATAGAAGGAATGTTATTCATCTAAAGACCTTACTCAAACAACAGAAATAAGTCACACTAATACATGTTTTTCATTACATATATTAGTTTACCCTCTATTTAGACTTCATACTTTATCATTTCAATCCCTAACAACTGGATTCACCCATAATATCTCCTTCAAGGGCCACCTCAGCTTTCAATTATGACCCAATTAACCCCAATCATCCATTTTCATTGTCTCCAATAACTGTATGCCAATGTGGACCCATTTACTTCTTATAATGGACCCATTTAGTTATCCAATCATCACTCCCATCTAATAAGTGTGGGAATCCTTTTTTTCATTTTATAACTTCTAATTTCTTATAGAAATTGATGATCTTCCATCTGAACATCGATGAATAGTATAATATATATTTTAATTTACGTGTTTCTTTTTGATGAAAATTTTATTTTAAACATCTATTAGTAAAATCATCCAAATACATCAATATGTCTCTCCATGCAATTAATGTACCATAATTCCTACCTTATTGGTCCTTTTTACATTGGTTTAACAAATGGAAGATTACCCATTTGTCTATATAATTGTATTCCTTTGGAATATGTCTGACTAGATGTGATATCATCCCAAAGCCTCCCCTTCCTATAATCATATTTCACTATGAAACATTGTCGAAACTAATTCTCCCTATCATATATTCATTGATTGAAACATCCATTGCCCCTAAAAACCACCCATTCACATACATCACAACACCTAAACACTCCACATTCAAGTTCTTAAAATTGAATCCTTCAGATATATTTATTCTGTACATTTCATTTTAATGATGTAATTTATATATTATATTTCCCAATATATCTATTAGGATATTCCGCTAATGAAGCTACCAAAATAGATTCAAGAAAAAAAATTCACACACCAAATCCATCAATCTCCCAATTCATAATTATTTTCATAGGAAGTGTCTAAAAATTAAACATGAAAAACTATTCTCATGTTGACACCAAAATCATATCATCATAGAATACAATAATACTTCTTCTATACAACCTGCATCGTTCTCCACTTTCAGTCATTCATCATTCCACTAATGAATATTTTCAGTCCTTCAAAACCATGACAATATTCTCCACATAATCCATGTACACTCATATAAATTTCCTAATATAATTTATATAAAGAAAAAGTAACCATGTTACGATCATTCATATTTTTTGAACATCCATAAACAAGTTGCGACACACACGAGGTCCATTACCTTGTTCTAAGGGATGTATACAACTACCACTCTGACTATGTGCCAATAACTCATGAAATTTTTCTTTAACAAACAATACTAAAACTATCATAATTATCCACCATTATATACTACTAAAAAACAATTTCATCATTATTAAAAACTCTAACTAATACTCATGGTCATAAAATCAAAGTCTTTCGTAGTCCATTTCTCCCACTACTCCTCCTAGGCCTAATAAGGAGAGGATCCCACATCCAATTCGGAGGAATTTTGGATGATATAAAAGACACCAAATATTGTTCCACTAATATAAAAAAAATCAATGAAACAAGATCCAAAACATGGGAGTTTTCCTGGTCCTACTTTATCTTGTTCTAATTCCACATCATCTATAGACTTCCAAACGAGGGAAAAATTTTTATACATCTATATATTTAAAAATCCTCTATAGTTCCACCATTAGGATCATAAAATCCTATTATTAACTCATATAAACTAGAAAATATTCTAGTCTATATATGTCATGTTGATTTTCTAGGTAAGAGGAGTGTCACCTAAAAATGAACTATTCATGAGGCTACCAAAGATTAAACTCTCTATTAATGAGTTTTAACAATACAACACCTAACATATAACTCCCCTACTTTGAACTCTCTCACATCATTATTCTCATGAAAAAATTTATTTTATTTCATCTTTTGGTGAACTAAACCACAAATATTATACTTTTGTCAAACATCACCTTATGGAGAATTGAACCATATCCACACATTCCATAACCATGAAGCCCCCAAAAGTGTTAATTCAACCATGCTCTACAACATTTCAAATTTATATTGTTTATAATACTCTATTTTAAATTATTACCATTACATGCCCCACCTTTTTCATAATTGGTATCAATTGAACACATTGAATATTTTGCTTTCTAGCCATCTAGTTGCAGGTTAGGAAACATCTAGACTTTGAGCTTTTAGGTAAATTATTTTTGTATACTAATCTAATAATAATTGGATCTAATGACTCCTCCTCCAACATTTCCTTATAGTAATACTAATCCTCCTTTATTACATCCTCTAGAACAATTTTTTTCTTATTATCGTGGTTTTTTTCGTTGTGCATTCAGTTGACTTCTCCATCCAAAAGAACTATTAATCCACTAAGAGTATAATCATTAGAATTCTATAATATCTGAATTTTCCACCTCCAAATTTCCAAACCTACAAAGACTATCCCATATTTTCTACTGTAAACACGATCTCCCATTGAATACAACAATTTAAGGGTTCATCAAATATCTTAGTACCTTTTATATTCTTTCACCAAACTCAAGAACTCTACACAATGTACAAAACATAACACATGACTCACACAACAAGGAAAATTTTTGATATATACAAAATACTCTAGTACATCCAAATTATTTGGGTTATATTATTCTCATAACCTAATACACCACCTAATAATATAGAATCCTGAAATATTTATAGGAAATATCATTTCAATTATTTCAAAAACTTCTTTACAAAAATGCTCAGAAACATTCTTTGACAAAACATGTTGGGTACAAGAGTTTAGGAACCTTCCTAGACCACGGTTATTTTATACGAACTATTATCTATTGTAGATAAAACTAAAATAGTGAATATATAGAGGCCTCTATTTTTCCACACCACATAACCTCAAATAAAGGTACTATAAAGTCCTCACACACTAACCATCATATCGAGTCATCATTCATGATGTCTTCATCTAGTACTGGCGACCTCAATATTATTTTTCCAAAAACATAACACTATAGAATAGTCACATAATGAACACACACACATGAAGTAACAATTAAATAACATATTGTACCCGAGGTGTTAAATGGTGTAGATATATTGTCTTACATCCATATGAGAAATAGAAACAAATATTTCATTTCATCAGAATTATATTTAAGCTACAAGGTATATTTAGCATCTGATAAACATACTCATTCTACTAAAAAATTAATCAAAAAATTCTTCTAGGCATTGAATAATTATTTTTATTTTACCTTCAGTATTATACCTTCATTACTTCAAACACCCTCACATAGATGCTCTCATGTGCACTCTTTCTGAAGAAACATGAATGTTTGTGTATGACACAATTAGTATCTATTATTCATAGTGAGTTTATTCAGTTTAGTTATACATTTTCACATTAATGGTATTCTTATAGAGGTACTCATATGGCCATATAGTTTAAAAAACCTTCTGGTAGATGGGGGCATCCCTATATTTCACTATGTAACCTCATATTACATGTAATAATTGAGGGTATGATGTCTAAACTCTATAGAATATTGTATTCCACCATTTCCCCAACATATAATACTTTGATCAACCATTCCATTTCAATATCCATGATAAACTATTTTTTCCTACCATCAGTGACATTATGCTTTTCACAACTCTCAGACTGTCTTCAGAATTCCTCGAGACATACATTTTGCATATAAAGGATTCCCCTTTCATTAATTTCAATATATTAATCTAGAGAATGATCAAATATTTTTGAGATCATTTAGATGTTACCATTATAGTAATAGGATTCCACTCTACATAATTCACTGAAATACTTTCCCCCATCCATTTTCTTCTAAATATAACATCTAAGGCACTCCCTAGTGAACTCCCATTAACCTGCACTACATCTGATGGACTCTAGACATTTGACTTTTTTTGATAATATCCTTCAATTGGACTGATTCCATAAATGAACTTTTTTTAGTGCAACGTCTCTATATGGGGTCCTATGTGTTAACTCCAACTACTATACTAAATTTTCCCCACATTACCAAGAAAAAATTTCACAATCCATGCCTAACCATCTATTACTTGGGAATAGTTTCATAGGTCGAGTATAAGTGTTTTTTATAGAGATTCTATTTCATTGTTTTTTCAACCTAAAATAGAATGATTAGAGGATATTTTGAATGAAAAAAGGGTAATTATATTCAATGTATATGTGAATAATAAATGTACACCAAGTGAAAATATTTTGATTATTTTTGAGGCTTTGATTGGGAAGGGGAAACAAATAGAATGTAGTTATAAGGCCCAATAGGGTACTATATTCATTAACTTGTAGGTTTGTGTAGAATATTCTAAATCTATTTAAAAATATGAATATATGGGTTTCCCAAATAACATGACAAATATTTATTTTTAATATCCCCACCATAAAATAGAGTTGGTTAAGGGTCTAATGGGTCCTACGATTCCTTGTCATTAATCATGGATGTAGTCAAGGATAATTACATCTAATATTTATCTCACTCTAGATAACATTATAGGGTATTGGGATGACATAGAGGTTGATAGGAAGATGAGTCTTATGGGAGTTACCATAGGTATTTTCTAATTCAGGATATTGACGATGATAACCACTGTATTGAGCCTGAAATGGCCAGTTTTATAGTGAATTAGCCACAAAATGAGACATAGACCTTGATTTGTTGAAGGATTGCCTAATAATTTGTTACTCTACCTTTGGATATGATGTGGTTAGAGTAGATGATTCTATAATGGAACATGGTATGAATTATGGGGTTGAAGTTTTTTCTCTTCTCATGAAATCCTCAACAATAGTGAATTATTTGTGTATCTTTGAAACATCCAATTGGGTACAGCCCTAGAGAATTAATTCCTTGAATAAAATGGAATTCAATTTTTATATCTATTGTTTCACTCGATCAAATTCAGTTAAGGATCATTCTCATAGGAGGGTTACTAGGTATGATGGTAAGAGAAGTTATATAGCCTATGATAATGGGGATAAGACTAGACTATACTATTTGACCTTGTCATATAAGGTATCATTTATATCTCTTATAAATAGTTTATGAAATGGGTATATAGATTATTGGAGAACTGATGCTTCTTGAAAATCATGTTAGTATTTATCCTATTATCCATGATGTATGGATCTTGAAAATAAAAAACATTAGAACTCTTTAAGACTAAAGTGTCGGTAACTGTAGTTATTGAAGCTTCTTTATCACAAAATTTATTGTTTCTAATGAAGAGAGACTCATATGATTCTATAAAATGTGATAATATATTCACTACATGCACTATGAAAACTAATTTTCTATGGGATCATATGAATAATAGTGTGAATATCCATTTTTCTACCTCTAATTATTTTTTAAACAAGATTTTTTTTAATTTTATTAACAACCAATCCTACTATAAATAATAAGAGTGGTATTGAGATAAAGAGGGAGAAAAACTAGAGACAATGGTGTATGATACAATAGAAGAGGTCCCAAAAGATCAATAGAATTCTAAAAAACTATCAAATATTATAGAAGAGGATGACATCCATACAGTCGAGGTTTCTGAGGTTCTATTCATAATATGGGAACTCCATCACAACCTTAATAGTTATTTTTTTACCCAGGTGTGGTGTGTAAAGTTTGATTATAGTATTACTTTGAATATTCTTTCATGATACTTATTTTCTGATATATTTTCTTATATATTTTTTATGAGTTATATTTTATTTATAATTGCCTTTTACTGCTAGTAAATTAATTTTTGAGTTACATTGGTTCCCTTGTAGAGACCCAAAGATTAACGTACATAGACATTACATTACATTTGCGGAACATCTAATACATAACAAAAACAGACACCAAAAGACCGTAATAGTTTAGTGTCTTTGGAAACTCGGACCAAAATCTTGTAATCATGGTGAAAGATCTTCAACATCTCCTATAAAGAACATCCCATTTGGTTTTCTTACCTAAAACATTTCATTATATTCTAGGGAAAAGACAACATATAAATGTTGAGCTCAAATTCTCAGTAAGGGTATGCATAGAGTGAATAAAACAAACCATATACATTTGAACTTAAAAACACGAACATAATGTTTAAACATCAAAATCGTGAGCAATGACATAAAACATAATAGTACATAAGGCATAGATACATCAATGATGATAAAATAGAATTGTATTAAATCATGTAATTGTGGAAACCATTAATCACATGATATTATTTCCATAGTAGCCAAGGCATTGCTTCCCAGACTATCTTAGTGGACAAAGTCTCTTTCTGAATCAAGTTCACTCCTCGTTCCAATCCTATAAAACTTATCCTGATTAACTTACTGTTCCAGCCATGTCTATCTCATGAGATATAAATCATTACCCAATTCATTGGAGTGAGATATAGGTCCCACCCATCTCATAATTAAATCATTCTTACTTGTGCCACAAAATAATCATAAATCATTCATTATAACCCAAAGAATAAAATTGGTTTCATAAACTTCATTCTATCATAACATACTCCATATAAAACAAATAAATATCATTTCATCATAAGAAAAGTGATACCATTTAAATAATAGATAAATTATACTCAAAACATAATCATATAAAATAATTTCATCTTAGATGGAAGATAGTTTTGACAAAAAACTTGAAATGAATTCATGAGGAAAATATCGTTTCTTCTTCAAAATCATTTTCTGTTCAAAAAATGCCGTTAAATTTTAAATGGAATGGATTTTGTTGAAAATGGTAATGAAATATGTTAGAGTAATCTTAATTAATGTATGGTGTAATAAAACTGTTAAAATACGTTCATGCCGTATATGTAAAAAAAATTCTCCGCGTACTTTTGTTTGAAAAGTAAAAAAGTACTACATATGGTAAACAAAAGAAAGATTCCATTCATAACAAGAAGTAAAAGTAAATATTGGTAAAAATGACTTTAAACATACATGGAATAATATTAAACACATTATGAAAACATTTTTATGGTCATGGATGCAAAATATATCCCCAGTAAATACTTACGAAAAACAATCTCAGATAAGAATGAGATTGGAATAATTATCCCTTGCATTAGGTCTGATATGCTTCATACGTATCTGAAACTTTTGAATAATGATTTAAATAATTTCATTAAATTATTAAATAATCATATTCATTTTTATGATATCATATATGGTTCACTTAGGACTATATGTTACCCGTTCTTTTGTAAATTCATGTTAAAGTTGGGTTTTGGATAAAATCGTTTCATTTTTCATCTGTGTTTTGACTTGTAATTATTAATATGATTACGGAGATCATGATTACATATTTCCAGAATATAAAACATGATTTATATATAATATATATTAATAATATACATATATATAATAGATTGATAAGTGGAATGAAATACACTGTTCAGGGAGACGGTGTGTCGTACGTATGCATGAACATTGTTTTCATTACATTATTAAATTGAATGGAATTAAGTAGATGAAATAAATATATATATACATAAATCCAATAGAATTATTATGTCATATATTTCATGATTACTTATTATATATACTTTATTATCATTCTTTAATTTTTAAAATGGAAAATAAATCTCATCACGTCGTGGAGATGTTAATCCGTACGTACTCATGAGCGATTATATCGTTCCCATATTTATTCAATGAATTGGAGTGAATGATATAATATCATAGAATCAGTATGATGTTATAATAATCATTTGTAGTTATTCTTTACACCATTATACCCATGCATGTAAAGTGGTGGTGGAAAAACAAATTACACCACAGCGTGGAGACGGTATTCCGTACCTACGCACGCGCTGTGATTTCGTTTTCTTTAGGATGGATAGAAGGTGAAATATGGGTTGTTTTATATTTATAATAAAATATCAGTATATGAGTGATACTGATGTTATTATTTAATAATCAGACCACTAAAAATAGGAAGTATAAGAAGAAATAAACATGAATGAATCGGTAGAAGGTATTACCCTTTTCTCAAAGTGCCTCCTTTGAAATTCCTCTTTTGGCACTAGAGTTGGTCTTTTGAGAATACCAGTACCTCTATAATGTTTATAGGGAAGTGGGGAATTGAAATGGGAATAGTTTGGTCTATATTCAAGGCTCAAAATGGTGTGAGAAGGAGAGGGAGGATGTTCTCTTTTATAGGGGAGGAGAGGGGAACCTTGGGAATTATAAGAAATATAAATTTATAATAAATTCCAACACCACTTAAAAACTCCAAAATGACTCAAATCCAAATATTAGATGAGATAGGGTTATCATATCATCAAAAATTATAATTTAGACATGTTGGGAATTTATTTTAAACATTATCAACTTCATTTATCCTTATATAATCTATTTAATTTTATTTGTGGTAACAATATTCAAAATTTTAAATCATTATAAATAATTAATTATATGTTGTGAATGTTCCATAATTGTATTACTTTTTACATTTTCAACCATATAAATTTTAATTTATAATTTTTAAATATTTTTTTGATTTTTAAACAATTTTATAATATGTAAATTTTATAAAATAATAATAGTGTCAATTTGTACATTATTCCTTTATTTGAATTTAAATAAAATACCCAAAGAATGTATGTTCAAAATGAAAGATTTAATATATTAATAATATTCCATATGTAACTAGAAAATTAGTTGATCACATTAAATAGTTCATGTAATATTTATTTTAATATTTTCAAAATCATTTATTTGATATTTCAATCAATAAAATAATTTCAACATCACTATTGTGTCATAATTAATGATAATTATTTAATCCCTAAAAATTATAAATAAATTCATATGATGTAGATAATTTAATTATATTTCTAGGGACTATTTATATCCGAAGTTTTATGATGTTTATCACTAAATTAAAATTATTACACTTATAAGATTTAAGGGAGTGACATGTTGTCACATTCTATGGTTTTAATAATAATTATATTATTTCATGGTCAAAATTCCATTAAATGAATCTATTAAGAACCTTATGTGATATGGGTCGACTTTTATTCATCAAATATGGTGATTTTATAATATTATTTTTTACCCATAATTACTAGATTTACCTTTTACATTAGTAAATAACAATTAACGTAGTTACTATTCATAATATAAAAATAAATAAAAATAACCTATTAACATAACATGGACCCACTGAATTCAAATATAGAATCCATTTTCCAAAATTCAAAACACCGAATTTGCAGTGATTAATTTAAAATTAATTCCGTTGTTAAGAAAACGTGTTTTAAAATTTAAAACATTGCAAAATATTGAAATGATTTTACCTATGAATTCAATGTAAAATAAATGATAATGTCAAAAATTATATTAAATGGTAAAAATATATTCTATTTATACTTTAAAATCATTAAATATTATAATTTAACCATATAAATTATTACGATGAAAAAAGTTGTTTGTAATTGAATTATAGTGTGTTTTAACTATTCATTAAAATATGAAAGTTATCAGAATAATAGGAAAATTTTATCCAAAGTAAATTTTTATATCATGATTCCAAAGAAGAATTTTATTTTTCCAAATTGAACTTATAAACATGTTAAAAACTATATTTAATGCGGTTGTGCCATCAAAAGGATGCAAACCTGCTTTTTTATAAATTACTCATTTTACTTGAAAATTTTATATTGTTCTCATTTCATGTTCTAGAAAATGTTTAAGATGAAATAATAATGTTATAACATTATAAATGTAGTTAATACTATTCATAACATCTAGTTTATAGTAATATTATAACCATATATCGTTGTTTAGTGAAACCCGGTATTGCGTACAACACACGCTATCGAGGAAGGTCGCGATTGCGTGTAATGTAAGCCAAGTCAGGGTTGCGTATACTGCAAGCTAATATGGTGTTGCGTATAGTGCAAGGTAATATTGGTGTAGTGTACAAAAGAAGATATGAAAGAAATTTTACAAAGAATATATCTCATAAAATCACGGGGTGTTACATCCCTAGTGCTAATTAAAATATGAAATGCATGTGATGCGTGTGATATATAGTTCAGTGACTTTAAAATTGGATACTAGTTAATAGTTTGAATTTGAAATGGATCTCTAAATGGAAGTGAATAGTTTAAGCTACTATTATCTTATTTTCACTACTATAATTAATCTTCATTCGTATCTATTAGGAAAATGTACACTCTATTGTCATTGGAAGCTATTTTTTTAAATTTAAATGTTTGATTTTGGTAAATGTTTTTATTTGATCTCATATGTTGGATAATAATATGTATGAAAATCATCACCATTATTAAATAGAATTTTTTTTCATAGTAAAAGGTAATGATCCATGGTTGTTATAATTTTTGTTTGATATGTATTTATTACTAACTTTCATTATTTATATTATCAATTATTCTGATACAAAATTACTAATAATAACATGTTGTGGATTGAATTAGTATTAAGCATCTTGTAGTTTAGTTTTAATTTCCCTTGATCAATTACATGTTGGTGAAGTACTTTAATAGTTACCCATGTCTTTTACATAGAATTATACATTATTTTTGACATAAAAAACAAATAAATACAACCCAAATATTATGAGTCCCATTATCTTTATAATACTAGTTTCACAATACCTCAAAATAAAACAAAAACATAACATATTTATTTTATTGGTTGTGATGTTCTCATAAATCCCCCTGGTCTCCTAAAACTACATATTATAACCTAAATAATAATAAATAAAACAAGTGAGATAAAAATACCAGTAAGGGAATAAGCATGATAATAATGCATTACATGTGATTAATAGGTAAAATTTGATATCATAAAAAATAAGGCGTTTCAATAATCATAATACTATATACTATAAATAACATGGAATAAAAAGAACATTGAATCATATTAAATGTGTAAAAAATGATGTAAAGATAAATCAAATAAAATTTCCAAAAAAAATCACAAGGTGTAAAAATTAACATATTGGATTAGGATTACTTCATAATAATATAAATAATGACGCGTGAGATAACAACTTTACCCAATTCATTAGATCCTTATCTTGGTATACACATCATAAAATGTTCATGATTATGCGTCCCAAAAAAATATTTCCTTCATAAGGAATACAAATTACAAATATAATGTAATTTAATGTGTATCATTATCTATCCCCATATCAAAATCAATGGAGTCTTCATAAATAATACATTTAGAAACAAACTTATGTCAGATATTCTATCAAAAAAGGAAGAGAGTATATAATTTTTATATATGTTAGATACATATATAATGAATATAGATTCATTAAATAACATTATACAGTGTGATATTGAGAGATTTAGTAAGTTATAGGAATTTTATATTCCATAAAAAATGGTTGGCTCGAATAGATATCATACACCCATAAGTAAAAGATTTCTAGATGTAAAATATCTCTATTACATTTAAAATAAATAAATAGATAAAATAGAACAATGAAAAATAATAAATTTATTCAAATAAAACTAGGAATATTATAATGAAATAAAAATATCATTTAATGGTTGTGGTATTAGTAAAATCCACTGATATTTTATACATTAAAATAAATCATTCCTTGGTCTTATGAAATATATTCAAAACATTTCATAGAAAATATATAAAAATACACCTTTTGAAAACGATTCAAATAAAGAAAGAAGTGATATAAAATTTCTTTTATAATTTATTTATTTCCATATAAATATATCAATAAATTAATTTGAAGAATATTTACTTGGAAGACAATTATTTATAAAATAATTATTTAAATATTTTCCAATTATGCTTTTAAAGTGAAGAGTACCTTACATAAATCCAAAAAATGATACCTTTTAAAAACAATGTCAATAAAGTCAAATATTCCCAAAAATTACCTTAATAATCCATTTAATAAGAAATAATAATTTCATTTCAATAACTTAGAAGAACATCATCATGGAAAAAAGAGTTGTAAGGGAACCATTAAAGTAAGATTTTATAAAATAATGTCCCTTACCATGACTTAAATTTATTAGTGATGTAATTTATATTCCTAAATTATAAAATTATTTTAATTATTAAAATTAATAATATTCATATCCATTTTTATTAATTTTATCTTCATTTTATTATCAATTACTTATTAATTTATTTTAATGTATGATGTTTTGACAATATTTGGATCCAATATCCAAAATGGCATTATTAGGGTGACTATTGTCAAAGAGGATATTAGTTCAGCATTTCTATAATAATAATAATTAAATATTTATCTTTATAACACATTAATTATAAATTTATACCCAACCATGGAATATTGTTATGAAAAAATCACTATTTTATAATCGTAGAGATGAAAAATAGTACATAAGCATGGGTAAGGCTTCCCTTTTTCAATGATCTTTATAGAGAGAAGGTAACTATTATTTTATCATTATATAATTATCATAATAAACTAAATATCATATTAATTATTTAAATATTATTATATATATCATTCATGTGATATGGTTACGAAAAAAATCACATCACTTCATGGATTTGGTAATCCACTCATACACCTGAACGATGTTATCATTTTAAAAAGAATATGATCGTAATAATTTATATTATATATAATATTTATAGAACAATAAATATATAATAGATATAATAGATATAATTATATATATATATATTTCAATTTCATCATTAAAACAATATATGAGTGGTGGTGTTGGATAATTAATTACATCGGTTCATAAGACAGTGTCCATCATACACATGAAGAATAGTTTAGTTTCTAATATTGTGGAAAAGGATAGGGATGAAGCTTATTAAATTAAAAAAATAACATGTTAGTTTATTTAATATACTTATAATATTATTTAAATATATTTTAGGAATATTTAAAATAGGTGGAATAATAAATAAAACATAAATGGTTTATAAAGAATGTTACTTCTCTTTGAGGCTTCCACTTTATGTTTGCACCAAAAGCATTCCTAAGAATGTTTTCTAAGAAAAAAATATTTATAAGAAATTATAAGTGAATTAAAGAAGGTATTTGGGTATGAATTTTATTAATAAATCTTCTAATTTGTGGATAGATGAGTAAAGTTTTTTCCCTTTTATAAGTGTTAATGGGTGTAATGTTTTCTAAATAACCTCAACTATTCAATAATGGGAATTCACTACCAAAACATGTTCCTAAAAAATTCATAGATAATTTATTGGATGGAATTTAAGGTCAGTAAAAACATAGAAAAGTAAAAAATTAAACATTTTTTAAACATTTTATTTCCGTTACCTCTAAGGATACTCCCATTTACCTATTTAGTTTCCACCACTATAACTATATTTTCTACTTCAGTAATTTATCTACTAATCCTAAAAATAAAATCATGCTTATTAGAGAAAAGTGACACAATTATTATAAATATCAAAAAATATTTATAAAATAAAAATACTTTTTTGGTAGAATATAAAATTTAACACAAGAAGATGTGACATGAAAAACCAAATTTTAACCATAACCAAAGTAATAACTATTTAAATAATAAAGGGTTAGTAATGTTATAATAAATGGAAAAGATGACATGTAAATGGAAAATGGTTCATATGTTCGAACAAATTCCATTACCTATTCCAAAAATGAGATTTTAATTAATTTTAAATCATTTAATACTATATTATTTATTAAAACATATCCTTATTTTAAATATTGGAACCTTTTTTATTTGACTTTAAAGAAAAAATCAAAAATATGGAATTTTAATATATTATTTTCAAACAATAAGATAATTTTATAATTATCAAAAAAAATTAGAACCCAATAATTAATTCAAATTATAGTTCTTTTAATATTTTTAAAATTATTTATTTTGTTTTCCTTTTAATTATCTAAATGTTGTTTGAGAATTGGGTATGTATTTAAGATTATTTTATAATTACTAAATATATATAAAAATTAATATATTTAAAATAGTTCAATTTTTCTAAATATAACCATAATGATTTACTCCCAATATTCTTATGTCCCTAGGTGGGCACATAAATTATTTTTAAAAGTGATAGGGTGACATTTTTTCTTTTTATTTTCTTAAATTATTATATTATAAACTTTCATAGAAATATAAACCATTAAAATATCTATATTGATATTAATATTATAAGTGTATAAATACCTTCATCCCATTATATTTTAGATGAAAAAATATAGCCTTATCGCATATTTTGACCTTGTTTTACATGATTAACACTTTAACCATGGTGATTAATTATCACTATTTTTACTATTAATTATGATTGAAAATTATTTTGAAATTATTAATTAGAATTAATGGTTATAATTAAATATAATGAATACATTTTAAAAATAATATGTTTTATAAATTTATATTGTAAGTACCCATCAATGAATGATGAAAAACATTTTTTTGAAGAAAAAATATATATTTTTATGGTTAAAAGTATTTGATAACATAACTATTTTTATTGTTGATTCATATGTTATTAATTATATTATTTGAAAAAAATGAATAATTTTATAAAATTATAATCAAAATCAAATTATTATGAGGCATTTTAAATTAATATAATATTTAGTTTTACAAAAATCGGTATTTTTCACTTTTGACAGAAAATAAATACTTTCTGAAATAATCAAAAAATTTCACATTATAATAAATATGAAATTATTATTTCAATAATTATATTAATTTTATATAATATAATTTATAAAAAAAATATAAATTAATTATATTATTTTCTTACAAAATATATTATTGATGTAGAATATTTGTTTGACGCATGTAACGTCTTTGCTAAAAATGAAGTACTAATATACCAATATTTTTTTATCTAAATTATTTAAAAATTAATTTCAAAAATTTGGTTATTCATTTTCACAAATATATTTTTAATGGATAGTTTATATCATTCACATTTACAAATTTTAAAATTATATCACATTTTATTAAAAATCATTGATGGGTTTAACAATTTTTATCTAAGAAATATCATTATTTGAAGATAAATATATTCTAAAATAGTGGAGTGTTACATTATACCCCCTCCCACCCCCTCACATTTAAATAAATTTCACCATAATTATTCTTTAATGATCATAAATGTTCTAACCTTTTTTTAAAACCAACATCGTACATAGTGATACTAAAACTTATTTTAAAAAAGTGAAATGTACATTATGATGGTTTCATGAAATATCTCATATTCTACTTCCATGATAATAATAACATAGGTGGGATTTCAAAATATAGGAATTTAAGAGAATAATACTATCCAAGGACTAATATATAGTGATATAGAGCATAGTCATGAAACATTTTACTAATACATGTCCATAAATCATTGATGGGTAAAAATATCATTGATTAAACATAAATAACGGTAATATGATGACATATTTGTTTTATAAATATTTTCTTTGAGTTATGGAATTCATTTACCATCTATAATATGAAAATAATGGATTATACATACAATAAAAGTATAATTTCAACATTCAATCTATTTCCAATAAAATATTCTCTTATTATCTAAAAAATGAGTATTCAAGATGATTTTCTAAAAAAATTAATCACTAAAATAAACTTCTAATGGACCAAATAATCCATAAAAGAATAAGAAATTATTCCTCATGTATTTAATAAAACCAAAACATTTACAAAAATTTATTTTAACACCCAATATGAATAAAACTTCATATGAAGAAATAATATATTAAGATCCAAAATTAAATAATAAAACCAAATGTTTAACATTGATTGTTCTCTAAATAAATAACCCTTAATAAAAAATTACCCTAATATCATCAACATTAAATAATATTTTAAATTAAATTCTATTTAATTCCATTAATCTTAATGTTAATATCATTCTTCTAATATAATCATTTTTCTTAAAACTAAAAGTTATATACAGATCAAGCAAATAAAATGTCTCCTACAATATTATAAATCACATAATAATCATCAAAATTTAAAAAAAATTGATCTTATTATATGTTTCCCAAAATAATCATAATATTTATCCATAAGAATATTTACATTTAAAAATTTTCATACTAACTAGGTCATCGTGCAGGTCAGTGTGAATTGTTTCACCATTGTCTCCTTTTGATAGTGGGTTCTAACCTGACGGCCTTGACGGATGTGATAGGTCGTCACACAGAATGTGTGTTGTCATTTTAACAAAACTATATAAGTACTATAACTTTAACAAATTATAATGAAAATCCATAAAAATAAAATTATCACCAATTCACATTATAACCACTATGGTTTTCTATACATCTTATTTTTTTCAAAATCAAATAATTCGTATTGAATACATTTACTTTAACATTAAATATAAGATAAACCCTAAATATTACCAATACCTTTTGATGTGCCCAGATCAGTGTGAATCACTGAGAGGGGGAGGGGGTGAATCAGTGATCCCTTAAAACTTTTCACTAATTGATTCTTATCAATTAAACCTCTATGGCTGGTTAAAGCCTCGATCCACTCTTCTTGTATCTCTCAACCTTTCCTGAATGATGCAGTAATGAAAAGGCACAGGACACAAGGATTTACAAGGTTCGGCACCAAAGGCCTACATCCTTGCCATGCTCTCCCAGCATGGATTCTCCATTATAATCTGTTAAAATTACAATGGTCGATACAGAGTCCCACTGTATCTCTCTTGAGTCCCACAGGAGGGTCTTTATACTGCGTCCCACAGTGTTACCAGAGTCCCACTGGCCTGCTCCAGAATCCCACTGAAGACTTCTTCTCCCTGAGTCCCACAGGGTCTTCTCCTGGCTCCTCGAGTCGCACGAGTAGCTCTTCTTCTCTTTAAGCTTCTTCAAGTATCTTCAGCAGTCTGGGATAAAGACTGCTGGCCTTGCTCTGTACCTCTGATCACTTGTGATGATCAGGTCTTCTCGTCTTGCTCAGGATTTATCTCCTTCTTCTAAGGATGACCTGGCTTCTCTCCAACTACTGAATACTCAGACAAATGATGTCTTTATCTTCAGTCTGGTCCAGTCTCAGTTCACATCAACATCATGCAGTGAGTGCATGGCCTTCTCAATTCTTCAAGAACCACTGGTCTTGGACTCCTCAGATGCACACCACTGATTTAGCACTGTTCACGTGTGCACGTGGATGCATGCATGCATGCACTCCCCTTCTTCTCTTCTTGGTGCAGTAAACCCTCAGAGGGTGTAATTCTTTTCAGACACACCCACTTCTCAAACTTCACACTCTTTATGCAATTTGTTCACACACTTAAAAGTGTGTTATACTATGGTGTGAGTCTTCCACTTCTTTCTTCTTCTAAGTGTGTTTACTTTTAGTGCACACTTAGGTTCGGCCTTCTTGCTTTGTTTGCACACACACACTTCCTTTGATCAATTAGCAAACACAAGTCTTGGCCTCCTTCACTTGCACACACTAACTCTCGACCTTCTTCACTATGCACACACAAGAGGTGGCCTTCTTAGCACATGGCACACACATAAGTGGTCGTAGGGTGTTCTTGTTCTTCACTTAGCATACACCCAATATGCTAGGTCTTCACTTGATGCTCACATAAGGCACTAAGCCTTGGCCTCCTCTAATTTTCACACCCACTGCCCGAATGCAATTAACACTGCCAATATGAAGGCGCGCAAGTACTTTAGCCGCGGCCTCACTTCTTCTTCAAAGCGCAAGGCAAACTTGGTGCACAAGGCAGCATGCAAGTGCAGAAGCCCTCTAGGGCGCGCACGCCTCGGGTGCAAGGCACCGTGGGCGCGCAAGTGCTACTGCACAGGGGGCCGCGGTGCACAGAGGGGGCGCGCAAGTTGGCGCTGCCCTCACTCCTTCCTGTCGCGCAAAGGATAGCGCACAGGGGACTCCTCCTCCTCCTTCTTCTTGCCGCGCAAAGAAGTAGCGCGCAAGGGACTCCCTTCCTTCTTTCGTGCAAGGAGTGCACAAAAGGAACTTAGCCGCGCAGGTATGCGCGGGGCTTCGGCTTCGCGAGGCACAAGGTGCACTCACGGGACTTCTCTCTTCAGAGGATCAGCAAGCAACTCCAAGGCCTCGGCCTCTCCTTTTATAGGCGAGGAGAGCCTCGGTTCATCCGCGTGGGATATCTTTTAATCTCCCGAAGATTTCGGGATTTCAAGATGTCCTTAAATCTTGTTTTTTATCTTCTGTTTCACGCGGGTTCTTTATTTTTTATTCCTCTACGTGCATGCGACTCATAACGCATGCACGGCCTTCGGTTTAGGCTCATCCCATGCAAAAACACCAACCACGTGGCCTCGGCAGCTTTGCTTGCCTCGACCGAACTCGAAATCCTCCAAACATTGCATGCATGCTCTCTTTATTTCATGGATGGATTCGGTATGTCCAGACGAGCACGAGGGTGCCTTCGGTTTACTCAGAGGTGGCCGGGAGCTCGAAAACCATCTTCAGGTTGCCTCTGGTTCGAGCGGAGCTCGCGGGAATGCGCGGGGAGGCCTCTGCCGAGCTCGGGGAAGAGGACGAGGCCGGGGCCGTCGGATCAGATCTTCAACGGCCTGGATTAGATCGCGGCGCCGCAGATGGATCGTGCGGGGCAGATCAAGCGCGCGATGGCTCGGACGGCCAGGATCTCTTCCGCGGGAAAATCCCACGTCCCACATCGAAACGTCGGCCGAATTTTCCGCGGCTTATCAACCAGGCGCTCCCTCCAGCAGCCCAGTTGAACTTGCCCCTCCACGGTGCCACCCCGCACCGTGTTCTCCCTGCGGGCGCGCTCTGCGCCCACTCTTGCTCCTGCGGGCGCGCTCCTAGCGCCCACTATGCTCTCCGGGTGCACGGGTTTCACCACTGCGTGCCCTCCGAGGGCTTACACACGGCCCCTCTGCCTCTCGGGTTGGCCACATGGGATCCCCCCTTGGGCGTGTCGCCTTAGGCCCACATGTGCCTTGGGGGTTGAACCCTTAAGGCTGGCTTGAGATGGCCTATTTTTTTTGGCAAAGGACAGAATATTACTTTGTCAAAAACAAAGTAACCCATGAATATAAGACAAGTTCCAAATGCCAAATTCCTATCTTTCTCATTCCTCCTTCTTCCTCTCTTCTTCTTCATTTGAAATTCCTCCATTATCTTCAACATGTATTCATCACTTAGGAATGGAATTCCAAACGGTTTCTTCTTAATCTTCTTCATCTCCTCTTCCATATGTGTTCAATACTTAGGAGGGACTTCTTCAACTGAATCTCATGAATCACACAATTCTCCAATATTCTTCAATGATCCAATTAGAGATCAATTGGAACATCTTCTGATTAACATGAACTAAGTGATAGTGCATGAACTTCATTAATGCACATCATCCACTTAGTAGTTGTGGATGGAACTCCTTTAATCTCCTCATGCATTGTCAATACAATGCATGGTCTTCTATCATTGTTGTGACTGTGTATCATCAGGATACAAGTTCTATGAACTTAAAGAGCAGCTCAACAATCGTCAGATGTACTTAGAGAATGTTTCAAACCATCATCTCCTATGCCACTTAGTGAATCTCTTATGTGACATGCATTTTGGTACCATGGCCATTCTCCTTCATCACCATCACCATCACATCCTTTGACATTCACATCTTGACTCCTTGACATCCATTCATTCCAAGACAACTTCATGCCTCATTGACAACAAATGCAACACAATGCACTTCAATCTCCCCCTTTGTATTTGTTGTCAATACACCACTTCAGCACATATGAATGGGTCAATATGTGTGCCAATATTTTCTCCCCCTTATTGGAAATCAAATGCAAAGGTGTGGTGTGGTTCTCTTCCAGAAATATCTTCCTCCCATTGAAAAGTATCTTCTTGAAAAACACTAGGAGAGGGATGATGTCACATGTTATCTTTAGCAAAGAACCTTTAGTAAATCAGCTCTAAGTCTACTTGGGCTAACCCGGTGTAGAAAACAAGAGTGATATGACCAAGGAATTCAAAGCTGTCCAAAATTCTCTACACATGTGAGATCATGCTTGGGGGGTTTGAAATTTTTCAGATGTAATAATGAATTTGCTAAATCCTGGACAACTTCACAAAACTCATTAGAAAGTTCAGTGCAATGATAAAGCTCCCCCTTTCATCCATTTGTCTTCAATCCATACTCCCCCTTAATTGACAAGATAGCCTCAATTAAGAAACAAGGGATGAAAGTATGATTGGAATACCTTCACTTTTCTCAAGATGGTATTAATCTCAGAATCCCATCTTCTTCAGATTGGCTCCCCCTCAAGGGGTGCACTCCATTCTGTCCAAACCATCCTCCAGATGAGAATGATCATCATCCTCAATTCCCTGCAATGTTAGCACATGTATGTACCAAGAGTATAAGGGAATAAGATGGAACCTCCTTGGTTCATCAATGTGAACAACAAGGTTGAGAAGATTCTCTCAACCAAGATGTCCCATTTTCACCAGTCTTCACACTTGCACATTTGATCTTCAATGATGTTGGTGCTGGTGTGGATCTCAATACATCTTCATGTGAAATATTTTTCTTCCCTCTTGCCTTAGCAATTGCCAGAACTTCATCTTCAGCTCTTTTCAGATCTTTGGCAAGTTGCAACTGATTTGGCCATATGACTAGTAAGTCACTTGGAAGTGTGGCCTCAGTTTTGGAAATTCCACATGGTTCTTTTGATGCTGTCAAGCTACCTCTCTTAGGCAACTTGTTTTCAATCAATCCCTTCTGCTTCTTCTGGATTGATTGTCTGTTTGAGTTCAGTTGGATTCTATTGATTTCCATGGCTTGTTTACAAAGATCCATGGTATGACCTTTCGTTCCACAGTAGAAGCACTTCTTGGTGGTCCTTCCGGATGCATCACCCTTCTTGGACTCAGACTCCAAGGACTTCTCTTCATTTCTCAAACACTTCTTGGGAGCATTTTCTACTTTCTTCTTGCTTCCCAAGGAATCTCTCTTAGCCAGGTTCTGTGATCTTCTCTTCTTTCCAGCTTTGGATACATTCAGAGATTGACATGTATCAAATTTTTTACCACTTTTGCAACCATCCCAGATGTTGTCAAGTAATCCAAATCTATTTGCAGTAAACAGATGTCTCTGGACCTGTGGATGCTGCTTCTTTTCTTCTGGCTTGCTCCCCCTTGGCATGGGCTTCCTTTGTGCTTTGACATTCAGTGGATTGTACCAACAATCCTTTGCACAATGCCCATACTTATTACAACACCAACACTGCCCCACAAATCTTGACTTCTTCAGTCCTTCTGATTTTAGGGTACTTGTCTTGAATTGTTGTGCTGCTTTAGGAGAGCTTTCTTTCTTCATTGTCTTCATCCATACTTGTTTGGAATTATTCTTCCATCCTGCACTTTTTGTGGAAACACAATTAGAAACATGAGTACAAGATGGGATGGATGGTACCTTCTTTTTAGAAGTTGTTGCCCTTTTATTATAGGATGTCTTTCGTTTAGAATCATCCTTTTCAAAGCATACTTGAGTAGCAACATTTCTCCTTTCAGTTGACTGGGAGGCTTTGTCTTTGGGTGATTGCTGATTTGTCAATATCACCTCTAGTTCTAAGCATTTCATGTTAAGGGAGTTCTTCTCATCCTCAATAGTTCTTAGCCTTCCTTCCCAATTCTCCACCAGTTGTTTCATCTGGTCTTCATGCACCTTCTTCAATTCTTGCAATGAATTGTCCAGCTCCTTCACCCTTTTGACTTTGTCTTCTAGTTGAGCATCTTTGACAACCATTGACACTTTGTGCCTCATTTCCAGTGCATGGAAAACATCTCTGACCATTATTTTAAAGAAATATTTCTCAGAAAGGCTTCTTTGCAATTCTTCAGCAGTGTCTTCATATCTTTCATTGCAATGAGAAACGGTTTCATCTTTGGCATTTACCAGCTTTCTGAGAGTGTTGGTTATGCCAACCCTTTTTGCCAATTGATCTTCCATTGCATTGGCTTCTTCTTCTAACTGTGATTTTTCTTCATGAAGATCATGGATGCCTGTAGCTATACACTTTGCCACTTCCATGGGAACTGTCTTCTGAAGATATTTGAGTGCACTCTGAAGATCATTCATTATTTCAACTTCATCACAGCTAGGACAGGCTTTCTTCATCTTCTTGGCATGTTTCTTCTTTCTATTTTTCTGAGTCTTGGAAGATATCTCCATTTGAGGCTGGTCACTCATTTCCTCAAATCTGCACTCCATAAAGACTCTCTTGGATCTTTTAGAGGTAACCTCCCTCTGATACCAATTGAAGTGCCCAGATCAGTGTGAATCACTGAGAGGGGGAGGGGGTGAATCAGTGATCCCTTAAAACTTTTTACTAATTGATTCTTATCAATTAAACCTCTATGGCTGGTTAAAGACTCGATCCACTCTTCTTGTATCTCTCAACCTTTCCCGAATGATGCAGTAATGAAAAGGCACAGGACAAAAGGATTTACAAGGTTCGGCACCAAAGGCCTACATCCTTTCCATTCTCTCCCAGCATGGATTCTCCATTATAACCTGTTAAAATTACAATGGTCGATACAGAGTCCCACTGTATCTCTCCTGAGTCCCACAGGAGGGTCTTTATACTGCGTCCCACAGTGTTACCAGAGTCCCACTGGCCTGCTCCAGAATCCCACTGAAGACTTCTTCTCCCTGAGTCCCACAGGGTCTTCTCCTGGCTCCTCGAGTCGCACGAGTAGCTATTCTTCTCTTTAAGCTTCTTCAAGTATCTTCAGCAGTCTGGGATAAAGACTGCTGGCCTTGCTCTGTACCTCTGATCACTTGTGATGATCAGGTCTTCTCGTCTTGCTCAGGATTTATCTCCTTCTTCTAAGGATGACCTGGCTCCTCTCCAACTACTGAATACTCAGACAAATGATGTCTTTATCTTCAGTCTGGTCCAGTCTCAGTTCACATCAACATCATGTAGTGAGTGCATGGCCTTCTCAATTCTTCAAGAACCACTGGTCTTGGACTCATCAGATGCACACCACTGATTTAGCATTGTTCACGTGTGCACGTGCATGCATGCATGCATGCATGCACTCCCCTTCTTCTCTTCTTGGTGCAGTAAACCCTCAGAGGGTGTAATTCCTTTCAGCACACACCCACTTCTCAAACTTCACACTCTTTATGCAATTTGTTCACACACTTAAAAGTGTGTTATACTTTGGTATGAGTCTTCCACTTCTTTCTTCTTCTAAGTGTGTTTACTTTTAGTGCACACTTAGGTTCGGCCTTCTTGCTTCGTTTTCACACACACACATCCTTTGATCAATTAGCAAACACAAGTCTTGGCCTCCTTCACTTGCACACACTAACTCTCGACCTTCTTCACTATGCACACACAAGAGGTGGCCTTCTTAGCACATGGAACACACATAAGTGGTCGTAGGGTGTTCTTGTTCTTCACTTAGCATACACCCAATATGATAGGTCTTCACTTGATGCTCACATAAGGCACTAAGCCTTGGCCTCCTATAATTTGCACACCCACTGCCCGAATGCAATTAACACTGCCAATATGAAGGCGCGCAAGTACTTTAGCCGCGGCCTCACTTCTTCTTCAAAGCGCAAGGCACACTTGGTGCACAAGGCAGCATGCAAGTGCACAAGCCCTCTAGGGCGCGCACGCCTCGGGTGCAAGGCAACGTGGGCGCGCAAGTGCTACCGCACAGGGGGCCGCGGTGCACAGAGGGGGCGCGCAAGTTGGCGCTGCCCTCACTCCTTCCTGTCGCGCAAAGGATAGCGCACAGGGGACTCCTCCTCCTCCTTCTTCTTGCCGCGCAAAGAAGTAGCGCGCAAGGGACTCCCTTCCTTCTTTCGTGCAAGGAGTGCACAAAAGGAACTTAGCCGCGCAGGTATGCGCGGGGCTTCGGCTTCGCGAGGCACAAGGTGCACTCACGGGACTTCTCTCTTCAGAGGATCAGCAAGCAACTCCAAGGCCTCGGCCTCTCCTTTTATAGGCGAGGAGAGCCTCGATTCATCCGCGTGGGATATCTTTTAATCTCCCAAAGATTTCGGGATTTCAAGATTTCCTTAAATCTTGTTTTTTATCCTCTGTTTCACGCGGGTTCTTTATTTTTTATTCCTCTACGTGCATGCGACTCATAACGCATGCACGGCCTTCGGTTTAGGCTCATCCCATGAAAAAACACCAACCACGTGGCCTCGGCAGCTTTGCTTGCCCCGGCCGAACTCGAAATCCTCCAAACATTGAATGCATGCTCTCTTTATTGCGTGGATGGATTCGGTATGTCCAGACGAGCACGAGGGTGCCTTTGGTTTACTCAGAGGTGGCCGGGAGCTCGAAAACCATCTTCAGGTTGCCTCTGGTTCGAGCGGAGCTCGCGGGAATGCGCGGGGAGGCCTCTGCCGAGATCGGGGAAGAGGACGAGGTCGGGGCCGTCGGATCAGATCTTCAACGGCCTGGTTAGATCGCGGCGCGGCGGATGGATCGTGCGGCGCAGATCAAGCGCGCGATGGCTCGGACGGCCAGGATCTCTTCCGCGGGAAAATCTCGCGTCCCACATCGAAACGGCGGCCGAATTTTCCGCGTCTTATCAACCAGGCGCTCCCTCCAGCAGCCCAGTTGAACTTCCCCCTCCACGGTGCCGCCCCGCACCGTGTTCTCCCTGCGGGCGCGCTCTGCGCCCACTCTTGCTCCTGCGGGCGCGCTCCTAGCGCCCACTATGCTCTCCGGGTGCGCGGGTTTCACCACCGCGTGCCCTCCGGGGGCTTACACACGGCCCCTCTGCCTCTCGGGCTGGCCACATGGGATCCCCCCTTGGGCGTGGCGCCTTAGGCCCACATGTGCCTTGGGGGTTGAACCCTTAAGGCTGGCTTGAGATGGCCTATTTTTTTTTGGCAAAGGACAGAATATTACTTTGTCAAAAACAAAGTAACCCATGAATATAAGACAAGTGCCAAATGCCAAATTCCTATCTTTCTCATTCCTCCTTCTTCCTCTCTTCTTCTTCATTTGAAATTCCTCCATTATCTTCAACATGTATTCATCACTTAGGAATGGAATTCCAAACGGTTTCTTCTTAATCTTCTTCATCTCCTCTTCCATATGTGTTCAATACTTAGGAGGGACTTCTTCAACTGAATCTCATGAATCACACAATTCTCCAATATTCTTCAATGATCCAATTAGAGATCAATTGGAACATCTTCTGATTCACATGCACTAAGTGATAGTGCATGATCTTCATTAATGCACATCATCCACTTAGTAGTTGTGGATGGAACTCCTTTCATCTCCTCATGCATTGTCAATACAATGCATGGTCTTCTATCATTGTTGTGACTTTGTATCATCAGGATACAAGTTCTATGAACTTAAAGAGCAGCTCAACAATCGTCAGATGTACTTAGAGAATGTTTCAAACCATCATCTCCTATGTCACTTAGTGAATCTCCTAAGTGACATGCATTTTGGTACCATGGCCATTCTCCTTCATCACCATCACCATCACATCCTTTGACATTCACATCTTGACTCCTTGACATCCATTCATTCCAAGACAACTTCATGCCTCATTGACAACAAATGCAACACAATGCACTTCACCTTTGAACTTATGTCCACAAAATGTAATGTAATTCTTCTAAAAAGATTATATTTTACTTAAACCCAAACAAAACAAAAGTTTTATGTTACCATAAATGACTCCATTATTACTCTTATTAGACTTCAATAACTTAAAACCTCAAAATGGGTGTTTATTCTGTTAAAAATATTATAAAACATAGACTTATTAACCCAATAATATTAGGGGATATCTCATGTCACTATTTTGAATCATAGGTTTTTATTGGTTTTATTATCTCGATAATTATATTAGTTCATAATGAAAATATGAATTAACCCAAGAATTCCCCTTGTGAGTGTCAAACATGTCGCACCACTAGGGAACACACATCATGAATTTGAATTTAGATCAATATATACATAAAAACACTTTTAGGGTTTATTACCAATCTGTGATTTTTTCCTAAAACTACATCCAGTTTTAGTATCTAGACAGAGGAGTATGGCAAAAAAACCTAGATTATCTTTTTTTTATCAAAAAATTTGGATGTATATGATATATAGACCCATCAGCATTATTTTTATTAGTGTTCTCTATTCCTAATCCATAAAAAAAACTAAACCATTCTATGATACTAAATATTGTGACCAAAGCCTTTTTATATAATATTACATGATTTTTAATATAAAAATCCATTAATCAAAACCCAATATCATTAGGCTTATTTTGTTTGGAATCCTGGTTCATGGTATATCAAAGGGAAACTAAAACATAACATCTCTATTTTATTATCTATAATTATCTCCAAAATCTCTATGGCCTCCTAAAACTATATCGGATGTAATATTCCAGCTTCTTATAAAGTCATCTGAGTTGTGTATTATAGGTACTATTTATGGTTTTAAGTCCCTTTTCTTGGTAGTTTTGGTTTGAGGTTTTTTGGGTGAAATTTTAATAAAAATTAACAAACAAAGAGATGAACATGGTTTGAAAAACATGCACTGGAACCCAGTTAATAGTGTGAACCATGCGAACCTAGTCGGAGAGGTCACCACAGTTGGTTCACAGTTTAATGTAAATGTTCCCCCTTCCTATAAAGTTGTGTTCACTAGTTATAATTATCACAAAATTAGTTTATAAATCACTCAAAAGCCTAAAACACTTCTATTTCAACCCTTTAATAGGCTTGACGAATTCTAGGTGATCCAAGATCCTTCTAAGGGGATTCCAAGGAAATTAAAACATTGTTCTTCAAGATCCAAATCCTAGAATAAAGATCCACTCTCTTCCCAGTATGTAGATTTCATCCCAACGCTTCATTCGTTCATTCCTATATCATTAATTGTTCTTTTCATGGAATATCTCCACCATTTATATGGATCTAAACCTATGAGTTACGATGCATATATTAGATTACTTATCTAGATCTATATTTATAAGATCATGATGATTTTGATCTTAATTTTTGGTATAGGTATTTAGATCATTATCATGATCAACGTCATTATGCCTCTCAGATTTTGTGGATTTCAGATATGCTAACATCTATCAAATAACTGAGGTATTTTGTCAAAATCAAACTCCTTTAGTCATGGATTTTATTTTTTTATGTGTGATTATTTATTTTATAGTTTCCCTTGATAATCGATTTCCTAAATATTTGTAATTATAAATGTTAAATTGACTTGTGGTTGCCTTGGTGATTTAATTGATGATTTAATCATGTAACACGGGGGGCATTCCCAAATAGATATTTTTTACAGATTCTTTATGGGTTGAGATATTGTATTTTGGATATTGAATTGGTTGGGTTAAGATAATTAATCAGGGGAAATTTTTTATGAGATGATGTTTGGATATGTGAGATAGTTAATGGTGAATTAATTATGCTTCATGATATTGATTAAGATAACTAATTGAGAGAGTAATTATGAGAATATGGGATTTTACATGGAAAATTAATTTTAAAGAATAAATTATGGAATAAGATTTGTGTTGATTGATTAATTAATTGATGAATTAATTAATGGATTATGTACTATGTTAATTTCTAGATAAACTAATGGGATTTGATATGTTTAACTAATAGTTGGATTAGTAAGGTAATAATGTGGTTAATTCTTATGAATTAGTGAATGATTAAATGATTGAGAATGTGGGTTCTAGATATGGCATTCTAGACAGATTTAGAATTTGGGACTTGGACATGTCATTCCTCCCCAATAGCTATCCAAACTCATGGGGTGTGGGGTGTTAGACATAGTGATCTACATAGAATGAGATTTGGTGTGCTTGACATGGAATCCATTATGAAATGAGATTTGGGATTCGTTACATGGAATTCAACACCAAATAAATGACAACAATGAATTATGATTTATATGTGTGATATGAATTGAAACCAGGTCTATTGTGATGATTAGAGAATAAATGACAATGTTATAACAGGTTAATATTTCTTTGTATTTACTAATTCATATAATTTCATACATTGTCTTTTGATTGGACTTGTTTTAGATACCATTGGTGGTGGTCTACTGAGTCATACTCACACAATACTCATGCCACTTGATTGGCACCTGAGTATATTTTTTTATAGTTGTACAGGATAAGGGCAAGTCCCACTGATAGATTGTTGTTTGCGAATGGAGCATGGGGGAGGGAATCAAATATGTATTGGGACTGGCATTAGATTCATTTTGTCTTTAATTTTAGTTTCATTATAGACACATGAAAATTGCATTTCCTTATCTTGTTTTCATCTTCAGTTGAGTATTTTATTTTCGGTTTTGAATATCATTTGACTTTGTGTTGTTCTGTTTATTTAAATTCATCCGCACTTATTTATTGTAGTTTCCATCCGTTGGTGTTTTATTCAGATTAAAGATGGTGTATTCCACCAATGACTAACTTACCTGACCCACTGTACTAGTTATAATTCTCTAGCATACGAGGAGGTACACTTGATGTGACCAACTAGATTTGGTCACTGTTTAGTGGTACCCAAGCAAGGATGTTACAAAGTGGTATCAGAGCAGTTTTCATTTATTTTTGTTCTGTTGCCATACAATTTTCGGAAAGGAATACTAGAGACTAAGATTATTTGGGTTTGGTAATGATCTCATGTATGGAATTTTCAATCCCATGTAGAGGGTAAAAGTTAGGTACTTATGGTTCGATTGATTTGATTGTTGTTTGTTGTTACAGTTGGATATTATAAAACCTTGAGTAATGCACTTGTCATGTGATGTGATTTTGTTTGACAATTATGGGACATTAATATGTTCCCTAAAGAGTCATGATAGTTGAGTCTTCACAAATCATTCTTATCACTCCGATTTATTGTGACATGCATCATTTTAGGGACTTAGAGGAAAATGAGTTATAGGTATTTTTTAACATAAAATGTTTTTCCTTATTGTGAGATTGAACTAATGAAGAAACATGATAATAAATGGGTGTTAATGAGAATATTAATTGATAAAATGAGAATGATCAATTAATTTATTTGAGATAACGTGATTAATTAATGGGAATTAATTAATGAGAATGTGAGTGCCCTTGTTATCCAATTCCTAGTAGTAGTATGGTTAAGGGTATTGGTAGTACCTTTGTGTTAATTGTATGGTGAAAAAGGGGAAAGAACATGTTTAAAAATTTTCTGTTTATTTATCCTCTTACATAAATGTTATTAGTCTATGTTATGAGACCTAAGCTATGTGTTTGGTTTTGAAGAGATACGTTGCCACAACGCTTGTTGACAGAGAGACCACGGGGTGTGGCCCTCATCGAACTTTATGAATGGGAACATGAGCAACCATCGGTGAAAGCATATAAGTTATGTGATATGTCCCAAGAGATAATTTCATGTTTCATTCCTTTCATTGAGATATACCTATGGTGGGATGTAAAAAGCATGTCTATGTTGACATGGGAGTTTTAGTTGTTGCACCCTTCGATTTTCCCAAGAGAAGGTGGACCTAAGGGAGCTAAATTCTTGATTGAATCCATACAGAATATAGGTTACCATTAGGATACTCTTTCTTATAAGAGGATCAAGTAGGATTCCTTTATTATATAGGGGTCAGTGATGAACTAATGGGACAATCAAGTATGGTCAGGTCCAAAAGATGTTATGTTATTAATGGAATTTCTGGACACGTTATTGGAACGCTTCTATCTAGAGACACTAAGAAAATATAAATCTTTGTATTTTATGCATCTGACCTAGGGAAGAATGTCCATAGTGGATTATTCTTATTGTTTCACAGATGTACAGAGTTTTTCCTCAATATTGGAGGAAGATGAGGCTTCTATAACAAAATGATTTAAGGACAGACTTAATAGTGAGATTACTTCCCTGGAGAATATCACTAGGCTGAAAAATTCTCAGAAGTGGTGAATCAGACACTCATTTCGGAGGGGAACCTGAACGAGTCTTCCAGTACTATATAGGTAGATATTAGTAGATTATCAGAGAGTTTTAATTCTAATAGAAGGAAGGTATATTACATGAACCTTATTTAGGACAATGGAAAGAAAGGTGGATATTCTAGTATAGAAGTCACATGAAGATCATTCCAATCATCTTGACATTGTCTTGAGTATAGTGAGAGATAATCATCTATATGCCATGTTATCTATGTTTTAGTTTTGTATTGACTTAGTACACTTTTTGGGTACCTAATCTTGGAGGGAGGTGAATCAGTGGACCCAGAAAATGTGCAAGGTGTGGTTTCATGGGAGCATCCCAATAATGTATTCGATATATAAATATTTTTTTGGATTAGTTGGATGTTACAAGAGGTTTATTAATGACTTCTCATGATGGTAAGTTCTGCATTCATGTTTTGCATATACGGGGATAAATATTTAATGCAGGGAATCATGCGAGAATTATTTATAGGAGTTGAATAACCACTTTATATTAGACCCAATTTTGATCTTACCTAAGTCAGGTGAAGAGTACATGGTGTATTCTGAAACTTTTGGTATCATAAATAGTGTTTTGTTGATCCAAGGGGATTGAGTCTTAGGTTATGGGTCATGGAAGTTGAGGAAACATGATCAGAATTACCCTACACAAGACCTCATGTTGGTAGTGGTGGTTTATACTCATAATTGTTGGTCAAACTATCTTTTGTGTGAAAAGGTTACAGTTCTTACAAATCCTAAAAGTATGAAGTACATCTTCTCAAAACGTGAATTTAATATTCGGCAGAAAATATGGGTAGAGTATATGCATTCCTTTGATTCAGAACTATAATATCCACATGGAAAGGGAAATAGTGTGGATAATTTCTTAATAAGGAAAACATAGACTCAGTTGTTTCATGAGTCGAGTACAAAGTAGAAGACGATGAATTTGTTAGCTAAAATGCATGTGGTGGTTCATGGGAGTCCAGAGAAGATGAATCTAAATTTAGTAACAGTGGAGTCTAAACTATTGAGATATATCAAATAACATAAGTACGAGGATCTAGAGTGTTTTGGATTAAAGGAATACATTGAAGATTGACACACTCATTCAGACTGGTTAATATATGCCGATGATATCATCTATGTGAGAAACTGGGTTGTTTTCCTACGATTATATAAGAGGACCTCATGAATGAATTTCATGAAATTAATTAAGTTATAAACCCTGGGGTGAAAAATTTACTATGACCTAGGATGATAGTTCTGGTAGCCATGCATGAAAAAATAAATAACATGATTCGTGAGAAGATTTTTTGGAAGATAGTTTGTTTGCATGGGGTGCCACAGAGTATAGTTTCAGATGAAAATTCTTTTTTTACTTCATGCTTCTAGTGGTTCTTACAAAAGGTGATTGGAATGTAAGTTTTGTTATGTATGGCTTTGCACAGACAGACAGATCGAAGTTATAGAATACCATACAGGTGTGATAGGATACGTTGTGGGAATTTCTTCATGTCATTAGGGGTTCTAGGGAGAATCACTTCTCTTTATTGGACTTCACATATAAAAATATTTATCAAGAAACTATACAGATGGTACCATATGAGGAACTTTATGGTCTACCATATAGATCATCGCTACGCTGGATAGAAGAGAGTGAGTTAGTGAAATTAGGACTGAGTCTCGTATTAGAGATATTAGAGCTGGTGTAGTTGATTCAATAATGCTTGGCTATGTCATAGATTTGGAAAACAATTTATGATGATATATGGATACAACCCCTATAGTTTGTAGATGGTGATCATTTATTCCTTTTTGTGTCTCTTAGGTTGGGTCGCCACAGGATACAGAGGTAGGGAATGTTGGTTCCCATGATTTTAGGACTATTTGAGGTAGTGAATAGAATTAATCTAGTGGAGTACTAATAAGCACTTCTATAGAAATTAAACCCTACGAATGATGTTTTCCATGTGTCATATCTACGATGGTTTCACCCTGGATCTTCTCAATGGATCAATGTGGATGAGGTTGACCTCGAGATAGATGCGTCCTTTAAGGAGAATCCAATACGTGCGATGTATCATACTGAGAATGTGTTTCGTGGTATGATAGTGATGATAGCTTCTGTGTTATGTAAACATGGATGTGTTCAATGGAAATCATGTGAATAAGATAAATATAGTAGGGGTAAATTATCTAATCTTTTAGGTCCAAAATATTAGTGATGTTTGAATTTTTTTCCCAAGGATGAGATATTATAAGGTGGCAAGATTGTAAGATTATGATCATTTATGAAGTCATCTCAGACATGTTTTATAAGTACTTTTGAGCATTTTAAGTCCATTTTATTTGGTGTTGTAGTTTTACATGCATTTTAGTGATGTTTCAAGAAAAATATAAGACAGAGGGATGCACAATGCTCAAAAAACCATGCACCTAAACATAGGAAATCATGAAAATTGTGAAAACCTGGATAGAGTGGTCAACATCGTTGGCGCACGGTTTACCCTAACCATGTACCCCTACCTAGGAAGCTATGTTCATGGGTTTTAATTATATAAAATTATTTTTTAAATAACCCAACCCCATGAAACTTTTCTATTTCGACCTAGGATTGGTCTTGACAAATCCTAGGTGATCCTAGATCCTTTCAGAGGGATTCCAAGGTGATTCAAAAACTATTCTTCGAGATCCAAAGATCGGATTGTTGATCTTATCTCTTCTCATTAGGTAGATTTCATCCCAATATTTATCCCATTTATTCATCTATCTTTATCTGATAATATCATGAATGATCTACCCTATTTCTTGGTATCTAAACATATGAGTTGATATAAATATCTTGGATTTTGGATCTAGATCTAGATTTTACTGATCTTGATGATTTTGATCATAATTTTGGGTTTTGGGTTATCCATCCAGATCTTCATCAATGTCATTGTGCCACTCAGATATTGGTTTTTTCTTCTAGGATAATATCTTTCAATGAACTGAGTTAGGTTATTTAAATCTAACTCCCATAGTCATGGATTTGATATGTGTATGTGTGATTATTGATATTATAGCTTCCTATCATAATCAATTTTCTAAATTGGGTAATTAGGAATATAGAATTTACATGTGGTTTCCTTTGGATTTAATTAATGATTTAATCATGTAATGAAGGGGGGATACTCAAATTAATATTTGAATTTGATATTTTTTATGGGATGAGATATTATAATTGAGATATTGATTTAGTTGGTTTGAGATAATAAATTAGGGGGAATTAATTATGAGATGATTTTTGGCAATGTGAGATAATTAATAGTGGAATAATTATGTGCCAAGATTTTGATTAAGATATTTTATTGTTATATTAATTATGAAATGTTCATAATTGATTTTGATAATTAATTGTGAGGAATTAATTATTTTAAAAGTTTAGTGTTGATTGATTAATTAATTGATGAATTAATTAATGGGGTATGTGCTAGGGTAATTGTTGGGTTAACTAATGGGATTTGATATGTTTAAATAATCATTTGATTAGTTAGGGAATGATATGGTTAATTATATGAAATAATGAATGATTAAATGATTAAGAATGTGGTTTCTAGACATTGTGTTCTAGACCGATTTAGAAGTTAGAACTTGTACATGGCATTCCTACCCAAAAGTTATCCAATCACTTTCGATGTGGGGTTTTATACATGGAAATATACACTAAATGATATTCAGGGTGCTTGACATAGAGTTCAACAATGAATGAGGGTTCTTGACGTAGCATTCCAAACCAAACAAATGATAGTAATAAATTATGATTTAAATGTGATTCATGAATTGAAACCATGTATAATGTTATTACTAAAGAATAAATGAAAATGTGATAAAAATTTAATTTTGAAATTTATTTGTTTATTCATATAATTTCATACAAATTATTTTGACTGGACTTGTTTTTGACATCGTTGGCAGTGGCCTACTGACTCTTACTCACACCCTACTCAGGATGCCTGATTGGAACCCGAGCATACTTTGTTATTGAATGGGAGTATATGGGCAAGGCCATGGGATATATTGTTTTTTAGGAATGTTTTGTGGTTCAGGAAACCAGATTTGGTTCAGGTCCTACATTGGAAACATTGTTTCTTTACTATTAGTTGAATTGTGATCACTTTAAACTTGCATTGTCGTAGCATGTTTTCCTTTTCATTCGAGTTTTGTATTTATTGTTTTGACTATAATTTGACTCTGTATTATTCTAGTTATTTATATTTTAACCCACTTTTTATTTTTTGTTTTCTTCCATTGGGGTTTTATTCTGATAAAAGAAGGTATAGTCTCCCAATTAATGACATACTAGTGTGTCACTGCTATTCATCACCCTCTAGAGTATGGGGATATGCGCTTGAGGGAATGTGTCCAACTAGCTCAGGGTACCATTTAGTGCAACCTAGGTAAGGATGTTACATATGATTACTTGGGAAATATATAAATGAAATGGTTGGTCTAAATTTATCAGTAAGGGTATAAACATTATAATAAAACATAATTTTTGATTTATAAATATAAAAAGATATCAAAAATGAGAAAACTTGAGAGTAATCACAAGGGTGAATAAAATAAATAACATGGAATTATAAGATCAAGGAAACATAAGAAATATAGAAGAAAAAAATACAGAATAATAATCCAAGGATAACATCTAAGAAAATATTCCATAGTGGATGAGTCCCATACATGATTAGAATTAGTCTATAATCCCATATATAACATCGTTTGAGATTAAAGACTTACCAAATTTATTGGAGTTCTATATGAGAGTATGCATTATAACATAGTCATGATTATGTTTCCATAGAACAATATATGTCACAAGGATTAAAAATTATAATTACCCATGGAAATAGATGGTATTTATAATCATTCCTTAAATAATAAACCATAGATATTTAATAAAGAGGTAATTGAGGAATGAACTGAAAACATCTATTACCCTATCAATGTAAGAAAAAATAAGATATGGTATGTATGTGTGAGACACATATGAAGAATGTAAAATTATTGCATAAAATTAAATAGATATAGAGATATAAATTGATTCATAGAGAGATATTTCATAACCCAAATAAAAACAATGGTTCATAGAGATCTCGTGTGCCAATAAGAAAAATATTTCCAAATATCAAAATTTACATTATATTAAAATATATATTTCAAATAATTTAAATAAATGTAAATATATTTTTTATTTGAGTAAAATAGGGAAACATAATTATAATTACAAATATCAAATAATTTTTATGGTCGTGGGATTATCCATTGACATCATATATGTCAAAATAAAACATTATTTTTTCATTCAAAAGGAATGTCAAAATATTTGATATAAAAAATTTAAAATGTTTTATTTAAAAATAATTTTAAAGATAAAAAAAAGAGACAAAAGGTTTCATTTATAATTCATTTTTTATAATAAATATCTGTTTATTAATCAATTTAATTAATATCGACATGAGAAAGAAATATTTTAAAAACAAATCATTAAAACAATATTATATTTTTAAAGTAAAGATCACCTTATATTAAACCTAATTTTTATTCACTTTCTAAAAAATTTAAAAGAAATTATAATATGGTATAAATTTAATTTATAATACCTTTTTTATAAAATAATAATTTTCATGAATCTCCTTGAAGAACATAGAAACTAGAGAAAAAGAGTTGGAAGGGAAACATTAAAAGATGATATTTTTAATGAAAGTCCCTTACCTTGAGTTTGATCCATCATGTGAGTTCTTTATATTCTTGAATAATAAAATTATTTTAATTACTTACTTTCGTAAACACATTTTTTATGTTTTTATTCTATTTATTTCATTTTTATTACCATTTTCATTATAAATTATGTCCATGTTAGTTGTTTTGATGAAATTCAGTTCATTTGGCCAAAATGACACAGGTTGGTTGACTATAGTTGAAGAGGTCAATATTTCTAAATATCTAGAATAATAATAATAAATTATTATAATTTTATGACTTCCATTATACATTTAAAACCAATCATGGATGTTTATTTTGAAAAATGAACTACGTAATAATCATGGAAATGGTATTGTGTATGTACGCATTAGTAATAATTCAATTTCTCAACAAAAATTATAGAATGAAGTTAATAATTATATTATAATTATATAAACATAATAATAACAAAAATATAGTATTATTTACTTATATGTTTTTATAAATATAATTTATATGATGTTTTTATAATAAAATAATTGTATGGATTCATAGAGGTGGTAATACATACATACACATGAACGACATTATCATCATTAAATGAATATGAATGTAAGAAATTTTATGATTCATTATATTTAAATAATTTCAAATATTTCATTAATATAATATATATATATATATATATTAAATAAATAATTAAAATCATTTGTGAGTGGTGGTGATGGAAAACCAATTACATATTTTTTAATGGTGGTAGTTTTTCACACACACAAATGATTGTTTCATTCTCATTTGATGGAAGAGGATATGAATATAGGTTATAAAATTATAATAATAAAATATTATTATATTTAATATAATGTTTTTATTATGTAAAAATAGTTGAATAAATGTTTAATGTGGTGGAATAAGAAATATAATGAAAATGCCATGTTTAGAACGATACAGCTTCTTTAGATAACCTCTTTTGGTTTACACCAAAAACCTTAAAAAGTGGTTTTTAAAATAAAAACAAGGCAGCTAGGAAGGGTAAACAAATAAAGGAATAATTTGGGTTAGGTATTTGGTGAAGGAAAAGGATTTTAATGTTTGAAGAAGAGGGGAGAGGGGTTCCCTTTTATATCAGATAATGAGTGAAATTTTTGTAAATACCCAAAACAATTCAAAAATGGGAATTCACTCTAAAACCATGTCTTTAAAAAATTTATAAATATTTTATTTCTTGGAATATGAGGTTTATCCACACCTACAACAAAAATCAATTTTAAAAATGTTATTTCTGTTAATTCTATTGATCCTCACTTATACCCTTCTTGTTTTTACCATGGTAACTAGTTTTTTTACCTAGGTAATATTTAGTTTTAGACTAATAATAAAATGATTCTTATTAGATACTTTTCCACAAAATTTTTAAATAATAAATTAGATTTATAAAATAATAATCATATTTTTATGGAAAATTAATTATAATACAAGTACATGTAATGCGCTTAACCATGAGTAACCTTAACCACAATAGAAACTATTTCAATGATAAAGGGTTAAGAATCTCATCATAAATGGAAATGTGACTCATAAACTGGACATTGTTCATATTTTCAAACCAATTACATTATATTGG